>JAKSZT010026446.1:4476784-4852172 GCA_026826555.1 Tolypeutes matacus
ATTTTCTCTCTTTGAAGGAAAGGACTGTGGCTTCCACTTTTTTTTTTTTTTGTCATCCCAACAGCACCAACTATAAGAATGGAATGAATTGTGAATGAACCTGGCCCTGCTCACAACCGATTGCCTTTTTTTCTCTCAGATTATCTAGGCAGGACTTTTAGAAGCATGGGGCGCCAGGCATCAGAGGCTGGCCCGTGTCTTGATGGTTACACGAATTGCCCTAGCACATTTTGCAAGCATTAGCTTCATAGGAAGAAGTTGGAGATGACAAAAATCAACCTACAGTTGAAAAGTAATAATTACTTGGTGAAAGAGAAAATATTGAAAAGAAACTATGATATTCCCTTTTTCTCTCTTTTCAGTTGCTATCCTCTTTAGAGTCAGAGCTGGAAGGTCCCAATGTGGCAATTTGGTACATTTGCTATTTTAGCTTCCCTCAGGTTAGTCATGGCAGGGCACCCGGCATGTGCCTTGTAAACGTGGGGCTAAGTCAAGTTCATAAGCCATCACTGAGCAAGGAAAGGGCAGGGAACAGGGTTTGCCTCATTGCCTTGCACTGGCCAGATGCTTAACAGACCTGCTAGGAGATTTGCTCTAAATTGCCCTCTGCCCACAGCTCTTCTCTCCCTGACCATCCCCAGTATTTAGAGTTCACCCCGCTCACTTCCAGCACTTGATTCTACTCCAGTTTAATGGTGCTCATTGCTTCCTACCTTGTAGTAGAGTTATTGATGTTCATTCATATCTTATCTCCTCACATCAAACTGTAAGTTCCTGGAGAACAAGGTCTGTGTTTGATTCATCTTTATATTCCCATCACACCAAACAGATTAGACCTTGAATAAATATTTGTTCGTTGAATGAATAAACGGTTCACTGTTTCATGTGTGGTTGAGCTCCTCTGTACCTCAACTTGCTTGTCTATCCGATGAGGGAGCAGATTGGCCTTAAGGACCTCCCAACTCAAACATTCCATTATTTTATGGTTCTGTTTCCCACACTGACTTTATGACCATTAGAGATTCATTCCTGGTTGTTAATCAATGCCTTTAGCCCTGGGTTAAGACATAGTGGATTTAGAATTTAAAATCGAGAGAGAGAGACAAGAATAACCTCCATGAAAATAGCTCAAAGTAGGAAAAGCTGTGTATACTGAAGTCTGGATTGTGGACAGACCCTAGAGATGAGAGGACAAGCCAAAAATCAATGCCAGGAGTAGACAAGCCGAGGGCAGTGTACCTTTAGGAATCTTCTATTATCACTAAAAAAAACAAAACAAAACAAAACAAAAAACAAAAAAAAACCTGAGAAGGATAACACAACAAGTTTTATCAGGCAGTAGCTAATTACGGTTGGGGAGAGAGGAGGGAATGGAAACGGTTCTCAAACTCCTTCCACAACAACTTGCAGACACAGGGCGTAGAAATGTTATGTTTTGATGAGGGAACAGAAAAGAGTGTCTGGGGAGACCTGGGTAAAATGTGCTGGTGTGTCTCAGGGAGGCCACAAACGGCCTGAGGAGCAGAAGAATCCTGGGTCCTTGAGGGAGGGGCCGCAAAAAGGGTAAGAAGTGGGGGGAAAAAGGGAAATGAGAGGATGCCTCAGTACCTCAGACAAACGTAAAACATTTCACACTTGTCTCTAGGGCTGACTGGCTCCGCTAAAGAGAGGAGTTATGAACAAGGCTGGAAAGAGACTGTGAAGTGTTTACCTCATGTTGTGGAGCAAAGAAGTGGGCTAGTGCCCCGCACATTTATAATATGTAAGTTCCTGTGGGGCCGCTGGGCAATGGAGGGAGAGCATGTGTACATGGGAAGAGGGGGTGGAGGGGCAGAGGCTCCCTCTCCCTCCACCAGCAGAATCTGATCCACATCTCCCCTCCTTCCTACCTAAAGATCTCCAAAGTGGACTTGGGGAAACCCCAAGGAAATCACCGCTGGGGGGGTGTGGTGTGCCTACTGGCCCCGTGGCTGCTGGGCCCAGGTAACTGAGCAAGCATTTCCTTCTAGTCAGTACAGTAGCCTCCTCTTTCACCTCAGGCTCCCATCAGAGGGGTAGCAGGGAGCTCGAACCCTGTAAGCCCCGCGCGGAAGCCTCGTGAGAGCAGTGACCGGGCAGGAGCTTTTCGTTAGTGCACGGCTCTTCTCCTGGGGACTCTGGCTCTTCAGAGTCAGGAGGCGCTAGTTTCTATTTTCCCAAACCTTGGGGACGCTTTTAGAAAACTAATGAGGCTGTTCTCCAGGTTTTGCCGAGCTTAAGCCCAGCTTTTATTTCCCCTGTGAACAGCAGAGCCTGTGGCTCGGCTCGGAGCCACACGAGACCACCACAGAGCACCGAGTGAGGCTGTGACCAGTTCCCCAGTCTGCAATCTCAGTTTTCTGGAGCATTTCAGTCTTGTGTGTGTGTGTGTGTTTTAAATTTGTTAGCTTGTTTTACTCTCAGTCCACAGCTTCCCCTCCTTTTGCTGGAGAGGCTTCATCAGAAGCAGCAGAGGAGGGGAGAGGAAACCCACTAGGCCAGGAATGTCTTCCCAGAGCCCCAGCTGCTGGTTCTCAGAAGCCCAGAAGTCATGTTCCAATCCCACAGGGTGCCCTGGCTGTGGGGAATGAGGAGACTCGGAGAGGAGGGAAACACCAAAGGCCTTCGATCACTTGCAACATCAAGGAAGCACCCTTGAATCTTGGCCTTGGGCTTGCTTTGGGTTCAGCCCCACTCCAGATGCTCAATTTTAAGTACTCAAGTACCCAAGGTTCCCTCTTTGCAGTGAATTCCAACAATGAGTCAAGTCCTCTTCAATTCAGCAAATATTTGGATATGGGGCTAGGCCAAAATACATATATTTAAGTCACAAAAACTAATAACACAGGGTGCTAGGTTCCAGGGACATGCAGGGCAGTTTTGGAAACATGCTCATTAACATAATGGTCACTGTATAATTAATACTTCATTTGTTAATTCCACAAATATTAGACTGTGACATATGTGGGCTCTGTCCTCATGATGTTTACAACCTAGTAAGGAGCTGGTAAAAACACTGAAGTAGCAAAGAAATAAAAAATTACTAACTGTGCTAAGTGCTGTGATGAAATAGTGGTGGACAGATAGACAGGTGGTGGGGAACACCTTTCTGGGGTGGTGATATTGAAGCTGAGACCTGAAAGAAAAGGGTTGGAGGTAGGGAGAATCCAGGGAAAGGGGAGGGAACAGTCTATAGCAAAGACCCCAAGGCAAGAGGGAAGACCTGAGGCAGTTCTGGGAAATGCTAGGAGGCCAGTGTGCTAGAAGGAAGAGGAGGGGGACATAAAGTGACATCAGATATGGGCAGGGCCAGATGCTAGCCCTTGGAGGGCCGTGTGGGGGCTCTGGGGTTTATTCTAAACCCATTGGGAATGAAGTTGGGGCAACCCTTAAAATAGAGTTACCATGATTGCTCATCTCCCGCAGAATAGATTGAAAGGCCTAGTGAGTCTAAACAGTGTCTAGTCTAAACAATTCTAAACATAGAATAAGAAGCAGAGGGGGTGAAGGTTGGGTCAGGGAAGGTCACACATGGTAGGGCATTTAATCTCAGTCTGATAGATGACTAGAGGTTTGCCAATGGAAGTGACTCCTTTCAGGCCGAGAGAACAAAAGAAACTAAAGGAGGAAGCTTGAACCTGCATAAAGTTAGATGACAGATGAGTGGTCATTGAGGGGAAAGAGAAGAAGACACAGGAGGAAAAGCAAGCTGAGGCGAGGCTGGCCTCAAGTTGAGTGGCGAGCTGGGGAGCTTGGGCTAACCATGTGGGCAGTGGAGTTCCACAGAGGCACTCCCCAGCTGCTCTGGAGGAGCTCTTCCCAGAGTTCGCAGGGCGAGCTAGCTCAGCTGCGATTGACGCCATGCGGTCCAGGGGGCAAGGGGCTGCTGGTGAAGAGCCAGAGGCATTTGAGAGTGACGGTCACTTGAGGTGACAGAGACAAAACACAAGGGGCTGAAGCGAGTGCCGTCACCACCTGAGCCCTGAAGTGTCCCTGGCTCATGCTGTGGCTGCCCGGAGACCGCCTATGCAAGCAGCGGTTGGGGTTCAGGAGGTAGAGGGGGTACAGGGGGGAAGGGGGGCAGGAGGCTCCAGCCTCAATCCTCAGGGCTCAAGTACTTCCTCCTCAAAGCCTCAGCCCACCAGGCTCTCCTCTGAACCACTAGGGCATTTCTTGAAACAACATAAGGGTCACTGAAATATTAGTTTTTGCTATTATTGTCACTCACCCCAGTACTTGTCCTGCAAGTCACCGTTCAGGTCCTTGGAGCAGTGGCCAGACTGAGCCTAAACTGCAGCACCAGAGCCTGCTCTCCTCGTCCCCCATGCCCAGTTGTCTGTTTGCACCTGACGATTTGTGTCCTGGGAGCAGCCTGCCCCCAGGAAGTCCCGTCCAGGGCCCTGGGAAACGCCGAGGCCAGCTGGGGTCTACGACGGAGCAGGCCTGCGCCGGGGGCTTCCGTGGGCAGGCGCTGCAGCACCTGCTTGCCCAGGGCTGCCCGAGCAGAGCTGCGCAGGGCCGTGTGCTGGCAAAGAGGAGCAGCCTCTCCGTGTCTGAGCAGGACACCCCAAGAGCACTGTCGGGTACAGCAGCACTGAGCACGGCCTTTGGGTGCTTCACGAGTGAGTGGCAGTGACATGGGGGCTGGAGGGTGAACGCCTGTGAGCAGAAGACACCTGCCCGAGCTGCCCGCGGTCACACGGGAGGGACGGTGCAGGGTGGGGGAAGGACTTGGCCTGGCGCCATAGGTCCCGAGTGGGTCCTCAAAGTGGTGAGACCACAGCTATCACTGTAACTGCGATGATGGTGAGACCTGAGGGAAATGTGCCCTCAGAATGGGGTCAGGGTCTCCCAGAGGGCAGGGCCATCTCGGGCCAACAGCACGATACCTCCAGGATGTTCCAGGATAGCTCTAATTCCAAATAGCACACCCTAGGAGTGTTCCTATGGGAACTCTCAGGTTTGTTTGACACCAGGTTTCACTTTTTCAATTTAAAAAATGGCGACTATAACTCCATTTTTTTTTTCTAATTTATAACACAGTGTCTTGCTCAGAAAAGCCATTTAATAAATATCTTGTTTGGTTAATTGAATCATAGAAATATCTTTCAGATGAACAATTGAAACTTTTTATTTTAAAGGTAACTTCTTGTTGCATTTGGTTTGCATTCAGGCAACAGCCTCAGCTCAGCGGCTGAGCGACAGCAGAGCTTGACAAAGAACAAGAAGCTGTTGTTAAGCTCACTCGATGCAGAGACAGTCCTTGGAGCAGATCCCTGAAGCCAGGCAACAGCCCGTCCAATATCCTGGGCATGCGTGACACACATACCCTGCTTCATAGATTGTTCTCTTTCAATTTTCCGAGGCTGATTTAAAGACTGACTCTAATGAATCATGGTCATGGTGAAAGACTAGGAAAAGAATGAAATCGAGATAATCCATTTTTAGCAGTCAATGTCAAAGGTTTATCCCGTTGGCTGGGTCTGGTTGAATCAATTGGTAGGAGTTTGGCTAACTACTAATGAATGATTCATATGTTTTTGTAGGAAACATAGTGTGAGAGAAATATAAATGGAAAGAATAAATAAGGTAGTTAACAATACAATTTTTAAAAGTTTCTGAAGTATAATGTTGTCACAAGAAGTCAGATACAAGATGGTATGTTTTGTATGGCTTTATCTATAACAAAGAACGAAAACAGACAAAATTAATCCATGGTACTAGAAGTCAGGAAAGTGCTCATATCGCCACTCTAGCAGCGTGAGGGTTAGCGAATGAAGAGGGAAACCCGCGGCAGGGTGGGGGATGGGGTGGGGTGGGGTTCTGGACTCTGGCAATGCTCGGTTTGCGAAAGTTCATCACCCTGGTCCACATTATAAGTGCCCTTTGGGGTATGTATGTTATACTTCAACAAAAAGTGTTTTAAAATGCTGGTTGGGAATCTAAGCCTTTCGACCTGACTTCCAGTTTACAGGGTATTCAAGGGAAGGCGAACAAGGTAAATGACACCAGGAGGAAACAGACAAACCCACAGGTAGGACAGTATCCAAGGTCAATCTCTTCAGAAGATCAATGTCACACACACACACAGAGGTTGGGGGACTGAACTAGAATGAGTCTAAAAGAGCCACGTGTGAATCTTGTTTGGTTCAAAATAGTTAACAGTACTATTTTAATATTCTTCCATCATTGTAACAAAGGTACCACACTAATGTTAAGCCATTAATTGTATACTTTGGATGGATTATATGGTGTGTGAATAAAACTGCTTAAAAAAAATAAAGAATGAACATGGAAAGTTAGAAATAACCTTAACAAATGAGGCTTCAGCCTCTTCCCCCGGTCCCAGCTCAGTTAATGGCATCTCCATCCACCCCCGTCACCAAATCCAGAGTCTGCGAGTCACCCTGGACCAGCCTCCTCCTTCATGCCCCAGTCTAGTTGCTCACCAAATTCCACTGATTTTATCAGCTGGCTACCCACTCTCTCTCCTCCTCTCTGTAAGACCGAGGGAATAATCGCACCCAGCTTAGAGGGGTAGTGAGGATTAAGTGCCGTCCTTAATAATGGGTTAAGAACCGTGAACCGTGTGCTCAATCAATGTTAATAATGTTATTAGGGAAAATCCACCATCGGACAATGGAAGAGCAGCTATTACATTTCCAAAGACTCCACTAGCTCCCAGAAAATGAAGACAAGTTCCTCAGCCCTTAACCACCCAGGCTTCCAAATGAGCCATCAAATTCCAGTAGGAAAGAAAAATACAGAAAAATATGTCTGTTTTTTTTTTTGGGGGGGGCGGGGGGGGAGGCAGGTAGGACTAGGGTAGGAAGGGGATGTGGGCTGGAGGGAGACCAAAACAGACTGCGAAAAGGGCCAGGGATTTGCAAACCCCAAAGGTACCCGAGACCTGGCTTAGAGCTTTCAGGACCTCATGGGCTATGGCTCTGTGGATTCTGGGGGAGACCAGATGACAGAATCTGGGGTTCCATAGTAAGATTTGCAGAGATGCCACCTCAAGGGACATCTCTGTGGACCGTCTTCCCCACCAGAAGATAAGGGGCGGGGATCAGCAAAGGACCTGGAGTTCTTAACAAATTACAACCCAGAATATTGCCTGGTAAAGACTTTCTCTTCTACCTTTATTAGAACGAACCCCAAACAGTTATGATTTACTTCAGAAAATTAAGCTGTCAATGTTGTGTTATTATGTGTGCCTTGCTGTTGTGATCAAAATAAAAATTCATTTAAAAAGTCATTGAATTTGTAGTAATTGCATAGTCATTATGCATTTTTCTCAGTCGTTAGTTCTAAAAGTACTATGACTGTGGGAGGGTCTGAGAGAATTTTCTTTCTGCTTTTTCAAGTTAAATATGGGTCCTCACTCTTGAGCTATTTGGGAGCCACTAGCTCACTGGGTAATGCCCAAGCTAACTAACAAGGCACAGAATCCTATCCATGACAGGACTCTCCCAACCTCATTTCCTGGCACTTTTAAGAGGACAACGTTTATGTGTTCATTCATTCATTCATTCATTCATTCATTCATTCAACTAGCATTTGTTAAGCACCTGACAGTATCCAGCCCGGTTCTAGGTCTTTGGGAAGAGAGCAAGAAGAAGACTCAGAGACCTTACATTCTAGTCCGCCTGACAAATCATGCGGGTTCACAACTCTACACTGTTCCTTTCTGCTCAGCTGACCAGCCTCCCTCCTTTGTCTGCCAAATCCCACTAACAAGGCCAACAATTCGGGCTTCAACTTCGGCAGGAAACTTTTTACAATTCTCTCAGATAAGCAGAGTCCGGTATCGTGTTCTCATAAAACCCTGCCCATCCCTCCAGCCAGTTGGTATGGAAGCGACCTTGTGTATGTCTGCACCCCTCATTTTGCAAGGTTCCCCGAGCTGTACGCTCTGCTGTGTTGCCAGACCCTTAGCTGGAACCTGCACAGAGGAGAGCTCCTTAATGCCACCAAGATTGACCCAAACGTGCTATCTTTTGTCCCAGGGTTGGGACACCGATCGATCCAGTGGTTCTCAACACAAGCGGTGTATCAAATCAGCTGCAGAGCTTTTTAAAAAGCATCACTGCCAGGGTTCACCCCCAGGGAATGTGATTTCACGGATCTGGGACGGCACCCAGGTATAGGTGTTATTTAAAGCTCCCGAAATGGTTCTGTCCTGCATGCCGACTTGAGAACAACTTACATAGCAGTACAACAAATAACAGCCCAAGGGTCTGGCCCCTGAGAAAGCTCTTACAACTTTCATGGGCGTATCAAGGGCATGAACTAGGTCACGAGGCCAACACGGAATTTCTGAGGAGCCTCGCGACAGAAGACGGTGTGGGGCATCGTTCTGGGGTTGGATTTTGCTGGGGTCTCGTTAAGTGGGGACAGAATCAGGGGGCAATGGCACGAAGGGGTTCAGGGATAAGGAGGCAGATTCAGACTGAAAGCCAGGGGTTGGCGGTTGGTGGCAGGGAGGGAGCCCACGTTAGCCTCCTGCTGGGGGTGGCCCTTCAAGAACCTTCCCAGGTGCATCAGACGTGTGCACCTGCTCAGCGCCAGCACAGAGCAAGACGAGTCCTGCAGCCCACTCTGGACGCCCCTCAGTGAAGCGTGTGGACGAAGCGCCCGAAGTTTTGGGCGCTAGCACAACTACTGCTGTCCTGCTGCTCTCCCCACAGAGCCCCGGTTCAGCCACAGGTCAGGCCTTAGTGTGATTTCTCCTCTTGTAGGGAATGAGTCAGATCCTCTGAAGAAAAGAAGCAAAAGGAAGAAAAGTGCTTTAAATACCTCAAGGCCCCAGCATCATCTTATCTAGGAAAGGTGTTATGTGGGTGGGATGATCAATTACTGCTTGGTTTCCACTGGTTTCTGCGCTGTGCAGACCTGGAAATTAGATATAGGGCCTTCCAAACAGATAAGAACCCATGTCAGATACTGCAAAGTCAGACTGAAAAGCCAAGGGACAGAGGAGTTCAGCATCTTAAAGAACAAAGAATGAGAAGTGCCCCAAGACCAAGTTTTGAGATTCTCTGTTCTATAGCTTAGACTCTGTACTGTTAGTGAAGAACCACACAGAAGCTTTACATCTACTTTCTGCCCTAGTATCTTTTCCCTACCTTCAAAAAAACACTTTTTTTTTTGGAAACTCCACTAAGCATTAGCTATTTTTTGGATTTTCATTCTCCTATTATCTAACCTACATATTTCCTTTGTTCCTTAAGTTCATTTTAATTTTGTATACGATTTAATGGTAAATAATGGTCTATATCCTCAGCATAATACCCCTTTATACACCTGTAGACTGATTATTCAGTCAGTCTTCACTTCTTCAGACTAAACAATATAGCCTCGATTTACATACGCTCCCTAGGTTATTGCACACACACAAAAATCTGTTTCAGTGCATTTGAAGTGCAGAACAGTGATCATTTTAAATCACAGTCAATGGCCCAGCTTTTCACTTGAATAAAACTCAGGTACCATTTAGTTCACAAAGATAATTTTCCTTCAAGATTTACAGCAGTGCCTCTCATCGGAAACAATCTTGCCTACCATCCCCCAGGCCCTATTTCTTTCTTACCTGCCCTCAAATCCACAAGGCTACATTTAAAAATGAATCGAGAATAATAGCTACTGTGTTAGAAACATGTACAGGGAATCGTTGAAAACCAGGGAGAATATATTAGACAATTCTTTTATAATGCCAAAAAGGGAAGGCGATGCCTGAGAGTGAGGCCAACATGGCGTCCGATACAGGAAGTGCCTCTGTGGGGCCCTGTGTCTCAGGCCTGAATCTGATTCTTTGGCCAGGCTTAAATGCCCATCACCAACTAGCACAGCAGCAACTGCAGAAGTCAAATCCTGTGAGGCCACCGCCAAGGAATGGGACACACTGTCTCCTTCTTCACTAGGTTGAATCAAAACTTTGCATTATTGTATAGGTCTACCCTGTTGTATTTCACAAAATTCAGGTTTAAAGATCACTTGCTCTGTTCAATTTCACCCAAATTGTAGTTCCTTTGTTCTTCTCTAGTATAGTCTTTGTCCTGGTCATATCCAGGTTCCACATGTGTAATATGGAGATTGTCCTACCTATTCCTACTTGGCAATAAGAATAAAAGGGGAAATATTAATGGAGTATCGTAAATCTTTAGATGACAAATGTGGGGTGAGTACACAGCATTAGCCACCATAGTCGACTGGGCAGTATAGCAAGAGCACAGAGGAGAAATGGTGTATTGTGGTTAGTTTATGAAAGAGCCTTTAAAGAATTTGGATTTAGAGCTCTGTAGGTGTGACTAGAGATACTGAAGGCATTGGTAGGAGCTTTTCATCTGGGTTCCTTGTCTCTTGACTTCAATTCTGTAGGTAGGAAGGACAAAGGAGCTTCCAGTATAATAATTGGGAGCACACCACCAGGATTTTTAAAAAAGCACATTAACAGAAGACTACTTTTTTTTCTGTTCTCAAAGTCCCCTCTACCAACCAAGTCCAGAACCAACAACAAAGAGTCCAATAATTAATTCAGCTGAATTAAGTTTCTTATTCAAGCAGACTAAGTAACAGAGGAAAATATCCAGAGAGACGGAATCCCAGGGCTCTAGACTCTCCTCTGCTTTGGCCATGAGCCTCAAATGTATCTGATCATGAAGGAGAGATGAGTGACAGAAGATGGATCTGAAAATGGGAAAATCAGGTGGCTCTGTGCCCTCAAGGAGTGTGTGATCCAGTTGAGAAGAAAGTTGGGAAACCAAAGGGGTGACGAGACAATTTAAGCATCACTGCAAGGGAGCATTGCTCAAATGTGACTGGAAGCAGGAAGGAAAGGGCTCTCAGTCTGCTGGAAAGGGCCAGGAAAGGCTTCAAAGAGGGAGAGGCAGCTGAGATGAGTCTTGAGGAGCATTTGGAGAACTGTAAGCAGTTGGGTAGGGCTGGAGCCTAGAAGCCTGAGCACAGAGGGCTGTCCGAGCTTGGTGTCGGACTTCAGTCTGTATGCACTGTGGGGACGCTGATGGGAAAGGAAGAAGAGGGGTTGAAATGGAGGCAGCAAGAAAGATGCAAAGAATGGAAAGTGTCAGGAAGACTGGGTTGGCGTTTGGCCCTTCTGTCCACGGGTTGTGTGACTTCAACCATGGAATAGCATCTGAACACCTTCAATGTGACAATGTCTTCAGCACTGGGGATAAACAAGACAGGATACAGGCACCCAAAGAGCTTCCAGTCTGCAAAAGAGACACGGGACAGAGATCTGAAAATGCAAAAAGGTCAACTCTGGACAGAGCAGTATTTAGCACGAGGCATGATGTGGACGGAAAAGCTACAGTCCTTGCCCTCAAGGAACCTACAATTTAATGGGAGTCACAGATAGCTACAACACACCTTTGATAGAAGTCCAGTGTACTTTGAAACACCCAGGGAAAAAATGAAATAAAGTTTAATTGGGGATTGAGGAAGGTCTCCATGAGAAGGTAGCATTTGAGTCATATCTTGAAAAATGGGCTATAAAAGTGAATGGAATGGCAGAAAAGGTCCTTTCTGACAGAGGATGTAATAGTTTAAGGAGAATCAGGAGGAACTTCTGGAGACAGTCTTAACTGAAAGGAGTAAGCATAAAACGAATCTGAGGCCTAGAGGCAGACTTATTAGAAAAGTTACTTGGCTCTAGCCCTTTCAGAGTCTCTCAAATCGCTCAGGTCAACACTTTTCAATCTGTTTTAGGAGTGAAGACAGGCTTCAAGGTATGGAGACAGAACTACTATTTTGTCTTCTAAAGCTTACTTCCTTGGGGTCCTGTGATGCAGGGAGTAGAACAAACCTGTCTTTACTTCTGTGTCTGCACATGGGGTGAGTGTTCACGGCCAGTCTTGTAACTTCTCCCCACAGTGCTCCTTGGACAAGAGCTATTACACTGGCATCAACGAAAATAAAACATGTTGGCCTACGTCGGTTAGGGGTAATTGAGTTAACTTGCAACACGCTCGTTCTTTAGGGCCTTGTTTGTGGTTCTATCATG
Organism: Tolypeutes matacus; assembly: GCA_026826555.1. Lineage (NCBI taxonomy): Eukaryota > Metazoa > Chordata > Mammalia > Cingulata > Chlamyphoridae > Tolypeutes > Tolypeutes matacus. The sequence continues at coordinate 4,488,828 of JAKSZT010026446.1, forward strand.
AAGATCACACATTCTCTGTGTTGAAGAGTCTTGATTTAAGTGTTAGTTTGTGAAAAGACTGTATTGTATTGAAAATATTATTGCCTGGGTACAAAATATAGGAATGCAAAGTTTAAATATCGTTGGAAAAAATTTTAAAACTTTTATCTCAACTTTTATTTCAGATAAGGGAGCTTAATTTGGACAAATAAATGATTAGAGCTTTCTACTAAAGTATAAACAAAACCATAATTTGAAACTGTAAACAGCATTCTTCTCATTTTCAGACATTAGCCAGGTCTGAATCTTCAGCTCTGCTCTTACCATACCACCAGAGGTGCAGTGAGCTAACGTTTTAGCCTGTTTTCGCAGCCACTTTTTCGGCAAATGACAGGACGGAACACCAGGCAATCAAATCAGTCTCTAAGTTGGCCCCAAACAGCCAATCGGCCTGGACACGATGGAGTATTTTCAGGCACATCTAATAAACTTGGTCTTTACTCCTCAGGGTTGTGAATCTGGCACCTTTCAGAAGCAGTAAATAAGCTTTTTCAAAAGCCCAAACAAACCATAAGGAAATCCTGCCTGCTGAAACAAAAGGTATAAAAGCTAAGTAAAGACACACACTACCATTGTCTGGTTTGCCAGGATGTGAGCTGTTGCCTTGGGAAAAAGATAACACGAAAGCCATAATTACAGGGCCTGAGACTACGGGTCCCATGAAAAACAAGGCAAAAATAGCAAAAGAGAAGTGCTCCATGTGCTTTCAGTTGGGCCAGGGGAACAAAAATGAAAAGAGCAACTCCTCTTGAACTTGTTCAAGAAATGGAGACACTGGGGGTGGAGGAGTGGGGGGTGGGGGCGGAGCAGAGAAAGAACATCAGGGCTAAGTTAAAGTTTTCAGGAAAACATGAGGGTGGGAGGGGGAAAAAAAAAAAGGCAGAGTGATTTAATGCCAGCCCAAGGAACTAGGGGGAAGAGGATGTGTTTTCATAAATGTGTTTGCTGTGTGTGTGTGTGTGTGTGTGTGTGTGCGTGGGCCCACGCGTGCAGGAAGAGGAGTGTGAAAAAGAGAATGCAGGCCCACTAATGAATGGAGAGGAAGTGAAAGCTAAAATGGTTCTAAATTAGCTGAGCTTTTAAACTGCTTTTTAAAATTATCTTAAACAAGAAAAATAAAGATAAGGGGTAAGGGCAATTGGGAAACAATGAAGATCTTGTCAATAAACTATTGATAAGGAGGGGTTAAGGGAGTTTGAGAGAAATTGAAGATATGCAAATAAGAAGTCTAAGTACCTTGCATCCTAGGGTATTTAGTGGAATTAGCTAAAGAATTTGCAACACCACAGAGACTATTATTTTTTGAAAACTACCAACTATAAAAGGGGGAAGCTAAAATTGTATAGCATCTCATACTAATATTGTGCTTGATAAATACATTAACTGTTCACATAGTCACACATTCGTCTGGTCTGCTCTTTACCTCCTCTACCAGCAGCAATGTGATAAGATTGACTAAAGCAAAACCATGCTTAAAACTCTTTTTTGGTATGAAATAGAAACAGAACCATAACTCTAGATTTTAAAAAAAAGAGAGAGAGAAGGAAACTGAGGCCCTGGGTGCTCAAAGCAATTGTGGATGATCCAATAGCAAGTCAGTGACTAAGTCATAACTCATTTTCTAGAATTGACATCTTCAAACAAAGAAAAAAAGGAAAAAACACAGAAGTTCCCCAGCATCTCTGGTTTTAAAGCAAGCTTGCAGAGAGGGACTTCGTCCATTTTGGCTGCAGACACCAGCAACTTGGGAGCCATTTCCGAAGCAGACCTCCACTGCATTCATAATGTGGCTGTCCTTGTAGCTTTTTCCCCAGCCACTTTCCTATTCCAAGTTACATTCTGCCCATAGCAGGAGCTAAAAAATCTTAACACCAAATTATCCTTTCATGCTTTGCTCCCAAACTTCTGCAAGATCCCCACTAGCCTTTATGAATTGCAAAATAAATCTGCCTGACCTGTTACATTGCCAAAGGGACATGGTCAGTGTTTATGCCTAAGAGAGAGAAGTGAGTTTACTGGTTTCTCCACACAGGCCAGACCACAGGAGCAATTAACCCCTAGTACACTAAGCGAACTTCAGCAAGAGATAGAGAATGCCGTTTAAGAGGTTTTAGGTGAAGAGCAGGTAGAGATGGTTCATGGACGCCCCGACACCCCTCATTAGTGTCTCTTGGTGGATTGCCAGGTTGTGGGTTAGAGGACAACAGCTATAGGCCTCTGCTATGTCCTGGACTGGCCTCCACGGCCCCTTCAGCTTCTGCCCTCTGAGTCGCGCTGTGCATCCGAGGTCTAACATCTGTCATTCACGCTCTGGCCACCTGATCTGGAATGCTGTCAGGGTAAGTATTTTTATTCTGCCTGCTTTGTTGTGCTAATGGCTCAGTGACAGTCAAGAACAAACCGTGCCAAAGAAGAATGTCCTCCTCTTGGCTGACTCAGCTTGGGACAGGAAGAAGGCAGGGGACATCTGGCATTTGGTGAAGCCCTTGATGGTCCCTTACAAAATAGTAACTGAAAATGAATCCATGTTGGTGTAGTTATAAGAAGGTCACCCAGGTGGAATTTGAAAAGCAGAGGCACGGTGTCAACCCAGGGTGGCGATAAGCAGCACGCCATTTCTCTGAGCTCATGTGTCCAACTGTGTACCACAGGGATCAGCTTTATATCTCTCTACAGGCTGGTGTGTTTTTTATGGCAACCATCTCCATAGCAACCAGGTGTCCAGACACTAAACAGATCTTAAAGATATTAAATCTCTGCCTGGTGAGGGAAGCCCACTCTGGCTGCAGTTGCCCTGGAGCCATTTCCGGGTGCTAGCTGGGGTGTGGGCTCAGGGGAGCAGACAGCCACCATGGGAGACGAGCCGGGCATTTTCCTCCTGAGCCTTCTCTATAGCATTTCTGCCAATGGAACCAGAAGAAATGGTAAAGAGCAGATAAAGTCACATGAAGTGAAACGGGAAGGGGTTTTAAAGGCGAGTGAGATGGGAGAAAGTATTTCAACAGCCATGGAGGAAATAACAAGTGGGAATTGTCCTGGAAACGAGCAGCTGGTCCAACAGGGGGCGGATATTCCACAAGATGGGAGAAGAGATGCACAGGGCAGGGCTTTTTTCCAAGGAGACTGAGGAGAGAAAGACGGCTGCGCTGAAGCTTGAACTCCCAGTGAGGACCAAGAAGGGCCCCCCGGGTGGGTGTGTGAGGCAGAGGAGCTCAGCTGGGGAGGGATGTTGGGGGGACGGCGGGGAGGCAGGAGGGCTGAGCGAGGCCCAAGGCACCCCTTCCCCACGGGGCTGCGGCTGCCGGGTTCTGCCCGGGTTCTGCCCGGGTTCTCCCCGGGTTCTCCCCGGGTAAGCGTCACCACCATGAGACCCACGGCTTTGTCCAGAGCCCCATCCTCCTCCTCAGGCGCTGAGGAGCGCTTCTGTGTGGAAGCGACGCCCCGTGCCGAGCCCACAGGCAGGCAGGGCCCACCCAGGGCAGCCACGGGACGCGATGGAACCAAGGAACCCCAGGAGAAGAGTCTCCCGAGTGACATCTCAATAGGCGGCAAATGGCCTTTTGGAGGGAACTCCCACCCGGGTCATAATCCAAACCGGGACGGACCAGCCGGGCCGACCCTGCGGGAGGGAACCGTGCGGTGTGCAGGTGGCTGCGAGGACGGCCGAGGGCGAGGCCTGGCCGCGGGGAGGGGACCTCAGCGTCCACCCACTGCCAGGGACTGGAGCTGCAAATGTGTGGTGGCTTTGGCTGTGACAGGAGGATATTCGCATCCCCCACCGGGGAAGGAACCTGCCCTCTCCCAGGGGAGAGCTAGGGGTTAACTCTGTAAACTGTCAGGGCCTGGCAAAAATAAATACATAAAATAAATAAATGAAAGGAAACCACATTCTCCATGAATGAAGGAAGAAGCCAGAGGAAGGTGTTTTTTTCTCTCTCTTTTTTTAAAAACATGAATAAGGTCCTCAATCTGTTTGAGATTATCTAGTAAGTTCTTTGAAAAGGGCCATGGGTGACTAACCAATAGATCATCCATGAAGAAACGACCTTCTTCCGACTGTCCTTCCCATCTCCAGGGAGCAGAGAGGCAGGCGGGGCCTAGTGGGGCTCTTTGTTTAGTTAACCACAAACAATTCATAAAATTCCAGATCCCTGCACGATAAGTCCGGTCCTCCGAATGTTATTAGAAAATCCTATTTCTAGTCTGTTATGAAACAGAGGTTTTGATGTGCTGCCAGGTTTATGTGGAACTCTGGAAACAGAACACTTGCTGCTCTGAGAAGCCGAGGACTTGGGTGGGTGTTACATAAAGCTTTCCTAGCAACTCAGGTTTATCACAGAATGTGAGGCACAGTGGAAACACACACACACACACACAAACGAGTTAATGCAAAGCATGAGCCAACCCACTATCCCCGTTTGCTCTAAGACGAGCCGGCACACTCGGAGGAGTAATTTTAACCCACGATGGAGCTGCAGACCCGGAGCTCCAGGTGGCTGCTGGTTCAGGCCACAAATGCTTGGACAGTTGGACAGCAAAAGATCTAAAAGTCACCTTGACCCGATTTTGTGAAAGGCATCTCTTTTTGCCTTGCACTAATTGCTTATTGAAATTCACATCAACACATCTTCTTTCCCGGTCTTTGGCTGCTCCCAGTTTCTCTGAGCACTGCGGTGTAAAAGGAAGTAAAGGCCACATCACCAAATCTCTGCCAAGTGAGACACATCTCACGGCGCGACGGTGTGTCTGAAGTAAATGGATAGGAATCTCATTTCCAAGCTCTTGGATCCAAAATTTTGCAGATTAGAATCAGATCATTTTTTGGGTGATGGTTGCCAATTTTTAATGGGGTTTCTGAAAAGACTGAGTCCAGTCAGTTGTTTCAAGCTTCCTAGGGCAGGGGTGACCTGGAAGGTGAAACCATTGCTAAATCCCATTCTGAAGCTGTAAATCAAGGCCAACAGCCTATCACGACCTGCTCACACGTGACAGCCCAGACCGTGGTGTTACAGAGAAGAAGAGAAAAAGTCTCCAGCTGTGAGACGCCGTCTAACACGCCGCACTGGGTTGGGATGGAGGATGGTGGCGATGAAACTGCAAGTCGAGAGAGGAAAGGCAGCTAGAGAGAGGAGGGTTCCTTGGTGGGCAGCCCTTGAGGAACCCACCCAGGTACTTGAATCTTCTCCTTGCAGTTCCACAGGATCCAAGGCTCTCTTCCCATTCCCCTTGCCTACCAGTGAAAGGAGAATCAGCTGACTTGAGAAGGAAAAGAGTGGTTTTAGAAAATCCTCAAGCCCCGTGTCCATGGGAAGACAATCATCCAGCTGGTGGATCACCTTTCCTTACATAAATCAGGTTACCCCAAATCTAGAGGGTGTACGCTCCCAGTCCCTCTTTGGGTGAAGAAAAGGCAAGGAGAAAAAGGGCAAAATGCTTCTCATTTGCAAAAACAACAATAACAAACAAACAAAAACAGAAACACCCCAAGAGATTCTGGTTGGTTCAAAAGAAGGTTAGCCCTAAAGAAGTCCCCAGAAACTGAGAAAAGAATTTGCACTGACATGTCTTTTAGGAACGTCCATTAAAAGTGAAAATAAATAAATAAATAAATGGAGAGCACTTTAAGAGAAGGCACCGCCCTGCCCAACAAGGGCAGTGGCATCCAGCCAGAGTCCCTCATACCAGTATATCTTATTACACCCATTTCATAAAAAGAAGAAGGGGGAACCCTCTGCAGAGGTTTCACCCAAGGATCCCTGCTCCCCTGCAGGTGGAGGGCTCCTGCCCGCACACCTCGCACGCTGGCAAGCACCTGGCTGCGGAAAGCTGTGTGCGGCCAGCATGGTCATAATGAGCCAATTTCAATTGAAATGAGATCAATACTATTCATTTTTCTCTTGCTGCCTCCCAAGTGATTCATGAATCCAAAAACTAGTTCATGAATCAGAGTGGGGTGGGGCGGTGGGGGCTGGGGGCGGGGGCCGGGGAGCATTTGTGCAGTCGGCAAACCCAGATTCCTTTCATGAACCCAGCCATTAGTTGCATAATGCCCTGCTGCCTGCTAGTTTAAACTCGTCCTTTAGGAAGCAGCTTTCGGCTTCTACTTATTCAACTCTTTTCCTTCTCGAATGGGAAAGAATGACGCTGTGTCCTGATTGTGTCTGTGTGTGTCTGTGGGTATCTTTGTGCCCTTTGTGCTTGTAGGTGGGGAGCCTGCGGCGTGCCTGTGTGTGCGAGTGTGTGCGCCTGCCGGAGTGCCTCCGTGTGTGTGTGCGTGTGTCCGATGGCCTTTGTGCGCGTATCGTGCGTGCGTGAGAGGGAAGCAGCAGTGTGCGACGGGCCGGGGGCCTCTTCAGCGCTGCACGGGGGGCCAAGCCAGCGGCTCGGCGGAGCTTCCTAAGGAAGCACGTGAGGAGGACAGTTGGAAACCGCAGCTCTGTGAGTGCCGATTACAGACTACTAAGGAAAATGAGATTTTTATCTCACAGGAATTCAGTTATAAAAATAAAATACAGCGTCTGGCTTGATTCAGCTAAATGTACAAGCACCGGGGTGTTTTTAATTTAACAGAGAAGCTGGACAAGAAAAATGACCTAAAACATTGCATTTAAAGAAAGTCGGAGGCGAGGGGGGTGGCTACAGGAAGGAAGGGGGAGTGGGGATGTGTGTGTGTGTGTGGTTGTGTGTGAGAGAGAGAGTAATGGAAAAGAAAGGGAGGAAGCGAGAGAGGTGGAGAGAGAGAGAGAGAGAAAATCACCCTGCTGGCAAATGAATGCAGCAGGGATGATGTCATTGGAACAGTTGGAGGAGAGAGGAGAAAAACAACTCAGAGCTGTGCTAATCCTGTTTGCTACCCTGAAGGGAATGGAAGGCGGCCAAGGCAGGGAGTTCTGGGAAACCATATAAGGGTGCCAAACAAGCTTTGCCGCCAACATTAGGAACTGACATCTTTGTTCTTTGTAACTTGGCCGCCTGCCAGAGGCCTCATTTCAGCTCTGCGGCATGATTACACTGGACGGCTGCCAGCCGCGCTCTGAGAACTCTTTTTCTTCTCCCCGAGCTTTTTTTTTTTTCCTCTTTCCTTTAGCCAAACATGCAGTAGTTACCATGGCAGTCGAAAGTAAAGTTTGAAAAAAAAAAAACAACACAACAAAATACAGGGGCACGCCTTTATCCAGATGTGCCACATGAGCAGAGAGAAAAGGCAGTTAACCTATTAATCAGGCATTTTACTCAAAAAGAAAAACACCGGAGCACGAGCTGTCAGGCTAGGAGAGGTGACTCAAGGATACAAAAGGAGCACTCTCAGCAGAGGTGGCCCCGCGCACCCCAAGATGTTGACAGAGACGGCAGGGGAAAGGGCTGGGTCTGAGGTCTTGTTTTCTTTGCTTTCTCGGTTTCAATCTCTCTCTCTCTCTGCCTGAGGATTGTGGCGTACGTAATGTGAAACGGAAAATGTCATGATTTCCACTGGGAATGTGTCCACAGTTTGGAAAAAGCTCCAGAAACCCAGGGCCATCAATCATTAAAGGGAGAAGGGGATGGGAAGGATAGTGGAGGAAGGAAAGGAGGGGGAGAAGAGATAAAAGGTCCCAGTGACACAGTGACACCCAGGGAGCAAGAACAACCGGAGGCTGTGGCAGAAACGGCTCTGCTGGGTGCTGGACCACAGCCAAGAGATAACACTGCGGTCCCGGGCTGTGCTGGACACGCCGTGGCCACCGGGGCTCCGGGGCGCAGACCTGAGAGTGGCTCTAATTTTCAAGTGCAGCTGGAGCCTGACTGGCAGGCAGAGCCCTTTATCCGGAGGGGCGTGGCTGCTTCTTCCCCACTTGGAGGAGCACCTGGTCCTTTCCCTCTACCAGGGGACTCTAGGCGAGGAGTCCAGCGCCCGGAGATTTAGAGTTCAGTCTACTATTTTTAATCTGGTTCGTTTTTCACCTGCCTGGAAAGTGGAACATCTCCTGGGAGGTGACAAGACATGATCAAAGGCAAGTCTCCAGGCAGATAGTTGGCGAGTTTCCAAGGCAAAGGTTATTTAGAAGTGGAGCTTCAGTTGCCAACTTTCCCCCACTGCAAAATCTGACACACCTTACCCCCAGGGTTCGGGGAGAGTCTCGGAAAGGCCCCTTCTGCTTCTAGAAGTCGGTGCAGCAGGGGCTGACTCGGCCATTTCCTGGCCCCTGTAGTTGGAAGATGGAAAGGCCTGAGCAGGGGTTTTTATACTAAGGCCTGTGGCGGCTTCCCTGTAAAACAAATTAGCTAATTGTTACCTTCGGACTGACCACAACCGGCCCGGGACAAGGGCCTCCTTTGCGACAAGGGCCTCCTTTGCCTTTCAAGAGTACGTGTTGTTGCCTCCCATCTCCAGGGTAGAAACGGAGGTGCCAAGAGGGAAACAGCTCAAGGTCATGGAGGCGAACGTTTTCATCCCAGAGTTCTCCGCTCCTGCCCCTCCCTGCCTTATCACAGGCCAGGCTGCCTTTCTCAGGAGGTGTTCCCAGCCAGAAGTGCTTACTCACGGAGCTAAACAAAACAGGTCCCCATGGTGGGAGGTAGCAATTGACATCATTTGGGGATGTACCTGAGGCAGAGCCCTGCTCCCTGCAAGAGGCCTAGAGGCCCCTCAGGGGGCAGTTACCTGTCCATCTGTGCCAGCTCTGCCTCCCAGACCCCCACAGCCCCGCTCCCTCACGTGCTGAGGAAAGGCCTGTGGAGTGCTGGTGTGAGGAGGTGAAGGGAGAATCAGCTCCAGCTGCCATCCACAGGCTTGGAGTCCCCAGAACATCCCTGATGGCTAGAAGGGGACACACTTTTGCCTCAGGTGAGGGAGAGAGAGGAAATAAAAACGTACTACAAGGCAGAACTGATTCAAAGACAAACTTCAGTTTTGTGAGAGTTAGGAAAGGTAAGGGAGGCTTGTCCCCTCTCCTTAGCTGGTGGCTCCCACCTCAGAGAGGAGAACAACATTCTGGAATCTTCCAGGACAGCTACCTGACGTGAGGGAGGGTTATTGAATTTGGAGCTGAAGTTCCGTTCAGGGCCTAGTAGAGCCACATCCTCATCCTCTGAACGGACTCAAAGTGAAGGAAGCGCTCGCCGGTGAATTTCTAGAAGCGACACAAGAGTCACGCGGCCTTGTTTCCATTTTGGCACACTGGAGATCCCGCATCACAAGACATGGGAGCCTCTGAAAACCCCACGGCCTCCCGTCTCCTGTGTTCCCACCTCGTCTCCCAGGTGTTGCCTGGAAAACCAATCTCTGGACGGTATGTCTAGGCCTCCCCTTCCCACCTCAGTCGAGGGTGGAAATGTGATTCCTGGTCCATGTTTTCAGAGGCTGTGTCCCGCCCACAGTCTGTAAGAGGAGAAGGGCGAGCAGTGGGAGGAACTGCCTGTTTCTTCCGGCAGGTGGGGGCTGGGGGAGGCCAGGGCAGCTCCCATGATCTCATCCAGCAAGCGACCTGGCCCTCCAGAGGTGAATTTAGTTCCCCAGGGGCAACACTTTCCTCAGGATCCACAAATTTGCTGTCGCATACGTGAAGCAGCGCAAAAGCCATTACCCTCACTTACGCCTTCAATGCAGGCTCCCTGTTAGGTTTGTCAGGGAGACACGAGAGGAGCATCCTGGGGGAGTTTTCTCTCAGAGAAGCCAAGAGAAAGCAGGAAAAGATCTGTATGGGGAGGGGGTGGGGTGGGAGTTGAGGGGGTGGGTTAAGTGCATTTTCAGCAACGGAGACCCACAGCAGGGACAGTTTGCCAACAGGTTGCCTGCTCAAGTTCTCCTGCAATCTTTCATTTCTGGTGCTAGCTGTTCCCCCTCATTAAGAAGCCCAATTTAATTTCTTGCTTCACCTGCATGGTAAAAATAATTACATACAGACATTAGGCCTGCACTAAAAATCAATGTACAGAGAGATTCCTCCTTGCCTTTAGTCATCCTGAGCCTTCGCAGCCATAAATAGAAAGCATTTAAAACACTTCTCTTTGTAGACAAATGAAACGCGGAGGGCGTCCCTAGGCTTGTAGCTGAAGAGAAGCCTTTGTGTGTTAGGGAAAGGCGAGGATCAGAAATTAAGATGAGGCTCTGACATTGATTTCCTGGAGGCAAGACCCTCTCGCTGCTCAGGATGCCAGGGGTCATCATAATAAACCCCATCTGGCTTCAGAGTGGGGCCTCCTAAGCACTGCCTCTGCTTTCAGGACACACGTGGATTCTTCTTCATCACCTGAAGCCCCCTCCTGAACCAAAGAGGGGGCATAAAGAGAGCCTAGTTGAGGCCTTGCTGTCCCCAGCTCCCTGGATTCCTACCACCAGAGCCATCCCTGAGACGGCGCTGGCTGGAATCCAGCGGCTTTGTGTGTTTTAACAGGGGCCACTCGAACGGGGAAGGACAGACTGTGCCCATTTTCAGAAGTGCCCTTGTAGCTCTGCCCGGATGGGTCTGGAGAATTGAAAGAGTGACCAAGTGGTGGGAGGTCCGTGCCCCATCAGTGCCCACAGGACCTGCAAGGTCAGCTGGGGCTTAAGACTCCTCCTCCTACTGTTTCCAGCAGGGGTGATTTTAAAGAGTTTTGGGGGTTTGCCCTAAAGTTTCAGTGTTCATGATACCTGCGGTAAATCTTCCACCTGCCTGGGGCAGGCGGTCACAAGGTGAATTAACGGATGCACCTCTAAGTGGATCCTTTGGTAGTGGGGTTTACAATCCTATCACCCAGATGCCTTTTGGATTAGTCAATAGATTCGTCTTTTTTATCTCTAGAGCTTGCCCCACCTGTGCAAGGCAGAGAGAGGAAGAACTCCAGTCCTCTGAGCACAAGGGCCACTTGTACACACACCATGTCATGCGGCCCTGGCAACATCCTGGGAGGACATGGGGACAGCTGTCTTCATCCCACTTCACAGACGAAGGCTGGTCACGTGGCTTAACTTGGCCAAGGCCCTAGAGTTAACACATGGCAGTGGTGGGCCTAGAACCCGGGGCTCTAGAGTCTTCCCGCAGGGCACCTGCCTCTCACTTTCTTCCACGTCCCTCGGGGGCAACCTCTGAGGTAGGCCAACCTGAAGACCTGCAGGGGCCACCCAAAACCCTTCCAGCTCCTGGCTCCTTCCCTGAAAAGGCCCATCGGAAATGCCAGTAGAAAAATCGCACATGACTGCAGCTACAGAGTGATTTTAAATTGCTTCCTGGCCCTTTTGCGTGGAGTCAGGAAGGTGTCTTTTAACACCAGGAATGTTCTTTCTTGCCACAGAGTGAATCCTGTTGCATAAATCTGTCCTGATGTCACAGCTCAGAACTCTCAGCCACCTGTTTGTAAACAACCTGAGGACACAGCCTTACCTTAGGTTAGACCTGAAGAGAAAAGGTTTCCCTCACCTGTCTGCAGATGGGAGTCCCAGGGCTCTAGAGGCCCAGCGAAGGGTCTCTGAGTGAGCCTCCGGGAGGTTTCAGGGCTGCTCTTTGGCCCTAGGACCTGCTGCTCTTCTTCTTCTAGCCCCTGGATGAACCTGGAACCTAATGGCAAGTCCCCTCCTTCTGAATTGTCCCAATTTCCCCACTGTGGTCGATGACCACTCCCATCTCTAAAACATTTGACAATTCCACAATCAGGCAGCAGCTAGGGGAAGATAAACTTAAAAAATAACTAATAGCATATGGCAATACATGGCAATGCTGAACGAAGAGTGAAGACAGCAGATGCCGGCAGCATTCAGATGAGGGGAAGCGTATTAACTGCTGAAGAATGTGCTGGTCTCTCTCAAAGTCTGCCTTTCAGGCCCGAGTGTTTAGTTTACCCATATAGTCCATGTATTTGCAGAGGTGCAATCAAGCATAGCACACCTGCCTTGTTTTCTAACGGGCTGCCTCCATGAGTCTTGCTTCCCAGCCGTGTGTGAGCACTTTGAGGCAGGGGCTGCATCTTGGGCTTGCCCTGTATCCTCTGTGGAAGCAGGATATAAAGCCTTGTTGGAAGGACCAAGAACTGTATCCTCAGTGACCAAACGTCAAGAGAAGAGATGCGACTCCAAAAGGCAAGCAGTCCAGCTGCACAGTCTCAACTCAGGGAAGTCTGAGAATGGGTTTCAAACTCAGGCTCCTTAGACCAATCTAACTTACCTGTAAAGATGGCTGAAATGCAGGTGGTCCCAGGGCCACGTGGACCCCAACAGCTGTGATCCGAGGGCCATCCACCATTCCAGCGAGGAATAGACCTTGCGAGCAGACCAGAAAACGATCCCTTCAGTCACGCCGTTTAGTTGGGGCCCAAATCCTGAGAATTTAATTCTGCTAACTGTAGCTTTTATAGCAGCTGCGTGCACATTTACATTATTTCGTGTGCAATAATAGTGGAGGAGGTTATTCTGTGTGTGCATTTTTTAAGATAATGAGAAAAAGTCTCTAATATTCAGCCAGAATGTATCCTTGTGGCCACTATTGATATTTAGCCAAATGATACTGTATATAATCAGGAAAAGGCAAACATGTATATTATCTACATCTCCTTATAACTGCATGAGATAACATAAAACTGCAAGAAGTATCAAAGAAAACGAATAAGGGCCTGGCGGGCCCTTCCCCTGCCTGCCCGAGGAAAACCCTGGGAAATACACAACTCTGCTGCTGCCCCACTGTGTGTGGCGGGAGCTTGAGCTCTTATTTCCAAAGCCACACATGACTTAGCACCTGTGTCATATCTGCTGGAGTTTAGGTCAGGCAGGCGAAATGGCTCCAAAGAAAGTCAGAGTTGATCTTTGGCTGCAGGGATGTTGTTTAATGCACACACATTTATGGAACATTCACTATATGCAAAGCCACACGGAGGGGGATGTCACCTCAGGGAGGTTACAACTGAGAGTGGGCTGAGACACGGGAATGAGACCACGTGCCCAGTTTCTTTGGAAGAATCCCAACGTGTAAGTACGACACTTTGGTTAAAGGAGAACTGTGCGCAGTCACCAAGCTGGGATTCCTGCCTCAGAACCACCAGGTACAGGTGTTCAGGGCTGTAGTCCCTGTGAGCAACCCACACACAACCTCCCTCACCGTCCTGACTTGTTTATTGCACGACCTGCACAACCATGCATGGCAGCCCTGCCCTGCCTGCCCCAGGACAGACACCTCTCCTCCCGAGGCTTGGCTTCTCCAGGGGGTAGCGGTGTGGGGAGAAAGGGCATCTCTGAGGCACACTGGAGACAGCTGCTCCGGCTTTCAGGGAAGAAGCAAAAGCGACATTTTAGGTCATACTTGAGGCTCTTTATGGAGGTTTGTAGATTAGTCAACGTGAGATCTGGAGGCCTGGGTCCCCATCCTGTAGACAAAAGAAACTGATCTTCTGAATGAGGATCGGCCCCTCTGGAGCTAAACCAAGGGGCTGCCTTCCTTGTGGTGGAAGTCCAGCCACCACAGGCCCCAGGGAGCACCCTGCCCAGCCTTGTGGAGCCCAGAGGCTTCCCAGCAAGTGGAGACGACAGGCCCTGTAGAGAACAGCGGGAAAGCCTGGGCGTCTCTATAATGCAGAGAAGAAATGGAATAGAGCAGGGGCAGATGACTGCCTGGGGTGGGGGGGATGAGAACAACACAGCTCCTTGCACTGTGCGTGCTTTATAATTTTCAAAATGCTCTCGTAGCTATTATCTCAAGTGAAGGAAAGGACACATTTTCACCACATGCCATTCCTGATGCTCAAAATCAAACCGCCAGAAACATGAAGATAAAACAAAAGGAACTACCAGGAAAAAAAAAAAAGAGCATCAAGCCTCGCTCCTGTTTTTCAAATCAGACAAAGCTCTGGCAATGGGTAACGACGAAGACAAGGCCTTGTCACAGAAATCTTCTGATGCTTTCATTGATCTGATTCTTTCACCATCAAAGGGGAATCCAGTAATATCAGCGGAAGTAGGGGGTGGGGTGGGGACCTAAAAAGAACAAAGCGAGACTAGTGAAAACTATTAGCATATTTCCTCGGCACCGAGTCATGCTTTACAATGACCCAGGCATGCAGCCCACACTGATGACAAATAATGAAAATCCAGCCATCATCCTATCTGGCATCCTCACTTGTGATAAATGCAAGAAGTGGTCCTTTTGTATATGTTGACATCAGCATGATTCATTAGAATTCACAAAAATTCTTAAAAACCCTGCTGGTAATGAGAACAAACAATCATGAAGTTAGAAAACAGCAAGGTAGAGGATAATTTCAAAACTTAAATGGGCAAACATTCTTTCCTTGCATCTTAAGCTGGCGGAGCATGTAAAGCAGCCCAGTCATCCCCTCGGGCCCTGCCCGGTCCTCCTCCAGGTGCGAGACACAGCCGTGGACACAGACGGTCCCTGCTCCCAGGGAGCTCACCATCCAGGGGGAGGAGGCCGAGTTACAAACACGAAAGTAAGCCAGGAAAGCCACCACAGGATGAAAGCGCTCCTGGGAAGTTCTCTCTGTCGGGTGGTCAGCGAAGGCATCTCTGAGAGGTGACGTTGAAGCTTGGGACAGACGAGGAGCGGCCGTGCAAGCTCAAGGACAGCATTCCAGGAGGGGATAGCTAGTTCAAGTCCTGAGGGCAGGAGGGGACCTGGGGCAAGGTGGGTGTGGCTGGAGGGTGGGGGGTGGGGGAGAGCCACGTGATTCGTAAATGGGGAGAGAGGGGCTGAAGTCTGCAGGACTCCATGTGCCAGGGAAGGGGCTTTCAATACACAGCCCACAAATAATGGGGAACCATTACAAGGTTTTAGGAAGCACAATGGCAGGTCTGGTTTGCATTTTTTAGACATCACACTGTTGCACGGAGGTGTCTAAGGGAGCCCAAGGGGAAGCAGGGAGACTGGCAAGGAGGTGGTATTTGGTCCCAGCACAAGAGAGGGCTCTGACAGTGGGGAGCAGGAAACCCAGCCGCTCCAGGCAGACTCCCCGTCATGTCAGCCCTCACAAGCACCCCGACCATAGAGCTTGATTAAAAGCCAACAGCAGGCAGAGCTGCTATACAGGAGAAACCATCGTCAGGACCTGGGTTCAAGTCCCATCTTAGCCAGTTTCCAACTCTGCGGCCCCGGTCAGGTGGCTGAATTTCCCTGACCCACGGTTTCCTCGTTAATAAAATGAGGACCATCACTGCCTCACAGGGCATAAGCTGACAGGGTGAAATCACCTAGCACAGAGCCTGGCATATAGCAGGGTGCTGGGGTTCAGGACCCCACAAAAGGCATATTTAGGCCCCAACTCCTGGTCCTGTGGGTGTGAAGATGTTTTTAGTTGAGGAGAGGCCAAACTGAATGCAAGTGAGCCTTAATCCATCGTGGCCGAAGCCCTTAGAAGCAAGGGAAATGAGACACGGAGGGAGAGAAGCCACAGAAAAAGCAGGAAGCTGGAGGTCAGTGGAACCTGAAAGAGAAAGAAGACGCCCTCATGTGCCTTGCCATGTGACAGAAAAGCCAAGCATCGCCAGCAGCCAGCCCCACAACGTCACGGGCTTTGGGGAGAACGACCGTCTTGCTGGCACCTTGATTTTGGAGTTCTGCTATACTCAAAACTGTGAGCCAAGAAATTCCCATTGCTTAAGCCAACCTACTGTATACAGATGTTTCAGCAGCCCGGAAATTGAGGTAGTGGTAATCAAAACGGTATCCGGTGTTCGAGGTGTGGCGTGGTGGCAGCAGTTCATTCCTTCAACAGGTATTTATTGAGCGCCTCGTATGTGTCAAGTACTGTTCTAGATGCTTGGGACACGTCGGTTAACAAAACAAACAAATAAACTGGTCTACGGAGCTTATAGTCTAGGGAGGAAGACACATAAAGCAGTAAACTTTTTTAAAAAAGAAAATTAGTTAAATGGTGGTTAAGTACTACAGGAAAAAAATAGGTGAAGGAATGGGGAGTGCTGGGGGAGGGGGGAGAGTCCAGCTTTAGAGAGGGTGGTCAGAGCAGGCTTCTGGGTGCCGGGGATGGTCGGGCAAGACGGAAAGCAGGCGAAGGAGTGAGCCTCGGGCAGCTCTGGGGCAGAGGCCGCTGAGGCTGGGGTGGAGAGAGGGGCTGTGGTGGGGAGGGGAAAGCAGAAGATGACATCGCGGAGTGCCCTGACTTGTCTTTTGTGGGCCCCAGAAAAGGTCAGGTTCTTAAACTAGCCCATTCCTGTGGGCGTGGGGCCTTTTGACTGGAACGTGCCAGCGAGGCGTGGCCCCCGTCGTGCTGGGTCTTACATAAACTGAGAACTGAAAACAGAAGCACACAGAGAGAAGCCGCCACTTTGACCCCGCCGCAGGACAGAGGGCTTCAGGAACGGCAGAGATGGCCGCCATCTTGCCTCGCCACGGGGCAGGACTCCAGGACCTGCCAGCAGGCGACCCTTGGTGAGACGGCATCTCTGACGGTGCCTTGATTTGGACGCTTCACAGTCTCAGAACTGCAAGCTTTTACCCCAAATAAATTCCCTTTATAAAAGTCAACCCATTTCTGGTAATTTTGCACTAGCAACCTTTGGCAAACTAAAACGGGGGGTTACCAGGTCCGGGTGGAGAGAAGAGGCAGGGCTCTGGCTGCCAAGGGCTTTAGAGGTCATTACAAGGACTCGGGCTTTCCCGTCAAGGAAGATGGGAGCCATGGGAAGGATTTGAGCAGTGACAATACTCAACTCAGGTGGTAAATAGCTCTCTCCTGCTGCTGTGTTGAGACTAGACCAAGAGGAAAGGGCACAAGGCCAGTTAAGAGATGACTGCAACAATTCATGGGTGAAATGATGGTGGCTCACATCAGGGAGGCGGTAATGGTGGTGGGAGAAAAATGAACAGAAGGACCTCAGAATATTTATCAGACATTACTTTCAAAGATAGACCCAGCCATGGAGAGTCGTTTCTGTCTTTAAATGGCTCCCAGGAAAGAAATACCTTGGCAGAGCCTTGCCACCTGGTTGTTTCTCCGCCTCCTGGTCCCCATCCCTCCCTCCTCCAGACCCTGCCTCCCACCTGCCCACCCAGCTCCATATACAGACCCCTCCTCTGCCTTCTGACCTTTGGCTCCTTTTCCTGGCTTCTGATCTCACATCTCTCCCTCAGCACAGCGGCTCTGGACAGAACATGCAGCCAGAACCTTCCCATTTGACTTGGCCCCATGTCTTAAAATGCTGGGCACTGTCCTCACGGGCACATCTCACCCGGCCTGGCATGACTGCTGGGCAGCTCTGGCTGACTGAGGAGCAGCAGGCTGGTTCCCAGGTGAGACAAGGAAGGAGGAGGGAGACTCGCCAGGAAAAAGGGGGTGGCGAGGGCAGGCAATGGAAGAGTGAGGCTCTTTACCTGACTGGCTTCTAGGTGTGGTAGTTTACCTCCTCTCAGACAGAATAGTTGTTAGAATAGTCACAACCACAAACGCTGCCATTTCTTGAGTACCTGCCCTATGCCAGACACAGCTCTGCATTTTGCATCCTCCAGTCTTGTTTAGGCTTCACAACAATTGTGAGAGGTAGGGATTGTCCCCACTTACACATGAGGAAATTGAGCCTCCGACAGGTTCAGAAGCACATCAAGATAACACAGCAGAGAGATTCCATGCCAGGCCCCATTCTGCAAAGCCTGATTCCCCTCCCTCACAGCACCCAGATCAAATGCCCCCCCCCAATGTAGTTTGGAAAACGAGGGAATATGTTAGGGGTTCTTGGCTTCCTTTCCTGAAAGCGCATCGGGAGAGGGAAGCTGGTCTTGGGCCTGGCCTGGCCCAGAGACAGAATTCAGCCCAATGAGTGCATCTGCTCCCGGGTGTGCTCGTGTTAGTGGGCTTTCAGGTCTTTTCTGGAAGCATTGGTCTTGCCTGTTTCCCTCAGATTCTAAGGAACTCGGGGGAAGGACTGAACTGTCCATCCTTCTTTCTGGCTCCACAGCTCCGAGTTCTGTGCCCCACATTCAGGGAATGCTCAATGAAAGTTATTGACTGGCTGACTCAGGCTCTGTCTGCCCACATGAGCCATTTTGAGTGGCTTTGACTAAACAACAGACAGATCAGTTAAAGCCAAATAAGCGTGTGGCTGATTCTCTTCTCCCTCCCCACCCCTTCTCCATAGAGCCGCATAGAGACGGCAGAGCCCTGCTCGCCTGCCTCGTTTCTCTCCTTCAAGAATGAGGACAAGGTGCTTCAAACGGCCCCATCCCCTCCGAAAGGAGCCAGTGCTCTCTCCACCATCCGCATCCTCAGGACAAAGCAGCCTCGTGAATCTGTCCCAGGGATCCTGGTTTTCCAAGCAAGCCACCATCTCTAGGCTTGTGGTTGTTATTTTCCCACCATTGCTGCCATCTTCTAACTCTTTGCTAGCAGCCTTCACCCGGCGAACTTTACTGAGCATTACCCCATGCCAGATAGAGAAGAAATAAACACAACCTGGCTTTCCTAGTCCCTTTTCTGCCATTCTGGGGAATGACAGGGGAGGAAGGTAAATCTTGAAATAAAGAAAAGAGGTCTGTGATTACTCAAGGATTTATTTACTTAGTCCATACTTGGATAATTGAACTAAATAGAGACTTGCATTAGTAAAGTAAATTGAATACCAAAGAGGTTGGAATACTTTCACTGAGTCACACTTACTAACTCCTGAAACCATGCTTTTTAGGAATCAATATTTAAAAAAAGAAAACAAAATACACATACACATTTGCTTATAAATATGTTAAATATTTCTGATACAAACTGTTAATATCAGTTGCCTCTTGGATGGGGAACTGGTATCTTGGGAACAGTGACAGGCAGAACATTTTCCCTGTAAATTCTTTGGACTTTTTTAAAGTTTGAGAGTATGACTACATTGCTTGTTTTTAAAAAAATAGAGATGATTTAAAAAAAAACAAAAAACAAGAGAAGTGGAAGCAAAGATACAGTGACATCAAACAATCCAAGCTCTGAGACCACACCAAAAAAATGATTCTTCTAAACAACATCCCATCACAGTGCTCCGATGCATTCAGATATCGGTGGCATTTACAGATAAGTTTTTAAATAGCAATCAACTCTTTGGTAGCTGCTGAGCGTCGTTACAGTCAAGATTATAGTTAATCTTAGAGGAAGGAAAAGTGAAGAAGAGGTGAGCGGGTTTATCTCAACCTGTTGTTGTAACTCCACAGAACTCAGAGAAAGCAGGGCTGGGGGAGGTGGCAAAGGGGCACAGTGGTCACTCCTCCCATTGGCCTCCCCCAAGCCCACCCTGGACAGGCTCCATCCTGGAGCTGCCTGTTCAGTCATCCCTCGCTTTGGGCCTTGGTTTGAAATTAAGGCAGGAAGAGAATTCAAAAACAAGGAAAGAAAAATGGAGAAAGTCAAGGACCTAATGGAAAAGGTTGGAAGACCTAATCTGGACCTCGCCTGGCCCCATGCCACCTGCTGACTCTACATGAAGTCCAAGGTGGCTGGAAAAGGCTGCTAGGCTAACTCCCAAAGCAAAGCTCAGGCACTCCGGCTGATTCCCAGCCTTCTCTGGAAGGTTCCCTTCCACATACCTCCATTTGTGGGCCTCTCTGAGCACCTTGAGGTGAGGGGTGCAGCCTGTGGATAGGGAGTAAAAGAACTCTGTGGGGAAAAATGTCCCCCAAAAGAAAGTCTCCTCTTCCCATCTTCTGGAAACTGTCAGCTTCAAGATGGCCTCGCTCATGAGCTGCTTTCCATTTACAGATAGAGGTGGGAGAGAGGATGGAAGGAAAGAGAAAGGGGCGGGGGAGGAGGGAGAGAGAGAAAGCGTGCAACAAGCACAGATGTGAATTACTGGGTAATGCTGAGTGGCTCCCCTGCTGAGCCTGTTGCCATGACAACACACTCTGGTTATGGACCACTTTCCGAAGGGGTGCAGGGAATTACAGGGAAACATCACACACACACACACACATACACACAAAACCAGCAGTGTGAGTTTGGGCCTAGGCTTTCTGTATTTCTAGAAGCATTCTTTTTCACACATCTATTTTTTTCCACCTCAGCTCCATGGCTCTATCTCTGCATATTCAATAGACATAGAGCACGTCAAAAATTCTCACACATTCTAAACCCAAAGTCATTTTCCTCGTCTTCTTTTTCATAAGTATCCCTTTTCCATCCTTCAGAGTGCTTTCCTAAGCTTAAATAAAGCCAGCAAATGTTGGATGTTTTCTCCAAGCAGGCTTTGTTACACTTGTGTATTCAGTATTGTTCTATTTAGCCTTGCATCTATGATGTGGGATTTTACAAATTTCCCAGGGTCTGTCACATTTGAGTTTTGGTATGAGTCCTCCTAGGACTTCCCTGTCATCTGTGTCTTCATACTACAGCGATAACTATTTCAGAGTGAGACTAACCATGAGTAAGCGGGGAAGGCTGGGGGAGTAGGGAGGGGTGGGATGGGAACAAGGACAGGCAGGCAACCTCATTTCAGAGTCATAGATTTTAGAGATGGAGAGACTTAATGATATCCTGGTCACCCAGTCAGTTATGTGGTAGTCCAGTTTCTTCTTGAATACCTTTAGGGATAGTTATCCCTCTCCTTTAAGAGTAGGCCTGTTGAGTATACTTAACAACATCCTTCTGAAAAAGGTAAAACTGCTGGTTCTCTCATGGGTAGGATTGTCCTCTCATGCCATCAGGTCCTTCGGGACACGAGTGATCAATAACAGCTACAATTTATTGAACACCTCCTGAACAGCAGGCTCTTTTCATTTCACTTACTTCTCACCTGATTCCATCGAGGAGGGTATTATTATCACCACTTCACAGATGAGAAGGGTGAGCTTCAGAGAGAGATTTGCCCAAAGCCACTCACCTAGCAAATGGTAGCGCTAAGACTGGGCCCCAACTATGCCTGACTCCAAAAGCCACGTCCCTTCTGCTGCCTCTTGCTGCCTCCTGGAAATAATGCCAGTGATGGTGAAGCCAGTGCGAACAGCTGGCCGAGGAAGGAGGCAGGGGCGGGACCCGACCTGTCTGCCAGCCACGGACCCTGTCAGGCACTGCTCTGGGCGCCAGGGATATGTCAGTAAATAAAACGGGCAAAGATCCCTGACGGCCCCCGAGGTGAGGGATGGGCTATGGGAAAAGAAAGAAGAAAACAAAGTAAGAAAGGAACCAGGAAGCCTGGGGGTAAAGCTGGTGGAGCTGGTATTCAAGAGAGAGCTGGGAATGGGCTCACTGAGAAGATGAGCTCTGAGCACTGGGAAGAAAGAGATTTAGCTAGAGCCACATTGGGAGAAGAGAATTCCAGACAGAAGGACTCAGGTGGGGCAAAGGCTCCCCAAAGGTGTCCGGCGGGAGGAACTGCAAGGAGGCCCAGGCTGCTGAGCTGGAGTGAAGTCAGGGGTGAGAGGCGGGAGATGAGGTTGGAGACATCACGCAGCCAGATGGCGCAGAGTCCGCTAGCCAGGGCAAAGGTTCTGGCTGTTCCGCTAGATTTGCTGGATGGATTGATGCCTGGGAAATCTGTATACAGTGTTGACGAGAGCACAGAGTTGATACCAGATAAGACGGGGTTTGGGACCCAATCTTGCCACTTATTAACTGTAGACCTTGGGCAAAATATTTCTTGAAAAAAAATTTACTTCTTGAACTGGGATGCCTCTATCGGGCCCCAAACAGGCTTCCCACCACCTGACTTATGTTTTAAAAGAATCACTGTAGGTGTTTTCTCAGAGAAGGCAACAGGGGGCAAGAGCAGAAGCAAGGGGACCCGTGAAGGGCCCAGCCATAGTTCAGGGAGAAGAGATGACGGGGGCTCAGCCACCGCGATGGAGTTGGTATGCAGTGGCCGCATTCTGGATCCCTTTGGAGGGAGTCAGTGGGGTTTCCTAACAGTGAACATGTGGGGTATAAGAGAAAGAGAAATGCTGAGGATGAGTCCAAGGTTTGGGGCCTAAACAATTGGAAGAACCAAGTGATGGTCAGCTGAGCTGGGGAAGACTGTGGGTAGAACAGGCTGTGGGAGGTGTGGGGAGGGAGCATAGGAGGATGAGGAATTCGGTTCTGGACATGTGAGCTGGAGATGT
Source organism: Tolypeutes matacus (assembly GCA_026826555.1). Taxonomy (NCBI): domain Eukaryota; kingdom Metazoa; phylum Chordata; class Mammalia; order Cingulata; family Chlamyphoridae; genus Tolypeutes; species Tolypeutes matacus. The sequence continues at coordinate 4,510,844 of JAKSZT010026446.1, forward strand.
TGATTGGAGATGTCAAGAGGCCACTCAATAGATTTTGAGTAAGGGAAATAATTTTGAACATCTATAAATAAGTAGGACTTCTGGTGTAAATCTCATCCAACCAGGGAAAAAACATAAAACGTTCATTAAACTTCTCGCTTCCTATAAGACACCTTATAGATCAAGTGCCATGGTACAACAGAGATTCCAGACTGGGTGGGAAAAAGAGGAAGGGAGAAACCAAGGAGCATGCAAGAAAGCCGATCTAGTTTTAATAATTTTTGTTCCAAATAATCAAAGGCTGGTAGGAGACAGTCAAAGAAATCCTGTCTGATGAATAGAATGAATAGGAAATGAGTACTTTATCTAAATAGAGAATTCAAATTTCACTTACAGATCTGGAAATAAAAAGCCTTATCAACTTCACATTAGGTTACCAAAACTCTTGGAGACTCAATAGTTAACCAATGTTAACCAGAGGGTCACAAGGTGAGTTACCAGTAATTCTATCTCTGACTCAAAAAGAAATGGGCATCATATTCATTTTACCTGCTCTATGCCAAATTTACTTTAAAGTATTACCAAATTTGCATAATCACCAAAAGATTCAGAAAAAGAGAGGGGTTATCATCCAACAATCGGAGCTCCGCCTTTTAAAATAAATCATTGCACAGTGCCTTTCCTCTCAGAATCAGAGCTGCCCTGCGCGTCTTTTGCTATCCCTACTTTTTGATATATGGAAATGAAACTCATCAGTTCAGGTCTCGGGAAATCACCAGCCAGGGCTGTGATATTTCAAGCATAAAGTAATCATGGAGACATTGGGAATAAACTGCACCGTCGTAGTCTGCGCATCGTTCACAAAGTTCCCAGGAAATGGCCAGGAACAGCGTTTCTTGGCAAGGCGGAGCTGAGATTTTTATGTGACAAGCACGATTTAAGTCTCGTTGGGGGAAACTGGACCCCTTTGTCACGGAACCCTGCAGCAGACATCTCGACATGCTAATGTGTTTCTCTCTCTTGGGCTCTTGATTCCGTTTATCAAAACTCTCTTATCGTTATCGTATTTATGATGAAACGCTGCGGTCTGTGTGCATCAAGTTAAACAGAGGCCGCCTGAGTCCCTGTGGGCGCTGGCAGTCTTTTTTGGATGAAGGGTGGTAAAGAAACACTCCCTATGTCGTCATCTTGGCTCCTTCACACACGTCCTAGCCGTCGCTCCAAGGTCCTCAAGGGTGAGGACCTCTGCCACCGAGAGTGACGTAGCACATGCACGTGGGTTCAAGGCTTCTAAAACACCAGGGAGACATTACTGACGGAGGGGCGATGAGTGGGAGACCACCCGATCCCCGCCCCACCAGTTCTACTTTAAGTATCTCATGTCCACTGACGTTAGCCATATTACTTCTATGTTTGGAAACAATAAAAAACTATTCCATTTGATAAATAGGCCCCATCTGTGCATTTTATACCACAAGAAGAAGTGTCCATTTGCATATCTATTTCTTCACCATACTGCGAGTGTGCTAAAGACAAGGACAGGCCCCTTTCAGCATTATATCCACAGCAGGAAGCCCAAGGCCTGCTACCCAATGGGTGCTCGCTAGATATTAATGGACCAAATGAGGAAACTGAGGCGCAGATCTCAGCCCCAGGGTCATTGTGAGACCAAAGCCTGGGAACAGGCTCAGAATTTCAATTTCCACACTAGCGCTTTTGCCAGAGGGTGGATGAAAGAATGTACTCCAAGCTCAGCATGATCCAAAGAATTTTTCTCTAAGCTTAGTGCTAAGAAGGGGCCGAGGAGCGAGGCGTCTCCCCCACCCCCAGGACCCAGGCTTTTATGTCTCTGCCGGGTGCCGCTTGCCGCCGTGCCGTGGCCCCTCGTCGTTTGGAAACGTCACAGCCACGGCTGTTCTTCCCAAGCCGCAGGACAAATGTCAGAGTGGAGGGGAGACGCTGCTACAAGTCAGTTCTGCTGAGGGCCCTGCTTTGAAAATAGCTTTACTCTTGTTTTCATAGCTTGTTAACCTTTTCCTTCCCAGAGCAATGCCCGTGTTTGTTTTGGCTCTTCTCGTGTGCTGAGGACGGGTCTGAGTTGGATGCACAAAAGCATTTTTCTCTTAATCCCATTACAAGTGCGCATCAGTCTTTAATTCTTCCCAGGGCTCGCTTGCTGTGAAGTGATTTCCTCTTGGAATCGTTTTCTCTTTGTGAAGCTGGGAGAGCTGGTATGTTTGCTTTTGTGTGGAAACAGGGAAAGAAAGCAAAGAAAGCAGAAACTAGGGGTACTGGGGCGTGTTGGGAAACGTTAATAGAAAATGGCCCCAGCCTGAGAAATTCTGCAGTTTACGCCAGTGATATCTGAATTCTAATTTGAATTGGTGTATCATGCCGAGGTCATCGCCATCGGACTGTTGTTCTTATCTACCTGAGGTTTATGAAACCTGTGAACAAAAGGCCAGTATTTTCACAGCTGGTATTTCTTCTTTCATCCTTTTTGCCTCTTGAACGCTGTCGGGCTGCTTGTTGGTCCACGCTGACTTGATTCTTACAAGAAGCAGCATTTCCACAGGTTCCTTCTAAGAATTGTGGGCAAATTTACATAGGCATTTTTATTCTTATGCTTTAATGTTCATCTCAGTTCTTGGAGGAATTTTAAGTTGAATCAGTTGTGTAAAAATTAATTTTTCTATACCTTTTCACAAAACTATGTCTTTTCCCTTCTGAGTGGTTTCATAGATTGTATCTTCAAATGCAAAAAATGAGGGGAGGATTGGAAGATTCTGGAAAAGGAATGGTGGGGCTTGGAGAAACTAACAAATAGTACCAACAAAACCAATCCACCGTAGCCTGAAACAACCAAGTACCTGAGGGAAGGGAGAAGGACTGTTTCCCCATTATATACTATTGTATGTTGTGCACATACTACATACAGACTATTGTACAGAGTGGAAGGACATCCCTTTGCCATTTTCAGGCCCATATTCCATCTCCCAGGTTAAAGAGAGAAATGCCTCCACTTCCCGCTTGAGAGACAGTGTCTTGCAGTGGTCAGCGCAGTACTCACCGCCATTCTGGGACAGAGTCCCGGTTGCTTGACCTGTTAGCTGGGTGGCCTTGGGCCAGTTGTCTCCCCTCCTCCATAGAATGGGAATACTTACCTTATGGGGTAGGAAACAGTGTCGTTTCTGCTCCTTTAAGCATCGATTTGGACATGCACTGAGAAAGGAGAAATAGAAAACACAGTCCCTGCTCTTTAGTAGCTCAGAACCCAGTGAAATTACAAATATAAAAGAAGAGGATACAAACAAATTCTTGACAGCATCATCCATGTGCTGACACTCTCTCTCCCACTATCTCTTTATTATATTTTCATTTAAAAATGTGTGGGGGTGAGGGAAGGACTCTGGGAGCCTGGGCACCCGGGTCTTCCAGCAGCTTATCAATCACCATCAATCTTGGAGACTCAGGTCCCCAAGCCCATTTGCTGAAGACAGTGACTCATCCTGTTTCAAACAGCAATGCTGACAGTTAATTGAATTCCAGAGCTAACGTTTCTTCCTACCTACAGCAATTCTTCACAGCTCACAGCTCCAGATTGCTGGAAGCAAGGCTGCTGTGTTTATGAGAGAGAAGGGGGAGGGATGCCTTTTACAAGTGATTGAAAGGTCGTGGTTACATGGAAGATTGCATTTTTCTTTGACTTTCAGGCTCAGAACTTATGCAAACTTGGTCCAGGAGAAAATGGACCAGACTTGCTGTGAGCATCTTGGTCCCGGGCAGAGCACAGTGGCAGAGCCCACTGTTTAGGCTCCCAGCCTAGATGATGCAGTAGGTGAGCAGCTTGCCCTCTTTTACTAAGCCTTCACCTTCCCACCAGTGACCAAGAGCATCCTTATGTGCTGACGGCCTGGCTGCTGTTTAGAAAGAGAAATTAACGTATGTGTAGAAAATTTTACCATGGAAAGATTTGTTTCGAGACGTGTATATTTCAAGAGGACAGCGACTATGCCAAGTGAGGAAGGCGACTATATATACTTGGAGCATCAGGTACTGGGTGATTGATTGATTGATCTGATGAAAATTGGGTTGCTGTAGATTAAGGAGCAATCAGGTGGTGGAAAAAAAATGGAAAGTTGTACTCATTCAAGTAGTTTAGCAACTTGTCTCAGAGATCACACGCACACAAAAGCAGACACACTTTTTGGGAGATTCCCAAGTTAGGCAGTCGGGTCTGGAGAGGGTCCCTTCATGTGGGAGCCTCAGCAGCCTCCAAGTGGCTCTTCAGAAGCTTTCTTCTGTCCATGGGCTTGTCCCTGATTCGCTCAGGCTGATTCCTGGTTGCACAGGATTTACCTGAGGCAAAATGACAACACAGGCCTAGCCCCCGACCCCACCTCCGTGGAGTCCTCTTTGTTCCCAGCTTGGCCCCGGGTCATAACACAGCCTGCCCTGGCCGGTCTGTCCAGGAGCCAACCCCTGTCAAAGAGCAGGGAGGGCGGAGTGGAGAGACAGGATGCTGCTCGGCAGCGGCCAGGAGTCCCACTCTCTGCAGAAATGACCTCCAGTCCCCTAGGGGCATCATGGGTCTCCCAGTTCTTAATGCAGGACAACGGCCTTTCTGGGGGTGGGAGAAGGACAGAGGTCTCCACTGGCAGAAAGCTTGGCGAGCTGCAGCTTCAGCTTCCTCTCGCTACAGAAGAAAAACCTGAACCTCACGTGTTCAGAGCCAAAGCCGCTAAATCAGACCCCTGCCCAGCTGATTCCAAGCCCTCTCTCGGACCACCCTTCGGCGAGCAGTGTGTTGAGGATGGGATGCCGGAGAGTTGGTTTGGAAACTATTGATTTGGATTGGAAACACTGACCCTTCCATCCACTGGAAACTACCTCCTTGTTCTCTAATGACCGTTTGTGGAAATCCATTCCAGAGGCGCAGGCTTTAGTCCTGCCTAATTAGCTCCAGTTCTTTCGCAAAGGTCCGTAACTCCTTTGAGCCTTGGTTGCAAACCAGGAATGATTAATCATCATCATCATCATCATCAATACCTGACTTGCAGAACTCTCCCAATTCCCACGAGGGTCTAATGACATAATGAATATAAAAATCACTTGAAAAGTATAAAGTCCTGCAAGTATCATATGGTGTTATGGATAATAATTCCATGGCATTTCATCCTTTAAAAACAAACAAACTCTATTTCTATCTACTCATGATGACTCTCTGGCCCTTACCGTCTGGGCTGTCTGTTCTTCACCTGCAGCACGTGCCACCTGCCACGCAAGTCTCCCCACTATGGCCCAGAGCAGAGTATCAGAGTGAGGGCTTTAAGCCACACAGAGCTGGGGTTAAAGCCTGCCTCTGCCATTCACTTTTGGGGTGCCCTAGTGAAAGGGCTTACCCTCTCTTGGCTTCAATTCTGCATCATTTATATACAGCAGGACTTTTGCCACGCGGGGGGTGGGGGGTGCTAAATTGTTTTGACAGGACCACCACCGTCCCGCGTCAGTGTCTGACGGGCGTGTGGTGTATGTTTGAACTTGCACGTGTTTCCCTAGCGTGCACTCAGGGTGCTCCATGGTGTGCGCCTGCCTTGTCTTCCCAGCCCGCAGTTACTCTCCTTACACCCTACCCTCTGCTCAAAACTAATCGCTCATACTGCCCTCTCAGGCCTGGCGCTGCTTCCGTGACTTGGCTCACGCTCCTTCCTCTGTTGGAAAAGGCCTTCTCTTGACTCCTCCTGCTTCAAACTGCTTTGTCTCCGCTGAACCCTGAATTGCTGGCCCAGCTGGCATTCCCCAGCCCAAACCCTGCCGGACCTCTGAGGCCTGTGCACCTGCCTCCTCCTCCTCCTCCTTGAGGAGGTTTTTCTCTGAGCGTCCTAGCACAAAGCATCACTCCTTTCTCCGAGCTTCCGTGGCGCCTCTTCTGAATTTCTTTCACACCACATTTCACTCTCTGTCCTTTGTTATGGGATTCACGGGCATGTCTTGCCCCTCTAAAAGAAATACTCACCGAATGAATGGATAAGTGTGTTGCCTTGGAATAATTGATTTATGTTTGGAGCTGCCTCTGTAATTAGATTATAAGCTCTTAAAAGACAAGGACCACATCTTATCCTCCAATATAATTCAATTAACCAACACATTTGAGGACTGGTCTGACATGGTACTGGAATAAGATGCCTGAGGGATGGGGAACAGGGTATGGGAGACACAGCCTTGCATTTAAGGAACTCACAGTCTAGTTGGAAAGACAAGACAAAAAAAAAAAAAAAAACAGGGAGAAAGCAACCTGAGTGGTTGTTAATAGGACAATGGACGGAAAAGGAAAAGGATGGTATTTCATACAAGGTACTATTACTCAGTAGCAAGGAAAAAGCTACTGATACACTCAGCATTGATGCATCTCAGAAACATTATGTTGAGCAAGAGAAGCCAGACACGAAAGACTACATGCCCTAATATGTGTGATCCCATGTATAGGACATTCTAGAAGAGGAGAAATTAAGCTATGATCATAGGACTCAGACCAGTGGTGATCTGGGTTGTCTGGCTGTGTGGCAGGGGGTGAGGAAGGGAACTTTCTGAAGTGATGGAGATGTTGTGTGTCTTGATTGGGGTGGTGCTTATGTAGAGTATACACATTTGTCATCCAACTGCATGCAAACTGTAGCTTGAATTCTGTGTCTTTTATTTTGTTGGGTGTAAATGATGCAGTGATTAAAACGATTTGAAAATGCACAGAGAATTCAATAGCACTTTAAAATGATAGCTCAAGACAACAGTTGAAGATAGAGCACAAGCCAGGGTCAATTGCAGAAATTAGTTACATAGACAATAATTGTGTTGGAAGTTAGAAGGAGGCAGCCGTTCCCTCAGGGCAGGCCGTGGCGGTCTTCAAGGCAGGGACTTAGGAAGGGACTTGAGGGTGGTGGGGAGCAAGCGTGTGCTCCAGGTGGGGGCATCTTACGCGCTTTTGTATTTCCCACAGCACTTATCACAGACCGAACACACCAGGAAACCCTCAACAAGTGGAATTTTAAAATAAACAGTCGTGGTCAAAAGGATGAGGACCGTCACCCACTGTTGAGGAAGCGTAGACATTTGACAAGCCGGTTGGTGGGGAGTTCGTGTCTGTGCCCCTTTGTCCAGGCTCTTCCTCTCTGTCTGGTCTGTGTCTGGTGAAATCCTCTTCTTTCCTCAAGTCATGAGCCTTCCATGACTCCCTCGGAGCCTTTTAGAGCTCCCTGCTCCCGTTCCTCCAGGCAGGAGTCTCTCCCCCTGCGTCCCACCCAGAGCGATGAATTTGATGAATTCATTGGCTTCCCTGAGACTCTCCTATTGCACCTTGGTTAGTCGTCTCCAGCAGGGCAGTGAGGAATTTCTAAAAAGGTGCTTGCCAAGGGAACAGTTCGTTTGTAAAAAATGTATGTGAGGGGAGGGGCAATATGGCAACAGAGTAAGGAGCTCCAAGACCCCCTACAGGGCAGTTAGTGATCACCCAGAGCCATCTAAAGCACCTGTTTGGGGGCCCCAGAAGACCAGGAGAGCATCAGGCAACATCCTTGAGAGAATGGAAGGAGGAGATGCCCGTCTGCAGAGAAGATTCCTGAGTAGAGCCCTCCACGCCCAGGAGGCCGTGCCCATCCTCCACAGGTGGCACAAGCCACCCACGGAGCTGGAATTGGATGCTCCACTTCCCAAAAACAGGGGAGGAAGAGTCAGTTGGCCACCCACTTCAGCTACTGATTAGTAAATTCAGCCGGCTAAAGTTTAATCCTAAGAACAACTAAAGTTTGAACCTGTCCAAGTTGGAAAGAGGCTGGTAGCTGCCATTTTAACTCCACCCTTGGCATGAGGGGAAGCGGGGCTGACTGAAAATCACAGTGCTGGGAGGGCCCGGCTTCTTTCCACCTAGATCAGATTGCAGCTTTAGCCTAAGCTCCAGCCCCACCTCTGGCAGGGAGGAAGCTGGGGAGACCTGCACCAGCCTCTTCCCTTAACTGCAGGCACTTCCAGCCAGCAAAGACTAAATAGCTGGACACGAGAGCCTCCATCCCCACACCCCAATAGGATAAGAGAGGAGCTGTGTTTCCTCAGCCTCTCTGGGCAACTGCAGGTGCTCTCAGCCCACAGGAACTGGTTTGCTGAGCGCCTTTGATTCTATCTCCACCCCTCCACCAACATAAGAGAGGAGGGGGCTGGTGTTTCCTCAGCCTTTCTGGGCATTGGCAGGCACTTTCGGCCTACAGGTGCTGAACTGTGGGCAACTGTGGCTCCATTTCCCCCCCACTTAAAGGGCAGAAGGGACGGTACTCCCTCAGCCTCTCAAGGTAACTGCAGGCACGTTCGGCCCACATGGATTAGATTGTTGCACACTCCAGAGAGTCAGTCCATCCTCTCCCTTAGCAGGGAGTGGGGGGAGGGGGCAGTGCTACGTCAGTCTACCTGGGCAACTGTGGTCATTTTGGACCCTCAGGGTATGATTGCTTCCCACACCTGCAGCTCCATCCCAGCCCCAGGCAGGGGAAGGAGGGGCATGAAACTTTATCAGTCTCTCCCAGCAACTACAGATCATCTTGATCTGCAAGCCTTGGATTATTACACATGGCTATGGCTCTGTCCCTACCCCCGGTAAAGGAGAAAAATGACAGAAGATTCATCAGTTCCTTGGGCAATGCAGGCAGCTGCAGCCTCCACAACTTACAATACCAACTACATTCTTGGCTCCTTCTACACAACCAGTAAGGGATAAAGGGCAAAAAAGCCCTAAACTAAAGAGAGAAACTAAACCCAGATAAATTCATCTAGTAAGCCAGATGCCAAGACAACAACAAAAAATTACAATCCATGCCAAGATATAGGACGGTCCAGTTAAAGGACAAGATCTGTCTCCAGATGACATAAAGGAGTTGAGACAACTAATCACAGGTTTTCAAACAAATCTCCTTAATAAATTCAATGAGATGGCTACAGAGAATAAGGATATTGAGAAGACACTGGATGAACACAAAGCATTTGAAAGCATACGTAGAAAAATAGCAGATCTTATGAGAATGAAAGGTACAATAAATAAAATTGAAAATACAGGAGGAGGCAGAAAGAAGGATCAGTGAGCTTGCAGACAAGGCCCCCAAAGTGAACATAAAAAAGCACAGATGAAGAAAAGAAAGGAAAAAATTGAATAGGGCCCCAGGGAACTAACTTATGGCAAGAGATGTACAAACGTATGTGCCATGGGAGTCCCAGAAAGAAAAGAGAAGTGAAAAGGGGCAGAAGAAATATTTGAAGAAATAATGGTAGAAAACTTCCCAACCTACTGAAGAACATAGATACCATGTCCAAGAAGGACAATGTACTCCCATCTGAATAAATCCAGATAGACCAACTCCGAGACACATACTAATCAGAATGTCAAACGCCAGAGACAGAGAGAATTCTGAAAGCAGCAAGAGAAAAGCAATGCATAACATATAAGGGACACATAACCAGTAAGATTAAGTGCCAATTTCTCATCAGAAACCATGGAGGCAAGAAGGCAGTAGTATGATATATTTAAGATACTGCAAGAGAAAAACTGCCAGCCAAGAATCTTATATCTGACAAGATTGTCTTTCAAAAATGAGGGTGAATTTAGAATATTTACAGATAAACAGAAACTGAGGGAGTTTATAACAAAGAGATCAGTTTTGCAGGAAATACTAAAGGAAGTATTACAGCCTGAAAAGAAAAGACAGGAGAGAGAGTCTAGGAAGAGTGTCCAGAAATGAAAATTATATCAGTTAAAGTAACTGAAAGTGTCAAAAGAGTGGTGAAAATAAAATATGACAGATAAAACCCAAAGGTCACAATGAGTAAAATAAAAACTGCCTTTACAGTAATAACATTGAATGTTAATGGATTAAACTCCCAAATCAAAAGACACAGGCTGGCAAAATGGATAAGAATATATGAGCCATCTATATGCTGTCTACAAGAGACTCATCCTAGACCCAAGAATACCAATAGATTGAAAGTGAAAGGCTGGAAAGGATATCCCATGCATGCAGAAACAAACAAACAAACAAAAAAAAAAAGTTGGAGTAGCTATACTTACATCAGATGAAATAGACTTTAAAAGCAAAACTATTATTAGAGACAAGGAAGAACATTATATATAAACAAAAGGGACAATTCACCAAGAAGAAATAACAATCATAAATGTATATGTACCTAACCAGGATGCCCCAAGATACATGAAGCAAACACTGGCAAAACTGAAGAGAGAAATAGATATCTTTACAATGATGGTTGGAGACTTCAATATACCACTCTCAGCATTGGATTGAACATCTGAGCAGAAGATCAATTAAGAAACAGAGCTTGAATAATATGATAAATGGACTACACCTAATAGACATATACAGAACATTGCACCCCAAAACAACAGTATATACATTCTTTTCAAGTGCTCATGGATCTTTCTCCAAGGTAGACCATATGTTGGGTCACAAAGCAGATCTTAATAAATTCAACAAGACCAAAATTATACAAAGGACTTTCTCTGATCATAATGGAATAAAGTTGGAAATCAACAAGAAGCAGAAAAAGGGAAAATTCACATATATATGGAGAGTAAACAACACACTCTTAAATCAGTGGGCCAAAGAAGAAATTTCAAGACAAATCAATAAATATCTTGAGATGAATGACAATGAGAACACAACACATTAGAACCTATGGGATGCAGCGAAGGCAGTGCTGAGAGGGAAATTTATATCTCTAAATGCTTACGTTAAAAAAAGAAGAAAGAGCTAAAAACAATGACCTAACTACACAGCCAGAGGACTTATAAAAAAAACAGCAAACTAATTCCAAAGCAAGTAAAAGGAATGAAATAACAAAGATCAGAGCAGAAATAAATGAAACTGAAAACAAAAAGCCAATAGAGAGAATTAACAAAACCAAAAGTTGGTTCTTCGAGAAGATTAACAAAATCGACAAACCCTTAGCTAGACTGACAAAGAAAAAAATAGGGTAGATGCAATTAAATGGAAAAAAAAAATGAAAATGGGGACATTACTACTGACCCCACAGAAATAAAAGAGATCATAAGAGGATACTATGAACAACTGCACTCCAAAAAAACTAGATAATGTCAACAAAATGGAAAAATTCCTAGGAACATATGAACAACCTACACTGACCCTAGAAGAAATAGAAGACCTCAACAAACCAATCACAAGAGATTGAAACAGTCATAAAACAACTCCCCAAAATTAAGAACTCAGGAACAGATGGTTTCACAGGCTAGTTCTACCAAGCATTTAAAGAAGATTTATTACTAATCTTACTCAAACTCTTCCAAATAATTGAACAAGAAGGAGCAATACCAAACTCATTCTATGAAGCCAGTATCACCCTAATACCAAAGCCAAATAAAGTTATTACAAAAAAAGAACATTACAAACCCATTTCCCTAATGAATATGGATGAAAAAAATCCTCAACAAAATATTTGCTAATTGAATCCAACAATAAATTAAAAGAATTATTCATCATAACCAAATGGGTTTTATACCAGGCATGCAAGGGTGGTTCAACACAAGAAAATCAATCATCACAATAGACCACATTAGTAAATCAGAGAAGAAAAATCTCAGAAGATCCTATCGATTGATGCAGAAAAGACATTTGTCAAAATACAGCATCCTTTCTTGATAAAAATATTACAAAAGATAGGAATTGAAGGAAACTTTCTCAACACGATAAAGGACATATATGAAAAACACACAGCTAACATTGTACTCGGTGGTGAAAGACTGAATGCTTTCCCATTGAGATCAGGAACAAGACAAGAATGCCCACTGTCACCACTGTTGTTCAATATAGTGCTGGAGGTTCTAGCTAGAGCAATCAGGCAAGAAAAAGAGAAGACATTCAAATCCGAAAGGAAGAAGGAAAACTTTTGCTATTTGCATATGGTATGATCCTATGCCTAGAAAGTCCCAAAAAATCTACAACAAATCTGCTGGAGTTAATAAATCATTTCAGTATGGTGCCAAGATACAAGATCAATACACAAAAATCAGTGGTGTTTCTATATACTAGTAATGCTCAATCTGAGGAGGAAGTCAGGAAAAATATTCCATTTACAACAGTGAATAAAAGAATCAAATATTTAGGAATAAACTTAACCAAGAATGTAAAGCTACAGTATTCAGAAAACTGCAATACATTGCTAAAAGAAATTTTAAAACAACCTAAATAATTGGAAGAACATTCCATGCTCATGAATTGTAAAACTAAATATCCTTAATATGTCAATTCTACCCAAATTGATATACAAATTTAATGCAATCCAATAAAAATTCCACCAGCATTTTTTACACAAATGGAAAGCACAATTACCAAATTTGTTTGGAAGGGTAAGGGGGCCCAAGTAGCCAGAAACATCTTAAAAAGGAAAAGCAAAGTTGGAGGACCCTCATTTCCAGACTTGAAATCATATTACCTATCTACAGTGTTAAAAACAGCATGGAACTGGCATAAAGATAGACACATAGACCAATGGAACTGAATTTATGGTTCAGAAAGAGACCCTCACATCTATGGTCAAGTGATTTTTGACAAGCCTGTCAAACCCTCCCAGCTGGGTAAAAACAGTCTATTCAACAAATGGTGCTGGGACAAGTGGATATCCATATCCAAAGGAAAGAAAGATGAACGCTATCCCACACCTTATATAAAAATTAACTCAAAATATATCAAAGATCTAAATATAAGTGAGAACCATAAAGCTCCTAGAAGGAAATGTAGGAAAACATCTTCAAGACCTGGGGTAGGTGGTAGATTCTTTTTTTTTTTTTTTTTTAGATTTCATTTATTTATTCATTCATCCCCCCCTTGCTGCCCGTGCTCGCCGGGTCAGCCAACCACGCCGCGCAGGCGGGCCCGCCCTCACCAGGAGGCCCCAGGAACCGAACCCGGGGCCTCCCATATGGTAAACGGGAGCCCCACTGATTGAGCCACAGCCGCCTCCCAAGGTGGTAGATTCTTAAACCTTACAACGAAAGCATGAGCAATGGAAGAAAATATGGATAAATGGGACCTCTTCAAACTTAAACACTTTTGTGATTCAAAGGATTTCATCAAGAAGGTAAAAAGGCAACCCATTTAATGGGAGGGAATATTTGGAAACCACATATCTGATAAGGGTTCGATTTCCATTCTATACAAAGAGATTATACAACTCAACAATAAAAGAACAAGCAATCCAATTTTAAAAAATGGGCAAAAGATTTAAATAGACATTTCCAAAGGGGAAATACAAATGGCCAAAAAGTACATGAAAAATTTTCCATATCACTTTTAGGAAAATAAAAATCAAAACAATAAGATCTCATCTCACACCGCATAGAATGACCATTGTTAGAAAAAACAGAAAACAGTTAAGTGCTGGAGAGGATGTGGAGAAATAAGAACACTCCTTCACTGTTGGTGAGATTGTAAAATGGTGCAGCTTCTGTGGAAGATAGTTTGGCGGTACCTCAGGAAGCTAAATATAGAAACTGCCATATGATCCAGCAAGTCTCTACTAGGAATATATCCAGAAGAACTGAAAACTGTGACGGGAACAGACATCTGCATACCAATGTTCATAGAGACGTTATTCAGAATTGCCAAAAGATGGAAACAAACCAAGTGTCCATCAACCAATGAATGGATAAACAAAATGTGGCCTATACATACTATGGAATACTATGCTGCAGTAAGAAGAAATGAAATTGGGACACATATGATAATATGGATAAATCTTGAAGACGTTGTGCTAAGTGAAGTAAGCCAGACAAAACAGGACAAATATTGCATGGTCTCGCTAATATGAACTAAATATAAAGAATAAATGCAAGTTAAAACCTAGAGTATAGGTTATTAGGAGATAAGAGGAGGGTTGTGAAGAAGTACTGATGCTTAATGTATGTAGAAGTTTTAATTAACTTGACTGTAAAAGTATGGAAATGCATAGAGTTGATGGTAATACATTATAGTAAGTAGCAGCTGGTTTATAAATGGGATTGTGGCTGAAAAGGGTAGTCTAGGGATGCATCTGTCAATTGACAGAAAGCCAGGGAATAATCTAGGGACTGAATAACACAGTGAACCCAGAGGTGGATGAGAATTGTGGTTGATGGTACAAACGCAAGAATGTTCTTCTGTGAACTAGAACAGATGTACGTCACTATTGCAGGGTGGTGGGAATGTGGAGAAGCATGGGAAAAATACAGTTAATGTAACCTATGAACTATAATTAATAGCAAAACTGTAATATTCTTGCATCGATGCCAAAGATGTACTGTGTTAATAATAGGGGTTATTGGAAAAAATACGCCAAATGTGCACTGTGGTCCATAGTTAGTGGTAATAGTCTGATGATATCATCTCATAATCTGTAACAAATGTTCCACATCGGTGTACTGTGTTGGTAAAGGGTTGTTGTATGGGAATTCTACACATGTGCATGATTGTTTTGTAAGTTCACAACTTCTGCAATAAAAATATATATATTTTAAATGTGTGAGAGCAGCAATGCCATGTAATCAGGGCTTGCTGAGGACCAGTCTAGTTCCGTTTTTCATTCCAACCTCTTCCACTTGGTGGGACACAACAGCCCCAACTCTCCCGCCGTTGGGGAAGGGCTGGGCTGCTGTGCATTCTTGGCCTTCAGGAAGCCTGATGACCTGCAGAGGCAGTTTTCCAGAAGGTTCCCTTTATCGCTTAGTGCCATGAACCTAGGGTTCCACATGATAAATCCTTCTGCCAATCAGTGCTCAGCTGCCTTGTGGCAGGAGCCCAGAAGAGAAGCTGCTGCTCATGGAATCATAGCATATTTAATGGAAAAAGAATCCAAAATGATCATCTAGTCCAACAGAGGGAGATGGAGTTCAAAAAAAAAAAAAAAAAAAGGTGAACCAATACATTCTTCTGCTGGGGACCCTAAAAATGAACAGAAAAGCAAAAAAAAAAAAAAAAAAAAAAAACCAACCTTTTTGTCCTCTTCTAAATACAGGGGGTGGTGAAGGGAAAAAAACAAATCAATCAAAGTCACCTGAAACAAGACCCATCGGTAAGGAAAGACATGCTATTTTCAGGTTTCTAAAAGGATATTAGTAAAAGAAAACACATACAAACTGTACTTGATAGAGGCCCTTTGAAAGCAGATAAAGGTATGTTTTGCTGCCTTCTGGCCTTGAGCCTTTGCCCTTGGCTTTGTCCAGCTGGGTTTGGAGATTGAGGTCTGGGAGTGTGATTGTGTATTTGTTCCAACTGATACTGGAGTTGTTCGCTTTGCACAATGTCACTTTGTTCCTTTGTTGAATGTGGCCAGCTGCGGATCTATTGCTTAGGGAAGGAACAAACATGTTAGGGAACCTGCTCCAAGTAATGCGATGTTTTGCATGTTGACTATTGGTGGAAGTACTGTGGTGCTGGCCAAGTCCATGCAGCGGGGCCGGAAAGATGGACAGTCAGCTCTCCCGATGGCGGGCTGGGAGCTGCCTCCCGTGAGTCCCTTTCCAGGGCCACCCTGAGGCAGATGCATGGGCCACATGCTATATCCAAGAAGGGGCTCAGAGCAATTTATGGGGAGCATAGAAAGAGAGCCTCATATTGTTTGAGAACCATTTGCAAGTTGAGAACCATCCCAGAAGAACTGGGGATCCATGAGCTGCACCCTGCCACTGAGACTACGGGCTGGAGAGGGCCACGGTATATCGAGGGCACTGCTGTGCCCCAGGCTCTGTACTTGGGTAATGTCCCAGGAACCCCATTGGGTGGAACATCCGTGCTGGAGCCGACAAAGAACTGCCCATTGTGTGCATCTCTTCTCATCTCACTCTCAGGGGCCTCATAGTGCAGCTTGACATCAGAGTGGGAGTATTTACACCATGGGAAGTGGCAGATGCTACAAAATCAGGAGTTTCTTTTTGGTTTGTTTGTTTTTGAGAGCTGGTTGCTAAACATTTACCAGCACACCACTGGCCAGGTGGTATTCCCCATTTTACTGATGGAAAATTGAGGTCTTAGGTAATTTTTCAAGGGGTTTGCAAGTTTCAAATTCCATTCAGCCAAAGGCAATGGGCAAGCCCTCTGCTGAGGACTACTGCATTTGGTGCCCTGGTGGTTCACTAGAAGAGACTAGGGGGAAAGGAATGCTTTCAGCTCAGTCTCGGGAAGAGTGGGAGTGGGAGATAACCTGCCACAGGACTCAAAAAGCAGGTTTTTGCACAGAGGTTTCCTGGCAGCCTCACCAGGTGCTGGAGGGGAGAGATGGCCCTGAAATATGGACCTTGGTGGGAGCTCAGCAGGGGCCTGGCTGGCCCCCTCTGCTCCCAGTGGGCTGGAAGCCCTTTGGATTCCTGCCCAGCCGGGCCCGATGGCACCTGTTTGTCCTGCTTTGAACGCCGTCCCCCCAACCCTAAGAGCTGGAAGTGTGTGAAGTGAGTGTGACCTGGCTCCAGCACACTGACCTCATGCCAGGACCCTCATTTCCGGGGTTCTCCCTTTCGTCTTGGTGACAGGAAACTGCTGTTTCATCACAGCAATGCACAAAGTGTTCTGGCCGTTCTGGGAATCAACCACCCCTCAGAAGTGATGAGGTCAAGGTTACATGTGTCAGGAGTAGCTGATCGGGCCCATCAATTTGGACCACCTTCAAACCTTTGTGCCTGGCTGGGGCGAGGCTGGGGGCGAGGCTGGGGCGAGGACGGTGTCAGGAGCCTGCTCTGTAACCCAAGCAACATGGATGTGCCTCCTGGGTCCACCACATGGACATGTGACACAGGGATGAGTTATGGGGACATGAGGGGCATCAGGAAAGAGTGTGGAGATGACTGGGGATGGAAAAGATGGGCAGGAATTCTTTAGCTTTGGCAATCAGGTGGGGAAGAGGAGGAGGCTCCACCTTCTCCACAGCTTCTATCTCCTGCACACATCCCCACCCCCTGCTGAGGACAGGATCCCAGATCACTTCCTTTCTGGCTTGGCCAATAGCCCAGAGACAAACAGTGGCTGCTCAGCTGGCTGGCAAGCTTCTCTCACTTGTATGCCACCGAGACCCCGAATCATCTCAAGGACCGCCTCGGACATCCACAGTGCATGTGTGTGACGTTTGCTTTCAACTCAAAGCCGGGCTCTAGAAAACCCAAGTTTGGGCCACAGAGAAAAGTCACTACATTTCCAGTAATGTGTGTGACAAACACAAAATGCTATTGAGATGCTGTTTAACACCATTTTGCCCTTACTTGTGTAAATCAGAACAGTCAAGGATACCATTATAAATTGCCTTGTATTGTGTATCAATAAACTTTACAAGATAGTGGAGATGGAGTAGGGAGCTTGGTGTTTTTTGTTTTTGTTTTTTTAATTTTCCTCCCTTCTTAACTTTCTAAATCTGTATGGCTTTGTGGAATTGCTGCCCAGCATGGTAGTAAATGATGTATGAAATGAAGTTCTGCTTCCCCCCAGCCAAGCAGTAGCTTTGCCATCCTTGCTCCAATATTTACTATTTGGAGTCATGTTTGGGTTGGTTACAGCCAGAAAAGCCCACCAATGTTACCAAAAAAAAAAAAAGACCAAGAAGGAAATTGGGGAGCCAGGAGAAAAGCAAAAAAGATTTGCATAATAAGAGAAATACACTGGGTTAGTACAATACCAAACTAGTGGTTTAATGACTTTTCCCCGAGATAGTTTAGGATCGTCAAAGCACGGCAAGAGAGGCCCTCTCCATCTCTATTCTGCACAGTCTCCTGTGGGGTTCTCCTCACTCATCTTGGTCATGTCAGTCTTATCAGATGGTTTACATTTGGGGCAAATACATGTAAACTGGGCAGTGTCCATTGTTTAGCAAAATATCACAAAAATATGTAACTATCCATCAAGATGCAGGGGAAATGCTATCTCTTCCATGGCACTTTCTCCACCGGTTGTTAGCTCAGGGTGATTCTTACCTCCTTTAGATCCTTCTGCACATCCTGCAGTTGCTAACCGTAGCCACATAATTAACCTCTTTGTCTGTTATTATCTATATACAAAATGCAGCCCTTTTGTGAAATCAGCATATAATGCTGTCTCTTGTTTCCTAATTATCCTCAGAAAGACTCATAGGTTTAGAGTTGAGTCAAATCCCTGCTTTGCTACTTACTACTTGTGATACCTGAAAAAATCCGCTTCACTTCCCTGTGCCTCCACTTCCCATATTGTAACATGTAACCTGCAAAGTGAATTATTTTTTATGTTACTTCAACTCTGTGTGTCTTATCTCCCCAATGCAGACTATGAGCTTCCTGAGGGCAAGAAATGTTTTGAGTATTTCTTGTGTCAGTTGTGGGATCAAAGTCAACATTGGATCTCTCCATTGACAAGCCGTTTCTCCACTGGAGACCAGGAAAACTACTTCCAAAACTCTTTTGTATGTCAGTGTGGGGTTTAGCCAGTGCATCCTTATGAGCCAAACAATTACTAGAGTTTCTAGAAGCTACACAAAATATGTTCCCAAGTTCAATACTCCGAAGCAATAGATCTAAATGACGTGCTCCATGTACCAAAAGAGGGTTACCCTTCATCTTTCTCTGTGATCCATTTTGGGCAGATGTGATATCACTTTCCTTGTAAAACAAGTAGTGATTTTGCACTCTATATAACGGAGGTATTCTATTTCCACATTTTGCACCGACATGGGTTTTACCTGAGTTTACTAAATAAATAAATAAAATAAATAGCTGCATTTATTGAGTGCCTGCTGTATAGTGGTGTGCTATACATAAGCTCTGGGGAAAAAAATAAGCCCTGCTTTGTAGCATTTGCTGATTTCCATGGTGTAAATCCTCTTACTGTAGCCACTTTCAAGCTACCAATGTGAAATCACTGAGCACACAGTCAGCCCTAAAATCACAGAGCTCCTAAGAGATGAACTTGGAGTTTAAACCCAGGTTTTATGACTCCCCAACCCATCATCTTTCCATGACACCACACTTCCTTGTGCTTCCATTTTCTAGGTACAAAGGGAAGAGCGCGATGGTCTGGCCGGACTGCGCGAGCAGGATGGGGTCCAGACAGCACTGCGCGACATGTCTGCCCAGGGAGTCCGCGGCAACCTCGAGAGACGTGAACTTTCTCACAGTCTACAAGATCTGTGGCGGTTGGGTGGGGCCGTTGTTACCTTGTCTGGTTTGGGCACGTTTCCGTGGAGTGTGAACAACCTGGTCTCGGGGTACCTACGAAACGTCCAGGGCACCGAGGAGGGCCAGTGTGCCTGGAGGAGGCTGTGGGAGGGGGCCCTCCTCATAGAGGGGCTCAGAAGAGATGCCGCACTCCTGCCCCTTCAGCAGCCGCTGGGCCAGCAAAGTGTGTCGGCTTTCAATGATCCTCTTGTCTGACCAGAAAGGCACTTTTCAGTACATCCCCAAGAGGGTTTCAAATAAATTCTGCAGGTCAGGGTTGTTTTTTCTGGTAACGCCAGTCTGCCAACTTCTCCCTGTCTTTAAAACAGAGGGCAATGGTGTTCATCTCTCTATAACCCGAGGGGATTAATGAATTAATGCCTGTGAAGGCTGGAAAACCCTCGGATGAAAGGAGGCATATAAATGCATCATGTTATTATTTTCCTCCCGTGACTTAGTTTTCTGGATGTTGCACCTTGCTATCATAAAACCCAGATGTAACCAAAGCAAACAAAATAATTGCTTCCCGCACTTACCGCAGTTTTAAAGGGGTCTCATGTTATGAAACGACGATAATGACAAAAATTATAATGCCTTGTGTTTTGGTAACACCTTTCTTCTGAGGAGCTGAAAGCACGTTACAGACACAAGAAAAGGTGTCAGCAGATAGACAATTTAGAAGGAAAAAAATTGACTCATGTTTTAAGAAGTTACTCTGTGGGGATAATGGTTCTGTTATTTTCACAAATTGACTGGCAAACACAATTATCTATTTTTGCATCAAAACCAGGAATAAAAATGCCCAAACAGGAGGGGACCAAAGGGGCGTGGGGTCAGCAATGAAATCAAGAGGGCTCCCTTCTTGGTCATTTACCTGGGCGTAGTCTAGACACAGTCTGGGACAGTCCTGACCCTGAGTGACCCTGTGACAAGAAGCTGCTCAACAGCCTGAGCAGTTGCTGTGAGGGACCAACGGCCCTGCTTTCCAGCTGTCCTCAGGGCCTTCGCTCTGAGACCCACATGGAACTGTGGGGTCATCTCAGCAGATGCCAGGGGGAGGGCAAGGTTGGGGGCCTGCCCCCAGAACGCCGCCCCAAGGAACTGCAGGGCCCCCCAGCTCCTTATCCACTTCTGCCCCCACCTGCCCCCAGTTCCCTGTGACTTCTGAGTTCACCTCCCAGTAGCCACCCCAAGCCCATGGGCTGTGGACAACCAGTCACACACCTGATCGACGCCTTTGATTAAGTTGTAGGAAATCATTAGTGTGTCCTGATGTGTGCATTAACTTTATTTTTTTTTTATTTTTATTTTTTTACAATTTAGATGATACAGTTTAATAATTTTGAAGATATTTACCATGTCCTGTGTCCATTACTGTAAGGTAATGAAAAACCTTCCCCATGACCACCAAACAACCCATTAGATCTTGACTGTTCCCTTCTCCCCAGCCCCCCAGGGCCCATGATACCCTCCTCTCCCAACCCATGGAATGTCAAGATTCACAGTTACATGCCCTGGGGATTTGAACCAGCCCTTCCTAATCCACCCCGCCCCCCAGTGCTGCACCACCAAACCCAGGAACACCACCACTCATCTGCCCTATCCCCCAACGTGCAACCACACTCTATCCCTTTACCATAGATTATGTCCATATGGGAGATGGCTCAAAGCCTGCTCTTCTCTTACTCTCCTTTGTTAACCTATCTTTCAGACAATGGTTCTCAGAGACTGCTCACTTTCCTCAGTTCAGATCAGTGAGGTCATATACTGTTCATCCTTCAGTGCCTGGCTTGCTTCACTCAACATAAGGTCTTCAAGATTCATCCACGTTATTCCATGTGTTAGCACTTTGTTCCTTCTTACAGCTGAGTAATATTCCATTGTATGTCTGTACCACATTTTGCTTATCCATTCGTCTGCTGATGGGCACCGGGGCTGATTCCAACTTTTGGCAATGGTGAACAATGCCGCTATGAACATTGGTGTGCATATAGCTGTTTGTATTTTTGTTTTCAGTTCTTCTGGGTATATACCCAGCAGTGGAATTGCTGGATCATACGGAAGATCTATTGCTAGTTTTCTGAGGAACCGCCAAACTGTCCTCCACAGTGGCTGGACCATACTGCAGTCCCACCAGCAGTGGATGAGGGTTCCTATTCCTCCACATCCTCTCCAACATTTAGTGTCTCCTGTTTTTTTAATAGCTGCCATTCTGATGGGTGTAAGATGTATCTCATTGTAGTTTTGATTTGCATTTCCCTGATAGCAAGTGATGTTGAGCATTTTTTCATGTGCTTTTTAGCCATTTGTATTTCTTCCTTGGAGAAGTGTCTTTTCAGGTCACTTGCCCATTTTTTATATGGGTTGTTTGTCCTTTTATTTTCGAGGTGAAGGATTTCTTTATATATGCAGGATATTAGGCTCCTATCAGATATATGGTTGCCGAATATTTTTTCCCATTGGGTAGGTTGCCTTTTTATTTTCTTAATAACATCCTTAGAGGTGCAGAAGTTTTTAATTTTGAGGAGATCCCATTTATCAATTTTTTCTCTTGCTGCTCGTGCTTTGGCTGTGAAGTTCATGAAACCATTTCCTATTACAAGGTCCTGTAGATGCTTCCCTACATTATCTTCCAAGGTTTTTATGGTTTTGGCTCTTATATTTAGATCTTTGATCCATCTTGAGTTGATTTTTGTATAAGGTGTGAGATGGTATTCTTCTCTCATTCTTTTGGATATGGATATCCAGTTCTCCAAGCACCACTTGTTAAAGAGGCCACTCTCTCCCAGCTGAGTGGGTTTCGTGGCCTTGTCAAATATCAGATGACTGTATATGCGAGGATCTATATCAGAACTCTCAATCCGGTTCCATTGGTCAGTAGGTCTATCCTTGTGCCAATACCACACAGTTTTGATCACTGTAGCTTTGTAGTATGTTTTAAAGGCAGGTAATGTGATACCTCCAACTTCATTTTTCTTTTTCAATATATCTTTGGCAATTCGGGGCCTCTTGCCTCTCCAAATATATTTTGTGGTTAGTTTTTCCAGTTCCTTAAAAAATATAGTGTTGACTTTTATTGGGATTGCATTAAATCTGTAGATTAGTTTGGGTAGGATAGACATCTTGATGATGTTTAGTCTTCCCATCCATGAACAGGGAATATTTTTCCATTTATTTAAGTCTTCTTTGATTTCCTTTAACAGTGTTGTGTAGTTTTCTGTATATAAGTCCTTTACATCTTTAGTTAAATTTATTCCTAGGTATTTGATTCTTTTGTTTACTATTGTAAATGGTATTTTTTTCCTGATTTCCTCCTCAGTTTGCTGGTTATTGGTGTACAGAAATGCTACTGATTTTTGAGCATTGATCTTATAGCCTGCAACATTACTGAACTCCTTTATAAGTTCTAGAAGCCTTGTTGTCGATTTCTCAGGGCTTTCTATGTATAGGATCATGTCATCTGCAAATAATGAAATTTTTACTTCTTCTTTTCCAATCTGGATGCCTTTTATGTCCTTTTCTTGTCTCAGTGCTCGTGCAAGTACTTCTAAGACAATGTTAAATAGGAGTGGTGATAGTGGGCATCCTTGTCTTGTTCCCGATCTCAGAGGGAAGGCTTTTAGGATTTCACCGTTGAAAATGATGTTAGCTTTGGGTTTTTCATATATACCCTTTATCATTTTCAGAAAGTTTCCATCTATTCCTATCTTTTGTAGTGTTTTTATGAGGAAAGAGTGCTGTATTTTGTCGAATGCTTTTTCGGCATCTATAGAGATGATCATGTGATTTTTTTCTTTCAGTTTGTTTATGTGGTGTATTACATTGATTGATTTTCTTATATTGAACCATCCTTGCATACCTGGGATGAAACCCACTTGGTCATGGTGTATAATCCTTTTGATATGTTGTTGAATGCGATTAGCAAGTATTTTGTTAAGGATTTTAGCATCTAGGTTCATTAGAGAAATTGGTCTGTAATTTTCCTTTCTTGTGGTATCTTTATTTGGTTTTGGTATTAGGGTAATGTTGGCATCATAGAATGAGTTAGGTAATATTCCTTCTACTTCTATTTTTTGGAAGAGCTTAAGTAGATTGGTGTTAGCTCTTTCCGGAATGTTTGGTAGAATTCAGCTGTGAAGCCATCTGGTCCTGGACTCTTCTTAGTTGGGAGGTTTTTAATGACTGAGTCTATCTCTTTACTTGTAATTGGGCTGTTGAGTTCATCTTTTTATTAAATTCTTTAATTCTTTTTATTAAAAAAGAATACTTGAGGTAGCAATCTAAAAAAAGAAAAAGTTCCTAATTGAAAGGCTGCTCCATGCAAAGCATAGTACTAAGTAGTCAAGGAGGAGACTGTGACCAAAGGCAAGGGAAGCAGAAGGGAAGTAGCATTTAGTAAGTCACATTTATTGGATAATTTAAGAGACAACGTTTCGGGTTTGTTAAATATACCGTCTCGTTTAATTCCCATCAAAAATCCGGTGATGGAGGTATTGTTATCCCCTTTTCAGGTGAGGAAACCGAGGCTCAGAGAGGGTAAGTAATTTGTGAAAGGCTACACAGCTCCCATGGCCATGTCAACAAGAAATTAGGGAGAGAAACTGAGGGCAGGCTGGGAGGGCTGGCGGAAATGGCATTTAAATCTGTGGTGGGGAGTTCGTTGATTGTAGTGTCACATGAAACTGCCACAAACCTACAGCATTTGAAGACCAACATTCCCGCAGTAATTTGCAGGATGGACTGCATGTGGGACAACGGGAGCAGGCAAGTCGGTGGGATGTCTCTGGAGAAGAGGCAATGGGGGGAGGTATGACCTGGATGAGTAGGGAGCGAGAGGGACGCTGTGGAGAAAGCACTATGGGGATGGTTGATCTGTTGAGGTTTAAAGGAGGGAAAGGGTCAAAGATGACCCAAGGGCATGGGTATTAATCTTTGTGGAGTCAAGGTCCCTCTGACATTCGAATGAAACACTTTCCCCAGAAAATGCACACAGACCCTCACAAACACCCATGTGGCGTTTCAAGAGGCTGCCAGCTCCAGCTAAGGAGCTTTGCTCTGGGAATGAGTCTAAATAAGTGGGAGCATCAGCACCACGTATTCTGGACAGTTGGGGTTGTCAAGATAATTGTACATTTGTATTCAGAAAAGAGAGAGAACTTTTAAATTAGAAATTTAAAATCTTATTGTTTTTCTTATAAGGGAGAGGGTTTCTTTCTTTTTTCTGTGTATTTCCTACTAACCTAATAGCAGCATAGCCTCAGATACTACTTGAAGTCCCTTCACCAATCCACATATTCTTCTAGGCTGCAGATGCCTCATCACAAAAAGGAAGAAAATCCCAGGTCCTGGAGGTCAAACACTTTGGGATGAAGTTAAAAAATGAGGGCAACGGGATGGGTCCAAAGCCACCCTGGAAAAGCTCAAATCTGGAAAATGCCAAGAAGGCAAAGCTTTAGAGTAGTCAAAGAAAGAGTGTGCCTCGTATATGTAGAGTGTTTGGAAACCTGAGAAGTTACAAAAGAAAATACCAACAAAACAGACAAGAAAGATACAGGATGCGGCACACATCGATCGGGAGAGGAAGTGCCTGGATGTCCTCAGCAGCAAGCCCCACCTGCCCCTTCATGCAGAAGCAGAGGAAAAGGCAGAGCAAGGGAAGGATGCTAAGGGGGCCTGGAGAGGAAGGCAAGGTAGAGGAGAAATCAAATATCCCCAAATCAGACTTTGAACCCTGTGTGCTTTGAACCTACTCTGCTTTGCTTGAACCCACTTTGCTGTTTATGGGAGTTGCCCCAGCACCTCCAGGGATGTAAAATCCAGGGATGGTGAAGAGCAGTGGCATTCAGGAGGGACTGCCCCTTGCTGAATCCATTCATTTCATTAATTTCTGCTGGAAACCCCCTCTTCCCAGTGCCTCCCAAGGCATGTCATTTCTTGACTGTTCGACTCCTTCAGTTTATCTCTCAAGCATGTTGTCCAGGTGGATGTGGCTTAACATGAGAGAGTCTGGATGGAAAGATGAGCCTGATAAATAATTCTCAACAACTTTCCCAACTCTGCACGCCAAGCCGCTGTGTGTGTATAAGGAAAATAGGGTGTGTAAGGGTGAGTGTGTATGCACATGGGCGGATGTGTGTAAGCAATCCGTGTGGGCAAGGATTAGAAACTTTCATCACTGAAACCATGAGCTCCTGTTTATAAATATTTGCTCACTGTTTATATATTTGGGGATATTAACCACAAAACATGACCCAAGATTTCAAACCCTATATTTTCACTTCCATAATACCACATACACTGGTGGCAGCTTTCTCTCTCTACCTAAAAACCACTGAATAGAAAATAACGTGTTGAATTGAAACTATAACCAAAGAGAGGAATGAACAGGGAATTGTCCTCTGCACAGGCTTGGTGGGATCCAGTGGGGGTGGTGCGATGTGGTAAGACACAGTTGATGGCTGAGCTGTGGCGCTGACTCTGAGATCGTTGTGAAACGGCAGAACTGGTTTGCGTGCCCATTCACCCAACCTTTTGCTAATCCTTTATCCTACCCCCAGCTCCCAACTAGTGCGTGAAACAGTTTTTTTTTGTCAAAAAGAGTCACTACAATTTTCTTCAGCTGATCATCACATAACCTTGTGTTTTGTGTGCTTCTGTTCGAAGATACCTTTTCAAATACACAGTGTCGGTTCATCAACATTGAACTCTTGGCCAACGGCACTATAACTCATTCCTGATCAAAGCTTGTCCAACACACATTTTCTCCACAAGGACATCACAGCCATCTCGCACTTAGGAACACTAGACAGCACTTCAGCATTACCCGTGGGGGCATTTTAAACAGTGAAATCAGCAACATGAAGCACAAAGTGGTGAGAAACATGGCACCAGACACACTGAGAAAAGAACACACGTTTACGACGTTAGCGCTGAGACGGGAAGGCAGAGCGCAGCCTTGCTGGGCCTCAGCCAGGAACGTGTGTGCGCTGCATGACTCTCATTTTCCATTGCTCGGGGCATGTCCGTGAATGACCACAAAAGTGCTACAAATATTGGTTGGGGGGTCACAAATAGATTTTAGCAAGTAGGTGAATTTGTAAACACAGAATCCACAAACAAGGAGGACCCTTTGTGATGGTTGATACTGGCTCATTACTCTTTCCATACTTTTTTCAAGTGCAAAAAGACTTTGTATCTCAATGCAATTCCAGGCACCATTCCCCACAGGGCGGGGAGGTCAAGCAGAACTCCAAGCTGAAGCTGCCTCAAATCTGTTGTGCCCTCAGCACTTTCCAACAGTGTCACTTCAGTACTTCTTCCTCCTTGGGTTACCCCTGCTGGTTCCTCCAAAGTGGCTCTCCCCCACCGCCACCCACCCCAAGTTTTATAGGAGAATGGGGGGGGCGGGCCTCACATCCGCCTCAGGAAATTTTGGCATATTTGACCAAATAACCCCAACGTGGGGCTGCTCCTCTAGAACCTTTTATTTACGTGATAGTCCTTAGATCAAGGTTGCTTGATTTGGACACACTAAAAATAATAAAAGCCAATATATAGTGAGCGTTTTATGTATGGCAGATAGGCTGCTCCATGTTTCACATCCATTGTCTCGTCTGGTCCTTCAGTCCCCATTTTGTGGCTGAGAAAGTGAAGCTTGGTTCACTTTATGATCGAGGAAAGTGAAGGTTAAGTAATTTGCTCAAAGTCACACAGTTAACGGCAGAGCCTGGACTTAAACTGAGGGTCTGTCAGGATTCCAAAGCTTCTGCTCTTAACCACGGCGTTGTACACACAAATATCACTCCCTGGAAGGTTCCGGATCTTTGTTGCGTTCAGTCGGAGATAGTAACAGAAGAGCCTCTTCCATGGCGGAGTGAGCCCGGAAGCCTGCCGGCGTGAAAGCAGGCAGCACACGGAGACTTGTGGCGTCAGTAACACTGAGTCAAGAACCTCACAGTGCCACAAGGGCTCTCTCGGGCAGGGCCCGCCTCTGCTAGCCTCACCGGAGCTGACCCCTGCCCACGGGTGAGCTGCAGCGGTCTTCCTCCTTTCTAGAAGGAGCTAGCAGGCAATGACCTGCCTCAGGTTGGAGCTCAGCGGCCTCTTGGAAAGCTTCGCAGGACATGCTTCTCCTGATCCTGGGCTCACTTTCTCCCGCCATCCTTCTTGTGCCTCCTTCATTCCCCTCCTTTTCCTGTACGGAAGGAGCACGGCTATGTCATTTCTTGACTGTTTGGCCATAAAACTGAACAAACTTATTCCTGCTCCTCCTGCTGTGTGAATTAAATAAGGTCTTGAAATGCATGTAATGTGCCTGGCACAAACAGGTGATCAGAAAACGCTAATTCCCTTCTCCTAGTCTTTCTCCTTCCTTCTCTGGCCTGCCCTTAGATTGTTCCTTTCCTTCTCTGGGCAGCAGACTGTCATGGCAACGCTTGACCCCCTGGATCCTCAAACCACCTGTGCAAAGCGTGTCCTAAGTGTGGACCCTCGCCTGGCGCTTTCCTTTTGTAACTAAACGGATCTTGCTATCGAGGTGTGAAACTCAGAAACAGAATGCACAGGGTGCATTTTTTAATTGAATTGTCTTGTCAAATAATTATTTTAAATTTTGAACCTGGGCGGCACAGCCCTGTGGCCACACCCTCCTCGGCGCGCTGCTGGCAGGGTCTACGCAGTTGTTCATCAGGGCAATTGGCTGCTCTAAAGAAGCGGTTCTTCATCCCTGGAAAGTTTCCAGCCGGGGCTGGGTGAGGCAGGCTCTCTCATCGCAGCTGAGAGTAGGGGCTCTGCAACAGGTGCGAGGAGGGCAGGCTTCTCAGCCCCACTGCCCTTGACCTTCCCAGCCTGTCGCTGGTGCAAGGCGGCGTTTCCATCACAGCAGCCGTCACGCTGGTGCCCGGGGATGGGCTTGGCCTGCGTCAGGGCAGCTCGCCCGTCCCTGGAGACTGTGATGACTCAGGGAGAAGGGGGCTTGCCAAGTCCACCACCAGGAGCAGAAGGAAGCTGGGAATCCGGGAGGAGAAGGACACACCTGGGGAGGGACTTCCGGGCAGCCAGGTTGGGAGGATTTTGTGCAGACCGAAAGGGAAGGTGAGGAGACGCCTTAGAAAGGACGGTGGTTGTTTGTGGGCTCCGGGGACCACCCTCTGTGCTGGTGAGATGGTTCCTTCTGACGAGGGACTGAGCTTACCGGCCTGGATGGCTGAGTGAGGGCACCCCAACAGCAAGCATTTTGCAAACAATATTCTACAGAGCCCCAGGATGCTGCAGAGCTACCTCGGGGAGGCCGTGGCGGGCTGTGGGGAGCCCTTAACCGCTGAGAGTCCTCCCCAGCTGCAAGGAGAACAGCTGGTCTTTCATGGGCTCTCAGTGTTACAGGTTATTGTATTTCATGGTAGGAAGTGTTCTGTCGCCAGGGAAGGCTCGGAAGCCTCCGGGACCCAAGGTCTCTAACCGCAACTTTTAGGTGCTGTGAGCCTCTTGACCATCCACTTCTTATCCCAAGCATACATTTCAGCCCCAGAGAGGCCCCCGTGTGCACAGCCAGGACCGGCTGGCCAGCAGCCACAGAGGGCATCAGGGCCTAAAGCCACTCTCCTTCAGGAAAAAAGTGAGGGAGCCTCTGCCAAGGGACCGTGACGGTAACAAGCTTGCGTGCTCATCAGTCTGAGCTCTGAAAATGGATTCTTGGAGGAGAAAAACACCGCACTAACCCCCATCTTATTATCAGAGTGTGTCTTCCTGGTTGGAAACTCCCTGACTCCACCCTTAAGCCCCGCCCCTGCTCAGGGGGCTGAAGGTCCGGTTGTGGGGGTGGGAGGGGGCACCCCCTTTGGCCCTAGGATCCCGAGGGTGCTGCCAGCAGCTGCCAGGCGCGGCTTAGGAGTCCCAGACCCCGGGGAGAGATTGTTGCAGGACCCTGCGGATCCATGGCCCTTGGCCCCCCTGGATCCTCCTTCCTGAGCTTTGGCCCCCAGATTCCAACCCAGAAGCCGCATTCATTAGCATAACTATGGCCAAACTGGGCTAGATAGAGCAGCTAGAATGAGAGGCCTCTGAAAGGCAATCACCCCCCAAAGCAGACCCCCCGCCCCCGGGCCTGCAGGTCTCCAGGGATCCCCGAGACTATGAAGTCCCAGCAGCTTCCTTGGTTCCCGCCTCCTTCCAGGAGACTCTTGAGGCTCTGCTCCTAGTCCAGGAACATACCGGATCTTAACACCCACACTTCTTCCTTCCCTCAAGGGTGCCCATTTCAAAACCAATAGGGAGGTGGGGGGCAGGGCAGGGGTGTACCTGGGAGGAAGGGTAAGTGAAGGAGAGAGGATGGTGTTCAAGGGCTGGGGAGCCAGGAGCCATGCATGGTTTATAAGGCAGGTGAGGGGCGGGCCGTGGGCCTTTGCAAGAGCCACCCCCTGGGAGTGTGGGCAGCTCATGGCACTCCCCACTCCTAGAGCACTGTTCCAGCATCCTTCACTCTGGGCTTTTACCACCAACTTGGGGGTGTTTTTTCATCTTTCCCATCACTTCCGCATGGTAAATACGTGTGTATATGTATGTATATAAAGGTAGATAGATCTGCATATGTAAATGTACACACAGGTATCATGAAAATCAAAATTTATTCTGTTGTAACAAAATTTTTAAAGTATTACTTATGCTTTGGAGGGACTTCACAGAGATTTTGGAGGATAATTTAAATAAAAAATATACTCACAACTACCAATGCTATTATTCTCATCTGAATTTTAACCCGCAGAATTTTCCAGCCTGCCAGCCAAACCAACCTTTGGGCAGACTGACAGATCTCAAAAGCTAAAGCCATTCCAGTCGTCCCTTAGCTTCTGGGAGAGGTTTGAAACTCTGGAGATCAAACTTGACACGGGTTTCCTGCACGCACCCGCCCTCGTCACTTCCTGTGGTTTCCTGATTCACTTTTATCACTCAGATGGGTGAGGCGTCAGCAGATCTGCCTTTGAGTGAATGTGTATTTTGGGTGCTGCTTTCTTCTTGCTCTTTTCACTGTGCCCCTGGCACACATGATTCTGTTCACAGAGCTCTGAGCAAAACCCGCTTCCTTTCCCCGACCCCCAGGGCTCACCAAGGCCTTCCCCAGGGCGGCGAAAGCCTGGTCATCGGGCATTTGGCCAGAGTGGCTCGTTCGTTGCTCTCCCTAGTAAACCCCTTCCTGACACTCAGGAAAGAGCAAACAGTCCCTGAAACCATGCATAGGGGCATGAAAAACTCTTCCTGTCACTGGATTGAACAGAGAATCCTAAGTTCTAGAACTTCTGTGACAACCAAACACTCGGACTTTTCTTGACTCCTGCATTGCTGTGGAATAAAATTCAGAGTCCGTTGACCTCCACCCTGGGGTTGTCACGGCCGGAAGAAGTATCCTGACTTAAACACACGGCAGATAGATGCATGTGTGTATACCGTATTTATAACCCGGTACTTTACATTTGTGTGTGTAATTCCTACTGCATGTGTGCGTTCAACACAAGGCTTGTGCACTCAGGACAGCTGCACCTTCTCCAAGGAGCCCACAGCCACCTTGTGTCTCGGTGTCTCCATCGGCCACCAGAGGCTCCCTGAGCTCTTCCGTGCCTCCTCCTGTGCATTCATGATCCTACTTGCTGCTTTCCTGAGTCTCTTCCTGCCAGGAGTGAACTTCCATTTTGACTAGGTGTCAATGAAGACACAATCTTCTCCCTTCAGTTTTATATATCTGAAAATTGAAAGAGTTTTCCACAGACCAGATCCTGGCTCCTCACTTTTCAAATTCTGCTTCTACTTCCCTATTGACCTAGTTTGGGGATGGGCGCCCGGGGATATGCCCCTATTGCCATAAAACCTCAGGTCGTGGGCCTCGATGTGCCAATGCTGCATGAGTCAGCACAGCTGGCAGGAGGAGTGTCCTGCCAGCCGTCTACATCAGAACAGCTAGCAATAGCGTCACTGTATGCTGAAGAGACTGCCTAGATATCTCCTGAAATCCAAATTAAATGAGTCCCAAATTTAATTTTCCCTCTGCAGATCCCCAGAATTCTCAAAGCCGCTTCCATACCAGGAGAACTAGTGAGGTGTGTGGAAGCAAAGTTGGAATGGAAAGAAACAAAAGTCTTAGCCTATTTTGATGAAAATATCTTTCTTCTGTAAATCTCATGAAACACATGCCTATGCGAACCCATTGCTGTGGTACCTTCTGGAAAGGATGCATGCAAGTGAGGAGCCCTGAGATTTCAACTCTATTTACCTGATAGTAAAGCCACCTCTGTGCATAGGATTTGGCGACTATTGATAGAAGAGAAATCAAGTATTCTAACTGAGAGGAAAAGCTGAACAAAGAGAGATCAGGCTGTCTCAGGCTCGAGAGCTCTTGGCTGTCTGGCAAGCAGGGAGAAGTTCATTGGGCAAGAAGGGCAGCAGTGGACTTAGATCTGAAAGGCAATGCAAGTCCAAATCACAGAGGAACCTGGGTGTTGGGGCAAGGCATCTTGAGGTCAATTGAAGCAAGAAGACTTGAAGATTTGCACACCCTCTCAGAGTCATGCTTTGAAAAAATTAATTTGCTATGCATGGACTGGAGGTGGACAGCCACAATGTGCTGCATTTTGAAACTCTGTAGGCCTGGAGCAGCTGGATGTATAAAGGAAACACACATGTACACACACACACACACACACACACTAGCCCAGAGACAGTGCCTGCTTCCTCCCCCTCTTCCTGACCCAGGTTTACCCTTGGACATAACATTTGTCTTTTTCTCTGAAACCTGGCTGCTCTGATCTGTTCTCACCTCATCTTTACCTGTGGACTCACAGTCTCTGGAACTGTGCTCCACACCCCAGCATCCTCCCATTGTGCCAATTCCTGGATCTTGAACAAAGCCTGACTCTCAAGAATCATGCCTGGTACTGGCCTTACATCCACTGGGCACTATTTCCGCAAGTTGTCTTCTGCCAGCATGCAAGAGGAGCTATCGGCTTGCTTCAAGCAGGAAGCAAAGGGCGTTCCATTAGGGTTGGCAGCTTGGGAACATAATGGAGTGGACCAATCAAGGAGAAAGTAGAGCTGGCAACTTCTTGTATGCAGCAGCTAAGAGAAGGGAAAAGTCTAAGAGGATGCTGCTGTACGTGGGTGATGGGAAGAATGCTGGAGTTCTTCCCATCACTGATGGCGGAATCAATGAGTGTCATTAGGGATGTGTTCACTTGGAGAAGAGTGGGCATCTCAGACTTGCTATCCAGTGGGAGGCTCTGTTTCAGGGCTCTGTACTTGTGAATGAAGCTTAAAATGTTCCTGAGCCTTAGTCATGGAGAGGTTGGAGTGCCTCCTCCACCTTGCCCTGCCTCCCTTACACTCTCTCCCTGGGTGGTCTTGCCAGCATGCTGGCAGCAACTGCAGATTTGCACATGGAACCAGGGCCTCTGCAGTGAACCACCTACTCAGCTCTCCAGGGCTGGCGTTTAGAAGAGCTCACGGCTACAGCCAGACCTGTTCTTTATGGCCAGCGTTCATTCTGAACTACCAGCACCCTTACCATACTGGCTATTGAATATTTTCCATGTCACACCTATATACAAACGTATACAACTACTACTCTACATATCCACTTGGTGTCTAATTAGCATCTCAAACTCAAAACATCCAAAACCAAAGCCTTGATTTTCCCCAAACCTCTTCCCTCCCCGATGATCCCTATCTCCATAAATGGAATCACCATGCACCCGGGACTAAAAGCCTTGGAATCATCAGTGACTCCTCTCTCTCTCTCTCTCTCCACCCCCAACCCATCAACAAATCTTATAAGCACTACCCTTAAAATACAGACAGCACCAAATCAGTCCTTACCTCCTCCACTTCTACCACTGGGTCCAGTCCACCATAATCGCTCACCTTGGCTATTGCGAGAGTCCCTAAACTTCTTACTTTGCTCTTCTACCGTCTATTCTTCATTCAGCTGCTGGAGTGATCCAGGTAAAATGTCAACCAGATCATTTCACTCCTCCAATCAAAACTTCCAATTGCTTCTCTACATAATTAGGAAAAAAATCCAAAGTCCAACAAGACCACCCCCACCTGCTGCCTCCAGCGACACTGACCTCCTTACTCCTCCTCCAGCAGGCCAGCCATGGTCCTCTGTCAGGGCTTTTACTCACCTGTTTCCCTCTGCCTGAAGGTGCTTTCTGCAAATCATCATACGGCATGCTCAAAACCTCCCTCAGAGAAGGCTTACCTGATCCTACCTAAGAGAGCTTCCATCACTCCCAGTCTCCTAATTCTCCTTCATTTGTCTTCATAGCATCTAGCACTAAACTGACCTTACATTATCTGGTTATTTATCGGCTGGTTGTCACCCTTTCTAGAGTGTAAGCTCCATGAGGGCAGGGAGTTGGTTTTGATGATGGCTGTATTCCTAGGGCACAGAAGAGTACCAGACACAGAATTTCCAACTTGATGGGGAGAAAGCACTTTCTATTGTCAGAAGCATCACGCTTCTCAGAGTCTCCAGGGCCAGATCAGCTCTGCGGAGACAAGTAAAGGAGGAAGTGCTGACATTCACAACAGTGATGCGTGGGTGGCTCCGGTGCTTTTGGATTCCCAGAGTCTGTGCTCAGTTCCCCTTAAATAGCGTGATCAGAGCCAGCCTTGTCGGTAGAGTAGGGAGAGCACATGGAGAGGACCTCACGTGTTTCAGGAAGCCTCTCACCCACAGATATCCCCCACACTCACCAATCACCACATCTTAAATTCTACCATGAGTAAATGTGTTGTTGTTTTTTTTTCAGGAGTGGAGAGAACTAAAATGCGTTGAGTATTTACTAAATACCAGGCACGATTCAGGACAACCAGCCACTCTGGTTTGCCCAGGACTGAGGGGTCCCTGAGACTTTTGGTGCTAAAACCAGGACCGTTGCAGACAACCTGGGACTGCTGGCCATGCTACTTAGCTTCTTTATTTAGTTTTCTCTCAATTGATCGCCATTTAACTCGTGAGACCCTGAGGCTGTCAGTCATGGCTGGGTGGAAGGATTGGCACCCAGGGGTCCATAGTTCCAGGGTCCATGTCCTCTGCCAGATGGGACCATGCTGGGATCCCCTCTGATCTTCCTTTGAAAGCCAATATTCTGGGACCGCTTTGTGCAGCACTCCCCTAACATGTACCCTCCAGAGCACTAGGATCACGAATGCCATGGGGCCGTTTTGGACAGAGAGGTGGCTGGGCCAGTTTCCATTCCAGGTGGCCTCTGGAACCACAGGTGCTGAAGGTGAGTTGGGTGGAGGGAGAGAGTGGCTGGAGAGGCAGAGGCAGACACCCTGCAGGAGCCCAGAAGGTTTCCAAAGTGCTTCCTGGTTCTTTTGTTTTCGAAACCAGTGTTGTAAGGGCCAGAACTTCAGTGTAGTCTTGGCACTGGGAGGGGCAGGAATTGACTAAAGGCCATCCCAGCTGAGAAGCCCTTGGCGCTTTCTGGAAAGAAATGGCTGCATTCAGGGGGTCTGCTTCCCTGCCACGCCTTGGAAGCTGGGCCTTGTGCTTTCAGGACTTCGTCTCCTCTGTTCCAGTCAACTTGAGCTTTCAAAGTAGATGTTTGGTTGAGCTTTTCTAGGGTGACCATAACATATTGTCCAAGTGAGCGCTTTTGAGAAGGAAGGTGGGAATTATTGGCAATTCTGCTGGAATGTCAGTGGGAAACGGGTCTGCTCAGGCCAACTGGCAGGCTCCTCTAACTGTGAGAGGAACGAATTGAGCTGTGAACTAGCATGTTAATGCACCGGGCAGAGACGGAAAGCTATTGCTCCCAGCTCCTTGCAGAAGGAATGGCCGCACTGTCACCTGGACTCCTTCAGCCTCCCTCGCGTCCTTCCACGTGTACCCTGGGCTGATTATACATCTTTTTTCCTAAAAGCCTAAATTTCCCTTTTAGTCATTTATACAAAATATCAGCATAGAAATGCCCGCTTTAATTCCTTTTCCCTGATCCCCACAGGTTTTCTCAGCACTCCCCTTAGAAAGGGCCTCTTCTGGGCGCTAGGGCGTTTTCAAGGGAAAGAGACTTGTAGGGGTGAAGCTTGTAGGGGCGAGGCTTGTAGGGGCGAGCCTGACCTCACACTGCTCCTCAGCCACTGACGGCACCGACTGCGGGGGTTGGAAAAATCTCTTCAGCAGAGCACAACCTGCTCCGATCTGCCTGAAAATCACCTCCTCTGCTCCTCTGAGCCGAGCACACCAGAGCCACAGGATGCAGCTCTGCTAAGAGCAAAGTGAGAACTTGCTGAGGCTTTATGTCCAAAACTCCCCAGAGATCCCTTTGTGCCCACCCAGTGGGCCAGGGTGCAGAGACCATTAAGAAGCCAGAGCGGGGCACGTTCGCCAGCTTGTTTCTCCACAGCTCCTTTCACGGGAGCGAAACCGTGTCTGCTCGTACCCCACCACATCCCCCGGGCCACGCAGCTCGTCGGCGCTCAGTACATGTTAGTTGGGTTGTTGAATGATCGTCTGCTGAACCAGACGCAGCTAAGAGTTTGAGTCAGTGCCGTGGGCTGTGGTCTAAGCCTTATGGCTTCACAGAGAATTCTGGAATGTTGGCGAGGAAAGCCCTCTTAGAAATCACCAAGTCCAGTCTCTCCGAAGTTTCACGTGATGAGGACCCCAGAGATGTAAGATGACATGCCCAAATTTTGTCAATGTAGGAGGCGAAACTAGAACCCAGGTCTCCTGTCTGTTGACCCTTTGCTCCTGTGTCTATGCCCCACGGCCCCCAGGCCAGCTGATTGTTCTGACAACATATGATTTGTCTGATGTCCTAAAAGCCATGAGCGAGAGGACTAACGTCAGTGCCGGACCCCTGTGCCCTGACCCTAAACCTTAGTACTGTGGCTGACCACCGCTCCCTCATGCACCCTGCCTCCAACAATACTAATCTCTCCCTCCTCTTTGTTTGGTGGGTACCTCTTTCCCACTGCTATCCTATCTCTTATCCTACTCTATTCCTGCTAGCTCCAGGTGTGCCTGCTTTCCTTACTGTCTACCAGGAACTGTGTCTTTTTCATCTTCATTTCTCCGGTGCCTGGATTGGTACCCTACACATCTGTATTAAAGGAATGAACAACGTGCTGTGTGACCTAAGGCCAGTGGCTTTCCACCTCTGGGACTTCTCTTGAATCTATGAAACAAATCTACTGCTAAACTCTCATCACACAGCGTGGCTGTGTTCTAGTGTATTTATTTTTGCACAAATAACTTGGAAATAGATAGTGCTAAATAAGCCAAGTGCTTAATAAGAAAATGCTGTATGCTAAGAGCAATTCTTGGGTAACTTCAAAGGGGACTTTTCTGCTTATGATGAAAAAAAACACAAGATGGCTCTGAGCAGCTCTGCAGATTCTGCAAGCTCCGTGTATCTGAGCACTGAGCTCAGAGCCCTGTGTCAGCTCTGGTGGGAGAGAGGGGAACGTTAGAAAGACCCCTGAAGGTGAACAGGTCTTGTGGAGACCTTCTGGACAAAACCCCAAGCCCTCCTTGGAGGCATGGGGTTCTCACAGGCTGGGTCAGCCTTCTCACGGCGCCTGCCAGCAAGGGGACCGGCTTCCCCTTCTCGCTTGGATTCCAGGCGCGGCACATGGAGCTGGGAGCTAGCTGCTTTTAATTAGAGGCGCTCCTTTCCTGTTTTCCATTGCGGCCAGTTTCTGAGTTTCCCGCACCCTCTGCTGCTTCCCAAATGTCATTTTTAAAAGAATCCAAATGGTCTGGAATAAGAAAGGGAGAAGGCCATCATTACACGAACGGCGCAGTGGCTTCTGCGAGCTTCCCGGTCAGTCTGGAGGTGGTCAGAGGGGCGGGCTCCCCTGCCCTGGCTGCCGTGCTGCAGGCCTGGCCTCGTGGAGGCTGGTGCCAGCGCTTCCCAGGCCGCCGGCCCTGCTCACTGGGGTGGAGGGCCTGCCTGCTGCGGGCCGGGCCACCGCGAGGCCCGGGCCCTGGTGCGCGGTGCCGGCAGAGGTGCCAACACCGGTGTGAACAGGGAGGCCCCGGCTGCCTGGCGGGAACGAGGAAGGAGCTCACGGGGGAGCATCTGGCCCAGTGGGTTGCATTGAACAGGCCCTCGGAGGGCGAGCACAGTCCCTTCGGGCTCTGTTTCCAGTAAGAACCCGCTCATTTGCTGTGACTCGTGTAACCCACATTCGTGCAGAGCACAAGGGGCTCTGGTCAGCTTGCCAGATTAGCAACCGAAAAAACAGGATGTCCAGTTAAACGTGAACTTCAGATAAACAACAAATGCTTTTTTAATCTAAGTATGTCCTAAATATTGCATGGGACACACTTTTTAAATACAATGTTTAGGACATACACTAAAAGAGTATTCATTGCTTACCTGAAATTCGGATTCAACTGGGTGACCTGTATTGATTTTATCTGGCAACCCTTCTCTGAGGTCAAGAGTCCCTCTGGCAACAGGCCAAAAAGTTCATTCTTCCCAACATTGGGTTGTATGAAATATATTGTACTTGGATGGAAATTAGCAAAACCAGGAGAAGAAGGAAAACGCTGGCTGTCTCGTGTCACCAGGGTGGAAGAACAGAGGGTACTAAATCCTAAAAGTGCCATGTTATAGACACCGGGGCTTGTTTCGAAAGACCAGCATCTGAGAGGAAAATGGCAAGAAGGTCCCAGGCCCCAGGGCCCGCTGGAAGGAGGCCGGTCTGCACGGGGGCAGCGGCCTGACTGAGAAGGAGGGAGGACGGCGGTCCCAAGCCTTTGATGCTGCCGCACCTGGCGTGGTCTGCTGTGCGCCTACACTGGCCTCACCCCAAAGACGTGCAGTGCGGCTGATGCAGCCATTGTTAGATTTAACTCAAGCTTAATTTTATTTAAGAATGTTTTTAGAATATAGAGAATGCTCAGATGTCAGAAGACCACGATTAGGAATCTGTGCACAGGGAAGAAGGGAGTTTGTTCTAGAAGCTCATGTAAGGCGAGGAAGGAATAGGAACCGAGACCAGGCAGGGCAAAGTCTCGACCCCCGAGGAGAGAAACCAAAAAGAGAGAGAACCTGAAAACCACGCAACTCTGGATGCCTCCCGCCAGCACCTGGCTCCGAGGGCGCCCAGGGGCGGCCTGTCTTCTCTGAGGAGGGGCTTCGGGCTCCCTGTCCGCCTCAGAGGGCACACACAGCCCACTTCCATCCCTAATGCCCCTGTTTGGGCTGTGAGGCTCTCCACCAGATTTCCTCTTATGGAAATGACAATGAACAATGTGCAGGGCTGGCCCGTTTCGTGAGCCGGGCCTGAGATCTCAAACCCTCTCCCTGCAGCGAGGGCTTCGTGCTTTCCCTTTGTTCTCCTCTCCAGTTTCCCCCTTCACAAGCCCGGGTCTGAAGAAAACACGTGGGGTGGACGGGGAAACATCGTGTGAGCAACTCCCAGGCCACACTCCCTCTCTCCCCACAGCTAGGGCTCCGTCTTGGGTGTCAGTGACTGGCTTTTACAGAGGAAGGCTGACGCGTTTTCAAAGCAGGCAGCTCGCCCTCCTGTGTTTTGACAGTTTGGCTTTCGTTGAAATATAATTAAACTTTTCAAAAACAAGGCCTTTGAAACGCCAGCTCCTCACTGTTTACACGTTTTCCTTCGGCACCCGGGTTTTACTTGCTGCGGCACAATTAATTGGCCCTTCGCTTTCTGCGCTCAAAACAAACACCGGTTTTAAGCATTCAGCTTTTCTAGCGCTGCATAGCTGAGAGCGGAAAAAAATAACATCTGAGACAGGATGGGCTTTTGATGGTACCTCCTCATGACAGACACATTCAAAAGCCACCACTGGTGAGTCACCCGCATTCTGTGCATACCCTCCTGGAGGAGCAGGAAGTGTGGGCATGTGTTGTATTTAAACCCCGAGGCAGGCTCTCGGGCACCCTCCCCGCCAGCTCACCAGGCCCAGGCTAAGTGTGGTCTCAGCACATCTGCAGCCCCAAGCCAGGCGCCTTAGACAGATTCGTTAGCCTGCTGCCAGCCGCTCTTTGTTTGTTCTCCTTGCCCTGGCTTGGCTTTTATGCTAGCAAGCCGAGGCTAAAAAAAAAAAAAGTACAGAGCTAGCGAATTTATAAAACCAACAGCAACTTAAAACAAATAAAACCAACAACAATCAGAGCTCGGTGGTTGGCGGGGGCGGGAGGGTGCAGGCAGATGGCGCAACGAGATGTCCCTGCTCGGCTCCTGAGACTGAACCTTGTGGCTCTGTGGCCAGAAAGAAAGAAAGAAGTCAGGTCACAGCCAGCACTTTCACTTCTAACCCCAATCACTAAGTGTGGGTAAGGAGTGCTCTTGAAAACTGCTGTCCCCAAAGGCCAAAAGAAGGAGAAAGAAGGGGGTAGGGAGAGAACAAGAAAGAGAGAGTGGGAAGGAAGGGAGGGAGGGAAGAAGGAGAGAGAGAAAGAGAAAGAAGGGAAGAAAGGAGGGAGGGAAGAGAGAGAGAGAAAGAAAGGAAAAAAGGAGGGGGGAGGGAGGGAGGAGAGAGAGAGAAAGAGAGAAAGAAAGGCAAGGGATTGCACTGAACTGAAATGACTTTAGATGAAAGATTAAATTTTAAAAAAGGACTTGAGGGAAGTGAGCCAGATGTTGCCATGAAAGAAGATCTAAACCCTGGCCTTGTTTGGTAAAGGAGGGAGGCCCAGGGAAGGCTGCTAAGGTTCTCCAGATCTCAGAGCTCCTGGAGATGGCAAGACCCCAGAGGGAGGCAGCCAAAAGGGTCCAGCCCTCCAGCACGGCACCGAGAGGGAGACTCCAGCCTCCTGGATGTCAAGGGAAGTCTTCCCAGCACTCCAGCCTCTGATATAACCAGCAGGTGAGGCAGAGGGCAGTGGACGGAGGAAGACTCCATTTTGCGCTAGTGCTTTTATTGTTATCGACAGTTTTCCTAAAGAGATGGAGTCACCTGGGGAAGGTTGGTCCAGTGACGTGCTGAGGAGCTGTAGAGCTTAAACAGCCACAGGAGCTTCCCAAACACCACACAGCACTTCTGCTGTGGCGCAGGCCAGCCCCCTCCCAACCCTCAAGGCAGCTACAGAATTCACGGATGGACGTGTAGCACGTGGCCGTGGCTCCGGCACACATCAAATCGCAGGCAGTGGGAGGCGTGCTTGGAGGGGCCGATCAGAAAACAGGCCTCCTCGGGACGGGAGGTGTGCTTCCCGCCCACACGATTCTGAGCCTCTGGGGTTAGTCCAAGCCAGCACGTGGCACACAAAGCAGTGACACTGTGTGTTTCTATCACTGCTGTAACAAACTACCACAAATTTAGGAGCTTACACAGCACATATCTGTTCTTTTATAGTCCCGTAGGATAGAAGTCTGGCACAGGCCTCACCGGCTAAAATCACGCTGTTGGCAGGGCAGAGCTCCTTCCCAGGGCTCCAGGGGAGAAACCGTTTCCCTTTCCTTCCAGCTTCTAGGGGCCGCCCACACTCCATGGCTCACGGTCCCCTCCTCCACCTTCAAAGGCAGCAGCGATGTGTTTCTCTGACTCTCCCTCTGCCGCTCGCCTTTTGCCTCCTTCTTCCACTTTTAAAGACACTGGTGGTTTCATTGGGCCCAGACAGAAAACCCAGGATAATCTCCCTAAGTTAAGGTCAGTTGACTGTCAGCCTTAAGTCTCCTTTGCCAGGCAGCCTAACATCTTCCCAGGTTCTGGAGATCAGGATTTGGACATCTTTGGGAAGGCGAATATGCTGCCTACCACACCCCGCTTTGCGGATCTGCGGAGTCATTTAACCATGAATCTCCCCGAGCCTTCAAACAATATCTCGTTTATCCCCACAGTTTATATGTTAGAAAATATGACCAGGAAAAAATGCTCTGTGGAGCAGAAATAATAGTAAAATGAGAGTATCATGGATACTAATCAGCGTTTCGGCTCTCCCAGGCATTGCTATAAGTGCTTCCTGTGCATGAACGTATTTAATCCATGAGGTAGGTACTGTTAGCAGCCGCAGTACCCAGATAAGGGACACCAAGTGCAGAGAGAGGACACGGCTGGTAAAGGGCAGGCCAGGTGGGAACCCAGAGTTCCAGCCCCGACTCCAGGCCCTTCGCTGTTATGAATGGAAAAATACAGCACCATTGCCCTCCAAATACCAACCACAAGAAGCACAGTTTAAGCTCCTGCCCAGCCCGTCGTTCCCCATAAGTTGCCCTGCAGAAGGAGGGGGCCTCCTCTGTGTCAGAGGCCCCAAAGAGCAGGAAAGGGCAAGTCAAACGTTCTGTTCATCCTGCTGATCTTTACACCATCAAAGCCCTGACGCCATGAAGCTGAGCTCCCATCCAAGAGACGGGAGGAACAAGAAACCCACCCGATCTGGTGTGACCCGCTCACATCTGTGACAGTAGAAGCTCAGTGGCAGCGATACATGCAAGTCGTCTTGCTGCCATTTTCCTTGAGTGGAAAAAACCTGAAGAAGAGGTAAGAGGTGCCATAAATTGGAGAGTGTTCCCACCCTTCAAGGGAGCCTGGAGTCTTTTGATGGAAGGTGAAAAGAGTAGACTCACACAAAGGGGAGTTGGGTACACATTTGTGTCCCACTCAGCAGTTTAACTCCATAGAAACAAACAAGGCTGATGTCCTCAGATAGGACCACCCTCCACGTATGGTCAGCTGAACTCTCACGATGAAGAGCCAAGGCAGGGGCTGGCTCCCATGTGGCGGCTGCTCTCCTAGAGCCCTTTGATTGTCTTGGAACTCATTGCCTCCTTCGTCCAAGATGCATGGCCGGGCCCCAATTGGCACCATCAACTCTCAAACAGGAAAATAAAGAGCCAGCTCGAAGCTCCTTAGGGCCGCAGGGAAGTAGGACTGAGAGAACCCCAACCACCAAGTTCCGCAAATTTCACAAGTTCATTACAAACCCCAG
This sequence comes from Tolypeutes matacus, assembly GCA_026826555.1. Lineage (NCBI taxonomy): Eukaryota > Metazoa > Chordata > Mammalia > Cingulata > Chlamyphoridae > Tolypeutes > Tolypeutes matacus. The sequence goes on from JAKSZT010026446.1 coordinate 4,552,928, forward strand.
AAGTGTTGTTTGGTTGCTTAAAAACGATTTAATTTTTGCAATCTCCCAAAGAGGGAGAGTGCCCCAAATGAAAACTGATGTTTGAAAAATAGTAGCTATGAGGGGTGTAAGATGGATCCTCTCAAAGGTGGGGCACAATTAGGGGTGGAGAAGAGCCCTACTGTCAAAGCTGTAGGAAACCCTTTGTTGCAAATTCTGAGTCATAAGACACCGGTGCCGTGATGGCTCCAAATCTCCCATTATGCAACTAGAACAGTCACCTTCTTGAGATTCACCTAGAAATCCATCTGATGAGAATAACTCTAACTCTGAGCAACATGAAGGAAGAGGAGGTCTCCAGTTAGAGAGGAAAATAGGATCAGCTTTGGCGTCATACAGACCTGGGCTTGAGTCTCAGCTCAGCCACTTACTTAACTTGTTCCTTCAACAAGTTACTTTACTTAGCTGAGCCTCAGTTATCTCCTTTGCAAAATGAAGATAAATGGAAGCCACCTCCTGCTGTGGTTGTGATGATTAAACTAGACGATTGTGCTAGCAAGCATCAAGCATGGCAGCAGGTATTTATTGGGAGTACAATACACTATTTCTGCTGTTTTTCCTATAATTACTGCTGGCATTAATGATATCATTAAACTGGCCTCTCTTAATGGAGAGGTCATCTACAAGCCAGGGCCCTTTTTGATCACTATTGCTCCCCAGGCAATTCTGTCATGTCCATTACGTGGGTTTCAGAGGGTAAAGGGACCGACTGCATGAAACTTGAGGCAAGAGGGCTCTGTTCCAGGTCTGCTGGGGCACTGTTTTGGGTTGAATAGTGTCCCCCGAAAGTCACGTTCAAGCCCTAACTGCTGGTCCTGTGAATATGACCTTATTTGGAAATAAGGTCTTCCAAGAAATGAAAATGAGGCCACACTGGATGAGGGTGGGCCCTAATCCAATATGACTGATGTCCTTGTAGTCAGGGGAGTAGACACACGGACAGACTTAAGGAAGAAGACGGCCACGTGAGGTGGGAGGCCGAGACTGGGGTTAGGCAGCCACAAGCCAAGGAGCACCTGGGGCCACCAGAAGCCCGGAGAGGGGCATGGAGCAGATTCTTCCGGAGACTTCAGAAGAATCATGGCGCTGCCAACACCTTGGTTTCAGCCTTCTGGCTTCCAGAACTGTGAGAGAATAAATTTCTGTTCTTTTAAGCCACCTAGTCTGTGGTACTTGGTTACGACGGCATTAGGATGTGAAGGCACAAGTCCGGAACTTGAGTTTTCAGGCTGTGCGTGCCACCAGGCCTGCCAGCAGTCTAACTGCATCTGTGGGTGGAGAACTTTCCCTGAATGTCCTCAGAGCCTTGCTCAGATGCCTTTGACCTTAATGGAGAGATAGTGGGCAGGACAGAACGATATTTCATTTTTATAACTTGGAGCTGGAAGATGCCCAGAGGTGAGCCGTCCGCTCCCGTGGTGAGGTCAACACTTGCAGAGCTGGGACGTGCTGAGAGGTCCCTAATGCTCCCCTCCGTCAAGGGCACCCCGGGAGAGCTATGTGAAATGTGTTCTTTCCCAGCCTACTTTGCTTGAATGAAACGCTTACGGAACATAACCTGGCCTGGCATTTTATAGCTTATCACTAGCCGGCTTGTGTTGACTGAGTTATTTTTGACATATTTCAACGGCTTTGGGCACCTAACATCAGTCGGGTCAACTCTGTTCCCCAGCACAGGCCAAACACGCACGCGGGCTCGGCTATTTACGCAGGGACAGCCCCTCCCCGCCGCGACGTTGACGTCGTCGTCGTTTGCTGAGCAGCCTCGAGGACTGACTTCAGCACCAGAAGCTGGACACAGGGTCGCTTTGGGGGGTGGGGAGGCCCGTGAGGCTGCAGCTCTTGCACGGGAAAGCAAGTCGTTTCCCACCTGAGGGGCTGGGGGCACCGCTGGCCTCTCACCCAGGCAGCAGACGTGGTGAACCGTGATGTGAACCTGCAATAACTAAAAATGACAGCGCACACTCCCGAGAGCAATCGCGAGGCGTGCATGGCCACGGGGGTCTCTGTAATCTGTTTCTGTTTGCTAAATGCTTCTCTATCGGGAGCAGTTAAGACTACATTCGCCTCTGCTGATGGAAAACCTTGCTAGATGTTTCTGGGTTCCAGGAGGGGAACTGTGGACAGTGCATACACACTGGAGGCGAATCGTCAACCAGACTGACCACTGAGAAACTGACGATCTCAAACGTCAGCCAACAGTCATGCAGAGTAGAGATCAATAGGAAGAGATTCAAAGTAGAGGATGAAAATGTCAGGTTAACCCATTTAATTCTTATTACAGCCCTACGAGGTAAGGGTTGTTGTGATCCCCATTTCACAGATGAGGAAATGGAGGCAGGGCAAACAACACGCCCAGGGTTAGTAGGCTAGTAAGTGACGGGGTTGGGATTTGAACACCTGCAATCTGATTGCTGGCTCCCCGGTCTGTGTGCTTAGCCATGGCATTGTGTTGGATAATTAGGGGACGTCTTACAAATAAAGACAGGGCAATCTAAACATGTCAAAACTCTCCCTTAAGCTGAGGGGAAGGGAGCCATAGTAAGCTACACAAGGCGAATGAGAAAGAGCAGGTTCGTAGCCTGACTTCCCTCCCAAGAAATACCAAAGCCTGACAGGTCTCGGGGAAACATTCTTACTTCACCAAAATGGATCTCACAAGGGTTGAAAAAACAACACAGCCACCCCCTCCTGTTCCCCAAACACCATCCCCAACCCCATTATGCAAGTGACTATTACAGTAAGTTGTGGAAGCCACTTCAGTGGTCGTGGTTTTTAACTGCAAATGAAAGAGGAAACCATGTCAGGAAGAAGCACATTTACCAACTCCACATGTACGTGTGTAGGGGACCCCAAAGTGTGGCTGGGTCTTTGGACGGGTTGGAATGCTCTGGGGAAAGGGGCTGCCTCTGTGAGCCCTTCTGCTCCATGCAGGATGGGTGGGGGGGGTGGTAAGCCCTGTGAGAAAGCCTGAGGTGAACCTGGGCCAGAGGCCTGGCAGGGAGCAAGGAAGGAGAGAGCTTAGCGGTATGACGCTGCTTCCGGAAGTGGAATCTCACTCTGGGAAGCAGGGCTGGCTGTACATGGACCTGGACGCCAGCCTCTAACCCCCTGGAGAGTTTCTGAAGAAATGTCCAGGGTCCATGTCCAGACCCTCTCAGTGGGCCTCCTCGTGTGTAACCAATCATCCCTCCAGCAAGTGGCATTCTGCCCCAACCCTAGGTGATTCAGCATTTACTCACATGGAACAAACCAGAAGCATTCTCTGGAATTCCTGCCATCTCTGTGGGCTGTTTGTCCAGCCTCTCTGAATCTGCTGGGTAACTTGATTCCGGAACATAGGTACCTCAGGGGCAGGGCAAACCAGGCATGCCTGGGTCCTTGTGGACCCCACCCCTTCAAGCCAATACCAAGCTAAGGTTGGGGGGCGACTTGGGGGAGCAGAAAGAAGTCTCAGTTTGACTCCCAGCTCTGTAATGTGCAGACCGTGAGACCAAGGGCATGTCAGCCATCCTCAGAAAAGCAAGGATAATGGCACAACCCGATATTCGACACCCACTGCATGTCGAGCCCTGAGCTAGGGATGCCGTAGAAGTGAGAGGATTTGCACTGGAGGGATGAAGGGGTCCTCTTTCAGGGAGCAGAGCTTGGCGAGGTGACGAATCGACAGGAGAGAGGCCCAGACGGGCTGGTCTCCAGGGCATCTGCCTAAGCAGGGAGAAGCACAGGAATTGGGGGCCTCCCACATCCTTGGGGTGCCTTCAGGTAGCTCCCCTGGGACTGTACCACCCCCCTCGAGCGGCCCCTGAGGCAGCCTGGGTCAGACCAGGGTGCTGCACAGGGAGGAGCCCTGCCCCGTGCCACAGGCCTCCTAATTCAGCAGGCGAGGCCCCTGCCACGGTGGCCCAGTGCCTGCCAGCAGCCTCGTGGGGCTGGGGCAGGAAGCTCTCCCTGGCTGTGTCCACGGCTCCTGGGATGCCTTACCAGGTAGTCCACAGCCTCAGCAGAAGAAAACCCCAGTGTGGAGACTTCCTGCTTGCCCAGAACATCACCTCAGAGACTGCCTCCTTCTCAGGCTCCAAGTCGGACTGGCCGAAAGCTTGAGGATGTTCGTGATCCAGAGGGTATAGAAGCCATGGCTCGGCCCAGGCACCGCCTCTCTCCTCCCGCCTCGGCCGGCCTCTCCCTGTGCCGACCACGCACTCCTTCAGATGACCTTGCTCGTGGCTCATCAGAAGCCCCCTTCTCTCTGGTGGCCACACCCACACCTGGAGCACACCTTCCCGGGAAGCTAGGTGGGTGCCTTCAGAGAAGAGCCACCTGGCTGCCCAAGAGCACCGAGTTAAACTCAAAACGCCGTGCTCGTTTCAGGTCACGGCAGCACAAAACTAGCTGGGCTCCTCAAAAGTCGCATTAGCCCTTTGTCCTTTCGAGGAGAACACAGTAGTAAAATGAACAAATTCAGATATAGTGGAGAGAGTGCTAGGCGTGCAATCTGAAGTCCAGAGGGCCTCATCGTCACTGCCCTGTGACTTTGGGCAAGGCCCCTGACCTCTTCATGTCTTAATTTCCTCGTCTATGAAATTGGCATAATGTATACAATGTGTAATATAAATCAGCTCTGCTTACCTAATAGTTACAGGGATTTAAACAGAACCTTATGTGTGAAAACGCTTTGAAATGATAAGGAGATGTGCGTGTAAATTGTCATTATTATCTGCATATAATCTGAGGGAAGAAGAGGAAAAGACGGGGTGCTTATGCCTACTGAGAAAGCTGAAGTCCTGGCCTCCGAGCCTGGTTTTGTATTTTCCAGGTAGCCCATGACAAGACATTCACTGGAGAACATTTAATCTCCGGAAACGATTCCCCATCCAGAATACAGAGCCTGGCTGACCTCAGCCCCCAGGTCCATTTCACAGTTCCAGGGCGGAGGCTGGAGAAGCACTTAAACGCTGCTGGCACCTACATTCAGAGACGGGGAAAAAATAAGAAATTGGAACCTAAAATGACTTGGGCCTTGGCCAGTGGATGTTGCAAAGTGAATTGAAACTCTTACCCACGTCATTAGCCACGTGCTTCTTCAGCCTAGCCGTGTCTGCTCGCTGCCACGTAACACATCAGTGCGGTCCTGTGACGTGCAGGGGGCATTTAATGGACTGGTGACTCTGGGTGGGTTGGTGAAATTTGGGAGCCTATGGTGCCAGGCTCCACTGGGGGAATTCTACTCTGATCATTGACTCTTCTGGGTAAGGCTTTCACGAAAATGAAGGTCTTCTGGGTAAGCATCTCAGAGAAGAGGCGATCTGGTTGTGTCGGGAAGAACATGGTCGTTGGAGCAGACAGATCGTGCTTTCGTGTGGACTCCAGAATGTGTGTGGAGCCAGGGCGTGGAGCAGTGATCTCATTGAAAGGGCGGTGGCAGGGGATCGTGTGCTGAAGCTGCGTTTAGTACCGGCCATGCCCTTTTTACTTAGATTGTGCGTTTGTTTGGGGGTGGCTGGGGAGAAGGGAGCTGCTGGACGTTATGGCTACAGCTAAAGTCCCCCAGCCCCACCCTCGCCACTGTCACGATTCTAATTCAGGAACTATGCCATCCCAGGCAAGTTACATCTCAGGCAAGCTTCTCTGCGCTTGTGTTTTCTCATTTGTAAAATGGAGAAAATAATTCTACTTTGGCAGGATTGGGGGCGGTTAAATGAGATAACATATGGGAAAGGGCTTAGCTCAATGCAAACATACAATAGGTACTTGACATATGCAAGCTTCTTTCTTTTCTTCCATTACTGGTCCCCAGATGTCTTAGGTCCTAATGAAGTATCCAGATGGGCACTCAGATCTGGGAAGTTTTAAAAAAAAGAAAAAAGTTGGATCTTGTGGGCGTTTGCCTTTGGATTTTGCTGCCCACCAACAAGTGTATTCCATCTGCCCTGCACATTGGGAGACCAGAACAGGAGCATGTGGCCCACTTGAAAGGAAACCTTCACAGACTGAACTACAGAGGCAGCGCCAGTCCTGGGCGTGAAAAAGTCGCCATAGCGAATGAATTAGACCAGTGGCTTTCCTGATGACTGGAGGCAGTAGAATCTTCCTGCAGTGGATTTTTTTTTTTTTTTTCTCTCTCTCTCTCTCTCTCTCCCTCCCTCCCTCCCTCCTGCCCTCTTTCCCTCCCTCTCTCTCTCCTTCTCTCTTTCTCTCTCTCTCTCTCCCCCTCTCAGCTCCTGGAATCTGGAGAAGACATAGGCAGATGGAGGGGGACATTATAAGCATGTGCTCTAGTACCAAGTTCTTTGCAAGGAAAACTTCAGGCTCCTTGTGGAATTTATGGGGGTTGGCAGAAAACTACTGAATTTGCTAATGGCCAATATAATGAACTCATTCATTCCTTCACTCATTCATTCATGAAACATTAATGGAGGGAGGCCCTACAGTTCTCTGGGAGATGAGATAATACAGGATATCTTCCCACTCCAGAGCCACACGGGATTCGGGCTCGGTTAGGAATATAAACTTGCAATACTAAGTGAGAGCTAGGCCAGTGGATGGAGGAGCCACATGCACCACGCCTTCTGTCTCCTTGCCTGGGCCAGCCCCTCTCCCGTGAGTGCAGACCGCTGGCTGCTGGTCTGACCTGGCCCCTTGGCAGGTGCGCTCACAGCAGCCCTAGGGAGTGAGTCTTGGTGAGTCCTGTTTACAATGCGGATTGCAGCTTCCCACGGACCAGAAGGAAGGGGCAATAAGCCTTTGAAGCAAAATTGCTTTTGAAACACAGATGAGTTCAAATATCCAGAAGGACAGGCCCTTGGCAAGAAATGTTTATGGTTCGGCTGCTTCTGAGCTTCACGTTGTTTGATAACAGTGTCCATAAACCAGAGGTTTCTACCCTTTCCTAAACATACACTTCTGAGAAAGCAAGACTGCACCTGGCTCTCCCAAGCAATGCGGTTCCCTGAGCAACCTGTAATTGCTTCCAGAGGGTTCCTGCGATCCGGACTCAGCCTGCAGACTCCAAGAGACACAGCACCCATCAACGCTTTTCACTTCCCTTCTTTCCCCAAACCACAGGAGAAAGTCGCCAAGGTTTCTCAAACAAGATTCCACACAATCTGGCCACAGGGTACCAGTTCAACTAAGCATGCTTCCCAGCAAGCCACACACTAGATGCCGCCCCAGGGAGCTGACTCGGGTCTCCAGAAGCCCCTGCCTCTAGGGGGCCATTGGTGCCTGTGGCATGTGGCTCTCCTCCTGCTGCGGGAAATTCTTCAGCAATCTGCTCCCCAGCCTACTCTTCTGGGCACTCCCTCCCAGATGGCCCCCAGAGGACCCCAAACCGAAAAAGATACTTGCCCTCACCATATCAGATTCCAGGATTCTTCACCCTCCCCAGTTCACCACCAGCTCAAAGGAAAACACAACCAACACCCTGCCTTTGACCGGCTGTGATGTCACAGCCGGGTGGAGGAACCGAATGGGATTTTGATTCCATTTATCCAAATAGGATCAGAGGATTCTGGATACAATATTTCAAGCTAAAGAAGACCTAGGCCCGGGGCCCAGGAAGAAGGAGGCTGCACCTCGGTCCAGGGCCACCTCTGGGGGCCCAGATAGGAGAACATGCCTCGGGTTTGCAGGATGCCGACCATACTGTGTGGTCTCAGCATAAGGAAGGGGGCCCCGGGCCTAAACTTCTGGCTTAGGCTCGAGGACCTGAACCACAGGCTTTGCAATACAGTGAAACAAGGTATAAAGCTTAGTGTTGTGTTTTCTTTAAGAATATAGATACAGTTCAGAGTTGTTTTGCGGGTTCAGAATGGAATAACGTCCCCAGCACAGTTCTTGGCACCCAGGAGGATCTCGGGAACCCGCGGCCCGCCTGGCCTGGCCGGCGCCCGAGGGTCCTGCCCTCCCCCAGCTCGGAGGTCGGGCTGGGCTGGTTGAGCTCCCTCCACCTGTAACTGGGTCACCCCTCACTTATCACTCACACTCAGCCGCAGAAATCAGATGAGAGTGCTAATTGAGGCTAGTCCAAACGACTGCGCTTTTCCTGGTGAGCTTTGTTAGAGTGTAAGCCAATCCAAGCTTCCCGCCGGGTTTCCATGTAACTGAGAGTTCCCGGGGCTTTGTGGCCCCGGGTTGCATTGATCAGGGACAAAGCCGAAGAGGCCGCGATCTCAGGTTACCTCGTCACGTGGGAGCCGCCGCCCAGATCACAGTGCCTCTGGCGCTGGTGGGATGCGCCCCGTCGGAGGAGCTCAAAGGGCTTAAAGAAAGCCCTCTCTCTGTTTGGGAAGTATTATGATCTGGGTTTTACAGGGACAGATACCGCGAGGGTAAGTGGCCTGCTTTAAGACCACACAGCCAGAGGGAGCGGGGCGGGCGGGGGCCCAGGCGCAGGCTTGGGCTCCCCGGCAGGGAGAGCACAGGGACAGACCAGAACCGTGCTCCCAGCACAAGTCTGTCCTCACCAGGCCCCAGAGGGCCCTGGCTTCAGTGACAAAGGCCAGTGCAGATGAAGTTTAGAAGTACCAACCTCAGGAAACATGTGCAGAGACTCGGCTCATGCTCCACACAGCAGAAGGCAGATGCGGGTTCCAGGGAGAAACCAAGTCCCAAGAACTCAGTCCAGATATCTGGGTGCCCAGAGGCATGTCAGGTGTGTTGCCTCCCAGAGAAAATCATTTTTTATCACCCTGTTCCGCCATATGACAAAGTTGTCTTCAGTCATACTGATGACACGGATAGAAAAGAAAAGCAGGCTGAAGTTCCTCTTTTACCAACCTGTGTAGGTGGTCATGCCTGTAGAAAGCATTAAAAGCAACAACAAAGGTTACAGTACAAAAAGGCAAACGGTAATGAATTAGTACTTTCACTTACGTTATTTTATTTTTGTTACTTGGCTATTTTTTTCTGAAAAGAAGGAAAAACACCTGTATCTACATATCGACCTATTTCAGTAAAAAAGATTACAGTTTCTGTTCCCGACACAGCTTCTTTCATCTGTACATGACTTTACATCTTCAGGTTCAGTGGCCAGATTTGTCCATCTCTCTTTGCTCCTGGTTCATCGCAGGACACTGCTTATTCATTTTAACTTTGAAAAGTACCGTTTACATAAAGCAACAGATATATAAGTAGTTACAAAAAATCTTGACAGGATATATTTGGCAGAGATTCATAAAACTTCCATTTCACAATAAATTCCAGAAAAATCAAAGCTGCTCATGTCTTTTGTTTCTCCAGGATCGATTCCATTGTCTTCAAATATCCCCATAGTTGAAACAGTTGAAACTCAAGTTGAAACTCCAAATGGCCACGTAGATTGACAGAATAGAAGTAACTCAAGTTTCATAGAAAACACACACACATTCACACAGATAATAGCATAGTAAAAGATAATAAATAAAGAAAATTCAGAACTAGGGAAAAGGGAAACAAGAGTAAAAAGTCAAGGGAGAGAGGAGAAAGTACTATCAGGCTCTGGGCACTGACATACTTGCTGTAGTTGAACTTTAAATTTGGCTCTTAACTCTAGGCTTCCTGGCAGCCAAAGAAAAAAAGGAAGATGTGGCCAGTTGTGACATTCAGATTGGCAGAAAAGAAGCCACTTGGGGACATAAAGAATGTATACTGTACGATTCTATTAGTATAAAATTCACATACATGCAATCTGATCTTTGGTGACGGAAGCAGCTACCGTTAGGAAAGACGTGGTTATTGGAGAGGGCGTGCAGGGATTTCTGAGGCTGGTGGCATTCTAGTTCTTGATTTGGGGCTGGTTCCATGGGTGTGCTCACTTTTGTGATAAATCACTAAGCTGATTAGCTAGCTGTGCCACAGTGGCAGGTAACTTAACTGCTTTAAGTCTGTCCGCCTCTGTAAAAACAGGTATAATAATAACTGCCTCGAAGGATTTCTCTGCAATATAAATGGGGGGGGAAATGTATGTGAAAAGCTTGGCATAAGACCCGCCTGGATAAATGGCTGCTTCCCTTTGTTGTCACTGTCAAGGGTTTCAGGCATCTTATTGTTTACTTCTGGGATCATCGGGCTTGACTGCTTGCAAAGGGGTACGTCGCTCAAGTCCCTTCTTGCGCACGCTTGCTGGCAATTGTGCTTGGGAGGTTTCCAGGCTCCCTGGGACACTAAAGCGTTTACAGGCTCTGCCTCGCATCCACGAGGGGCCCCTAACATGGAGCTTGGCTTAGGGCTCAGGCTGCTTGGAGGTGTGGTCGGGATGGGCAGGGAAACTAGCTTCGGCCATCCTGGACGAACTCGGGCCTCTGGCCTCCACACCGGAGGCCCAGAGCCAGGCCTTCAGGAGGCCCCGAGACAGGAAAACGTGTTCATTTGATCCGGAGGAAGTCAGGAGAGCTGAGGCTTTACAGAGTGGAGGGAGGGCAGGCAGCGGCCCGTGGAGCCTGCCAGCCTCAGAGAAGTGAGAAGGGAGCGAGTCCAAGGAAAACCAAACCTGGGACTTTGAGTGGCAGGGAAAGTTGGTGAGGAACGGCTCGGAGGAGCCGGGTAGTAATAATGCAGGTTTTGTTATGGCATCTCAGGTAGCACGTAGAATCCATTCATCTCGTATACAAACAGGAATCTGCAGGCTCAGCTGCTTTCTGGAAGTCACCGGAGACGATTAAATGTGGGCTACCACTGCCTTTTGCCAATTCACATTTTTTTAAAGGGTTCATGTGGTTTTTGCTCCAGCTCTTCGACTCAGAGCCCCTTTCTTGAACGTTGCTTTTTAAAGGAGCTTCTCTCCACGTTGAGAGGCGGCGTCTTCTCACCCAGAGTTTCCCCCAGATCTTTCCTGATGACAAAAGTCTGCCTGAGTTCTGATGCCCAGGTCTCGACCTGGATCCACTAAACAGAATCTCCAGGGGGTTGGAAATCTATAATTAAAAAACAAACCAACAAACCAACCCACGTGATTTTTACAATTGTTCAAGTTGTAGAAACCATCCTCCACCCTGGTGGGTTCCTCAAATCCCCTGGAACCTCCTCTGGAAACGCTTCCCACTTGGGCTCCCCTCCACTTTCTTTCCCCAAGTTTCTCTCTTTCTGTAGAGTAGCTTTCTTTGTGGGAGCTCCAAGCTCTTTCCCTCCACCCACCCCCAGTTCTCTAACCCTTCCTTTTGTTTCAGGCTCGGAGCCTCAAGTCTTGGAGCTATGGTACCCTATCTGCATTTTTATGATGCAGTGACAGAATCCTCCACAACTGCAGCACGTGCCTACCCAGGGACGGTAATTCTGCTAAATGGCAGATTGTTGAACTCGAATTAAAATGGACTTGCTTTGAGAATTTCGAGATGATTGGTAACAGCCTGAGGGAACTTCAGATCATTCTGCAAAATCAGTACAAATTTCTAAAACAGTTTTCAACAGTTACAAACATGACCACTAATCCTGCCCTAAAATACCTTTCTATGCCAGGTAAGGGTACTTTTCCTAGCCCATACTCTCATTAATCATTTTCCAAGTGCCTCCTGCTCAGAATATCTAAGTCTAGAAGTTCCAATATTAACAGCTGTGGGAGATAGACTTAGCTATTTGGGTTTGCTCACCTGTTAATATATACAGGTGATAGTGGCTTCCCTGTCTTCTGGATTCTTGACCATCTAATGGGTACAAAAGGCTCCAGCCCACAGATGGTACTCAACAAAGCCTTAATTGAGTGAATGAATGAATGAATGAATGAATGAATGAGTAGTGTTATATTAAGAAAGTTTAATTAAGAATAATTAGGAACAAATGTTGGATCTTTTTTAAAAAATAAATCCCATAAGGTATGAGGCTGAGATCTGTGAAGTAGTGCCTAATTTGGGGGCAGAGTCCTGCCAGGAGAATGTTCTTCTCTGCTGGTGTCTGTGCTGACCCTCTGCTCAATCTGCTGGTTGCACGAAAAAATACATTGGCAATCTTCGTTTGGGTCTCTACTTCTTTTGTCTCTCAGCGCATTGTTGGATTGGGACTGCCAGAAAGCAGAATTTGGTGACAGCTTTCCAGTGGGATTTGCCAGTGAGAACGTTTGGCTGGGTATGGGGTTTCCATAGTGTAGCTGGCCCATGGCCTTGAATTTCTCCCGGTTTCAGTACACCCACTGAATTATCCAAATGGCCATTTGCAAATAACATCTCACAAGTCTGAATGCACGTATGTGTGTAAATGTGTAAGCACACACATGTAGAGAACATGGTGATCAGAACATCCAATCTCTTGCATACCTGGCCTCTAAAATATTATATCATCCTTATCGCCATCTACAAACATGCTTTGATCACTCATTCTATGCAAAACACAATTCTAGATTCTATGAGGAATGCAAAGAGATATGGTACCTTCAGAAATTTACAGCCTAAATCGGGCAAATAAAACATAGACCTATACAATTAATCAATCATATTCCATTATGTCTGTCAGGTCTCTGTGTGCATGCCTCAGAAAGCAACTATGGCTCTTTTAAGCAGAAAATGGAAATATTGGAAAGGCTAGGGGAGTAGCCTTAGAAAGTGGGCATAAACCGAGTGAGCCAGAGAGTAGAAGTAACGATGCCAGCAATGGACACCGCCACGGCTGCCAGGCTGCCCCCACCACTTGGCCACCTCAGGTCTACTCTCACCACCTCTGCATCATTCATTCATTCACTGAATTAAAAATATATATTAAGGGTTCACTGAGTACCTGGCTCTGTCCTAGAACTGGGGACTCAGGTGTGAATGAAAAGGACAATGATTTTTGCCATCATGGAGCACCCATCATTGTGGGGTTCTCTCTCACTCACTCAGGTTTGGCCAAGTTTGGTCAAATGCTCTTGCTTTGGCTGCTACATGCCCACAGTGATTTCCTTCAGCCTAAGAAGAGACTGTAGATACTGGGACCTAAAAAAGAGACAGTTTTCCTCTAGACCAGGGGTTCTTAACCTTTTTTGTTCCACAGACCTCTTTGCCGGTCAAGTGAAATGAATACTACAGTAATTTATTTATTGCATATATTCATAAGAGAAGAAATGCTAGATTTCACTTTGAGGTCAGAGAAAATAAAGATAATAAGTTGATTTTTTTCCATTTGAGCTCACAGACCTCCTGAAATCTTTCCACAGACCCCTTGGGGTCCTCTGTGGATCCCTGGCTAAAAACCCCTGCTCTATACCATAAGATAAATTCCATTCACAGCCTAGAAATAAATGTAGAAACAGTCAGAAGCAGTTAAGCTCTCTTCCAGGTGGGGTGAGCTGATAAGCCTTTTCTAGGCGGGGTACCATGAGGCGGCCTTGCGTTTGAAAGGGCCTTGGGGGCTTGGCCGTTTCTGGGGAAGGAGTGTGTTTAAGGGCCCAAGTGATAGAGTGTGCTCCTACCTCACTGTACTAGAGGAGTTTCACAGAGCGCGACTGAGAAGGTTAGAATGAAATGCCCATCCCTGCAGGAATGGGAAGGAGAGAGTTCTGCTGGAAGCTGCTCGAGGCCATGGAGTTGGAAAAGCAGTTTTAAGTAAATGTGAAGGAACTGTCCATGTGTGACCTTATCCCTACCCAGAAGTAGCAGGTACAAGACGCAGAGGGCGTGGTAGAGCCAAACGACAATGCCAATTCTGATGATGACAGAGGAGATCCTGGACTCTGAAAGCAGAAATTTGGGTGTCTGTAAAAAGAATTCCTTGCCCTTCAAGAAGATAGGAACATAGTGCCATCAGAAAAAGAGAACCTGGAGCCAAAATGTTTAATTATATATTTGGGTCAATTTGTTCTGAAAAATGGAGATACTAGAAACTTCCCTGTCAAAAGCAAATGGATGTTGGTGATAAACTGAGATAAGAGTAGTACAGGGAAAAGGGCACAAGATACTGAGAGGACCTGGGATTTGGTACTGTGTCCACTATTTCCTAGCTGTGAACTTGGGCAAGTCACTTAATTTTTCTGAGTCTGGTGGCTCATCAGTAGAATGAGGATAACAATTCTTGACAGATGTTGCAAAGAAAAATTACATCATAGACATGAACATCCTCTGTAAACTGGAAAGGGCACTACCAGTGGGAGGCACTATACTTAGTATCCTTTAAGAGATGCACATGACTATTGTTATCAGAAAGCTACAAGGGAGAGTTCTGAAGCTGTTCATTAACGTTACTTCCACTGCGTCATGCTCAGCCCGCCAGCTTGCCCTGCAGAGGTTGGAGGGAGCTGGTTCTCTGCTTGTCTCACAAGCGAGGCAGTGACCAGTGTGCCCTGGAGGCGTGCCCTGCTCTGAGTTGCACACTCCCCAGGCCAGCATGGAGGTGATAAATCTTTTATATTGACCCAGGAAAAAGCCCCAGCAACAAAGCTCAATTTATGACCTTAATAAATCACAAATTCTTCCTGCAGCAAATTCCTAAGACTATGCAAAGCATCACAATCCCCAGGAAGAAAACAGGAGGGTCTAGAGCTTGAATTGTGCCCATCAGGCACAGGCCAAGTTAGAGTGCTGCGGGCTGACCACGCGAACAGCCTCTAGGAAATACAGATGCTTAGTAGGACTGGCGCTGCCCGACCCCTCCCATACCTTAGCAGCCGTGATGCCTGCTACTTACCTCCAGGCTCGTCCCTCAGTCAGTTAGAGAGGGCATTAATTCTTCTGGGGGCAACACATTCGAGTGGCCGGAGCTCTTGCTGTCCACCATTCTCTTCCACTCTTGCAGAGTGCTGCCTGCATGGCCCATATTTAATGTTTAAGGTAAAATGAATTAAAATGAAATTTGTTTGGAGAATTCGGCAGCACCCCCTTGAGATAAGTTGAAACACCCTGGGGTGTTGTAAAATTGAGGTTGGAACTTGCCGCCTTGGAGCGCTGTGCTAATGAGGTAAGGGTCAGGGGTTCAGTCCCCAAGTGAAGGGAGCAGTTAATTTCACTCTGCCTCATGACCTCAAACTCCACCTTTAACCCTGGCCATCTGCCTCCAAGATGAGCCACTGGTCGCCAGCAGGACAAGGTGAGACAGCAGGGCCAGATTCCTGCAAACCCATCAGCCCCACTGGAAACATGACTCAAAGCGTGACCTGTGGGTGCGGTGCCAGAATTTTTAATTGTGCAGATGAGGGCACTATTACATTGCTACTTCATGTTAGAGAAAACACATGAAAATATGGAAGGGACCAATGAGTCAGAAGTCCTGGGGTCTGTGATTTCTGAGGCATTACTCTTAGTTTCCAAGAGTTTAGCTAACTTGTGAAACAGACAGCTTAATAAATGTGATGCGTGTGTGATGGTCAAACAGTCCAGTTTTGTTTATTCTTAAGAGGGAGAGAAGTAGTGGGGATATCTCAAAATAAAAGATAACACAAATATCACTGATATTTGGTTTGGAATATATCGTACACTTTGAGGACAACAGATTGCCCTCCTTAATTATGTTTTTCTTTAGCTAATAATAATATTAGTCTGCATTCCCTGCACACCCGGACTGATGGCAGGAAAGAGAGCCCAAATGCTCAGCTGCACGAGGAAAGGGAGGGAGTCCAGGATTAAGCATGTGTCAGGCATAATCCACAGAATGCAGATAATCCATCTCCATAAATCAAGAGTTAGCTGTAGCCCGCTCATTCCAGATTTGCCATTGTCCTTGTTAGAAACTAGAATTTAGGGTTATTTTGTTTTCACTAATTTTCTCTACCCTCCCACCCCCGACTTTTTCTCTTGCATATCCAGGTCCCTACCCATTCCCAGAGGCCAGTCTAAGTGCCACCTTCTCGCTAAGTCATCAGGGGCCTCCTCTCTCTTGCGTCTTCTACAACGCTTGGAGTATATGCTAGCTGGTGGAATGGCTATCTTGTCCCCTCAGTGCTTGAGGACAAAGGCCAAGGTTTTTAGGCTTCAATACGTCTCGCAGTCTGTCACAGCTCTGAACATCCAGTAGGTGCTCAATCAATGACATCGCCATGGACTGATCTCACTAAGGGATTTGTAATAATAAAAGATACCCTCCTCCCTTCCCAATATGACAAAAATTCAATAAGCATTCATGATTTTTTTTTTTTTAATTTAACCCTTAGGACTAGAAAGGAACGTTCTCAACTTGTTAAAAAGCATCTCTAAAACTAACATACTCAATGAGAAAAGTTCTAAGTCACTAACTCCTAAGATTGAAAACAAAGCAAAGATGTCCACTCTCACCATGCCTATTCAACATCATGCTGGAATCTATAGCCAGCATAATAAGCCAAGGAAAGGAAATAAAAGCATACAGTTTGGAAAGGAAGAAATAAAACTGCCCCTATTTGCAGAAGACATGACTGTCTACATAGAAAATCCCAATGAATCTATAAAAACGCACAACTCTTAAAATGAATAAATGAGTTCAGCAAGGTTTCAGTATAAAAAACAAACATACAAAACACAATTTATTTCTAGATACTAGCAATGAACAAGTGGAAAACAAAATTATAAATACAATACCAAGTACAATCACTCAAAAAAATTGAAATACTTAGGAGTAAATCTAATAAAACATATAGGATTCATATGCTGAAAACTACAAAATCATGGTTAAATAAACGAAAGAAGATCTAAATAGGCGGAGAAACATTATTATGTTCATGTGTTGGAAGACTCAATGAGTAAAGATGTCAATTCTCCCCAAATTGATATACAGGTTGCAAAATTTCCTATTAAAATCCCAGCAAGATTTTTTTTAGATTAAGACAAGTTTATTCTAAAATGTGTATGGGATGGCAAAGGAACCAGAATAACTGAAACAATTTTGAAAAAGAAGAATGAAGTGGGAGGAATCAGCCTACCCAATGTGGATTTATTTTATAGCTCTAAAAATCAAGACTATGGTTTTGGCAAAGGGATAGATACATAGACCAAAGGATCAGGACGTGAACCCAGAAATAGACCCACACAAATATGTCACAGTGAGTTCTTAGGCTTCTCATCAAAAGCATGATCCATTAAATGAAAAGTTGAAAATTGGACTTCACCAAAATTAGAAACTTTTGCTCTGTTAAAGACCCCTATTTTTTTTTAAATTAAAGAAAAAAACTACAAAGCTATAGACTGGGAGAAATATCTGCAAATTACATCTATGACAAAGACTAATGTCTAGAATAAACTCTCAAAGCTCAACAGTAAAAAACAAACAATCCAATTAGAAAATGGGCAAATGACATGAAGAGACATTTCACCAAATAATACATGAAAAGATATTCAACATCATTAGCCATTAGGAAAATGCAAATCAAAACCACAGTGAGGGAAGCGGCTGTGGCTCAATCAGTAGGGCTCCCGTTTACCATATGGGAGGCCCCGGGTTCGGTTCCCGGGGCCTCCTGGTGAAGGCAGGCCCGCCCGCACGGCGTGGTTAGCTGACCCAGCGAGCACAAGCAGCAAGGGGGGGATAAATGAATAAATAAATAAAATCTTTAAAAAAAAAAAAAAAAAAACCACAGTGAGACATCGCTATATACCTATCAGAACGGCTAAAATAACAAACAGTGACAACACCAAATGCTGGCAGGATGCAGAGAAACTGGATCATTCATACATTGCTGGTGGGAAAGTCAAAATAGTACAGCCAACTCTGGAAAACAATTTGATGGTTTCTTACAAAACTAAATATGCACCTCCCATACGACCCAGCAATTTTACTCCTGGGCATTTATCCTAGTGAAACAAAAATTTGTTCTCACAAAAACCTGTCCCTGAATATTTATAGCAACTTTATTTGTAGCAGCCAAAAACTGCAAATAACCCAGATGTCTGTCAATGGGCGAATGATTAAATGAACTGTGGTTCATCCACATCATGGAACATAACTCAGCAATATAAGGAAGGACTGTTAATACATCCAACAACCTCAACGAGTCTCCAGAGGATTATGCTGAGTGGCAAAAGCCAATCCCCAAAAGTCAGGTGCTTGTGATTCCATTTATATAAAATTCTTAGAATGATAAAAATTATACAAATGCAAAACAGACTAGTGGTTTAGTGGTTGCCGGGAGTTAAGGATAGGCAGTGGGTGGTTGGGGGGAGGGGAGAGGAGAGGGAAGTGGGTATGACTATTAAAGGTCAACCTGAGCAATCTTTGTGGTGATGGAAATGCTCTGTATCTTGACTGTATCGATGTCGGTATCCTTGTGTGATATTGTACAATACTCTTTCAAGTTGTGACCATTGAAGGATCTCTTTATAGTATTTCCTACAACTGAATGTGAATCTACAAGATCTAAACGGAAGTTTAATCAAAAACGAATCACCCGGGAAGCGGCTGTGGCTCAATCAGTGGGGCTCCCGTTTACCATATGGGAGGCCCCGGGTTCGGGTCCCGGGGCCTCCTGGTGGGGGCGGGCCCGCCTGCACGGCGTGGTTAGCTGACCCAGCGAGCACAAGCAGCAAGGGGGGGGATAAATGAATAAATAAATAAAATCTTTAAAAAAAAAACGAATCACCCTTCCCTGCCTAGGCTGGAGGGAGGGGTTGCAGCCCCAGAGATTCAGTGCTGTGCAGGACACCGTGATCCGGCCTTACGCCATCCTCCTAATATGCTCCCCATTGTGCTCCTCAGATAGAAACAATGCGTACCTCTGTGTAGGCAGGCTGCACACCCAGGAACGGCACCAAAGTGGTAAGATGACAGGTGGTGGGAGTTGCCAGCACAGGGATGCTGGGCAGCTGTGGCAGCCAAGAGAGTGTGGATGTAGTGCAAGGAGCTGCAGGGAGGTTCAGCAGAGAGGTCAAGGGACTGGATTAGGGGATGGATCTGCCAAGAAGAGCACGATCAGGAATCTAAGTGTATTTATTCACCATGAATAAGGGCTGGAACCTTATTGAGGACTCAAGGACATGACTTGGCCAAGCAACAAGGGTACAGTTACGGTCAGCCTGGACAAAAAGAGGCATTTATTTATTCTTCTCCTCATTTGCTTAGGAAATATTGAGTGAGAAAGTCCTCGGAGCTAGGCGCAGTGCAGTCCAAGTGACAGAGGTCGCTTGGAGCTCACTGTCTTATAGAGGAACAGACTAGCAAGATTGCATGGGAGCACTTTGGAGGAGCAGCTGTGCCAGACTTGGATAATCAGGTCACCGGAAGGTTCATGAGGAAGGGACATTGAAGCCAAGAGCTGAAGGATGAAACGTGGGCTGAAGGGGAAGCTGGGTTCATGCTGACGGGAGAATAGGATTCTCACCGGCCTTAAACCGAGAGGTTGAGGACCTGGTTGCTGTCCTATCAGCACAGACTGGGTTAGTTTGTAGAGGCTATAGGGGTTACTCCTGGTCACATCGTTTAAGGTTCAGGGTATATGACTGGTGTTCATGGCCTCCCCCAGTCAGGAGCGAAGGCTCAAGGTAGGGAAAAGCTGCAGAGCAGGCAATTGTGGGAACTCTCATTCAGTGGATCAAAAAAAAAAAAAAAAAAAAAAGGGCCAAGGTAGACCAGAACTCTGAGCTGTTGATCCCTGGGAGAGTCAAAGCTTTGAAAAACTCTATAAGGCCATAATAGGTACGTTTTTCCTTGGAGCTCCAGGCCTATCTGATGGGCCTCCCTACCGCGCTGGGACTCTCTGGCTGTCAGATGGATCTTAAACATGGGTGAGGGTGTCATCTAAATGGAGCTGGAAGATCCTGGTAATCCTTAAATGGCATTTGCTTCCACAGCAGGAATCTACATCTTCTGGCCAAACTTGGGGCTCCCTCACTGTCCAAGTTCTTCTGCTGGGGCAGGATTCTCTTCCTTTGGCACTTCATTCCCTGGGTCCATATCTTAGTTGGCACATGACAGAGACTGCAGTTGCCAAGTGAGCAATGGGCCAAGATCCACCCACTCTGGAAACCAGAAGTCAGGAAGCCAGAGTAAAACAGCAAATATTTATTGAGCATCTACTATGTGTCATAGTGTCTATGCTAGCCCTAAGGACCCAATGCTGAGCAAGCCATGTAATCAAGTAACCTATAGACTAGTAAGTCAGTCAAAGAGCCCAAAAATTAAATTAGTTCAAATATAGGTTCAATGGTTCTAACAGAAACTCAAAATGATAGGGTTTAAGTAAGAGAGAAGTTCATTTCTCTCTCACATAGCAGTTCAAGTGTAAGCAAACCAGAGGTCATATGTCAAGACCCAGGAACCTTCCATTCTGTTGCTCTGTCATCCCAAGTATGTGGCCCTCATCTATTTAGTCCAAGATGGTTCACCACTAGATCATATTCCAACCAGTGGGAAGGAAGAGAAAGGTAGGAGAATGGAATGCATAAACTCCTCCCTTTAAAGGCCCAGAAATTGCACACATCACTTTTGCCCAAACTCTATTTACAGAAATCAGTCACATGCGCAATCAGGCTGCAAAGGATACTAGGAAATGTAATCTTTAATTAGACAGATGTGTTTCCAGCTATGCTTTCTATTGCTCTGGAAGAACGGGAGAGTGGAGCAAGCTGTAATCTGGGCCACACTAATGCAGCAGGTAGGTGAGAAGCAAGAGGACACAGCTCTCTAAGAACAAAAGGAAATGAGCAGTCCAAAGCTGAGCTGAAAAGGGATAAGAAAACTACACATGCACAGGGACTAGCGGGGCAGAAAGAGAGGAGGAGCCGTACCAAAAGGTAAAGGGAGCATGGATTATGAGGCAAGTGTTGGGAATATCAAGACCTTCGTTTCCTTCTGAGGCAGGCGTTTCCCCCCACACACACGTGTAGCCCAGCACTCAGAGGAGGGGGCTGGAAGGAGGGCAGCCGAAGGCAGAGCCGATGAAACGAGCTCCTCACGGGCTGACGCTTTCAGTTCCAGAACTGTCCATTATGAAAAATCATCGTGAAGAAGGCTAATGGTGCTGCCCATCAGTGGTGCCAACACGTCGCCGTGCCAACCGTCCCACTGGCCACAAGGATGCTCATGACGATGGCGATGCTGATGCTGGAAGAACTATTTGTCTCACTGGAGCAGCGAAGGATTCCTTCAGCATCCTTGCATGAACCGCGTAGTGACGGAGACACTGTACCTGGAGCACTGCTAGCAGGCAAGGGAGAAATTCACATTTGTGGGCATCCAGAGCAAGCCTGAGCCTTTCCTCTCTAGAACAGGAAATACAAAGCTCAGTCCCACCACGTACATGCCTTGGACATCTTCTCCCCTAACTCAGTGCCCACTGTGTTTCAGATTTATTTCACATCTTCCCAAAACGTGCACAGTCATAGCCAAAAACAGCTACCAGTCATTGAGCCTCCACGATGAGCCAGGCACTGGGCGAAGCCCTCAGTAACATGTACACGTGGGTTTTCCTCTAAAAGAATTCTTTGCCCACATGTTCGTTTGGCTCTTACTCGATGAGTGTAGTGGATATTGGTTATTCCCATTTAGTAGGTAAGGAGAACGGCATCAGCCGCTGACCTAAGATCAGGCAGCCAAATCGCAGCCAAGTCGGACGTGACCCGGATTCCCTTCCACTGAAACTGCCTCTTATGTCTAAGGCCAGTTTATTTCTGGGATTTCTTCTAAAGGAGCTTTGAGTGCCCTGCCGCAGTGATTTTCTAATATAGGTCAAATCCCAGGACAGGGATATTCCACTCATTATCTGAAGACCCTAATTTATAGAACAGAGAAATTAGAGGGTGACGATCCTCTTTAAAAGGGGGGAGAGATTCACGACTGTCCTCCTTTAAATGACGATGTATTTTAACACAATCCCCCTTACATCTACTGTCCAGAGGAAGCGCCCTTGATGGTGCACATCCGGGGAGCACTTTGGTGCTTTCGTTGCACTGGAATTGTTTGGTGAACCCGAATGTTAAATGACGAGGCTACCGTGTGGGGCTTGGGGTGTTTTCCTTTTCAATTCCCAGTTTCTGTCACCACAGTAGGGAAAGAGCTGTGCGGAGCCTCTTCGGGGCTGGCTGGAATCTCAGACGTCATCTTCTGTGACGGAGCAGCAGCCTTGGGCCCAGCTGATTGCTCCCGAAACACTTTCTGCTCTTGGCTGCAGCACAGTCACCCGTGCTGTTCCCCTGCCTCCCTAGCTGCTGCTTTGGGTCTCCTTGGCTGGTTTCTCCTCTTCTTCCCCAAAACCTCAAGGCTCGGTCTTCAGACCTCTTCCATGATCTGATCCAGGGCCATGGTTTGAAATGCATAACTTACACTGAAGATACCAAATCCCTGTCTCCAGCCCCAGAGCCCTCCCCTCAACTCGAGACCTGTACTGGTCATCTCCTCTCGAATGTCTAATTGGCATCTCCAACTTAATGCATGCAAAACAAAGCTCCTGGCTTCCTCTCCTAAATATGGCTTCCCCCCCATTATGCCCATCTCAGGCAACGGCAACTTCGTTTGTCCAGTTGCTCAGGCCAACTCTTTCTCTCACACCCCACATCCAATGGGTCAGAACATCCTATTTTCAAAATGTATCCAGAATCTGACCCTGCTACCGCCCTCCTCCAAGCCACCACCCCTCTGCCCTGGATTATTCCCATAGCCTCCTAAGTGGTTTCCTGGCTTCCATCCTCATCCTCTTCCAGTGTGTTCTCAGCCCAGCAGGCAGAACAATACTGTTAAAGCCCAAAGCAAATCAGATGACTCCTGCTCAAAATTCTCCAAGGCCTCCAGAGCAAGATGGTCCTACATAGGCCGCCCTGATCTGCTCCCCCACACCCTGTACTCTCGGACTTCATCTCTTCCTTCCCCCATTTCCCCTTGGGTCAGGCCACTTCAGCAACCCGGGCCTCCCTGCTGCTCCCAGAACCCGCTGGGCACACTCGCATCTCAGGGACTTGGAATTTGCTTTCCCTCTGCCTGGGACCCTCGTCCCTGAGCTATCTGCTTGGCTAGTTCTCCTACCTCCTCCAGGTTTTTATTCAAATGTCACCTCAGTGAGGACTTCCATGGCCACCTTCTCTAAAATTGCAGCAGCCCCTTCCCACTCCCCACCAACTCTCCCTCTCTGCCTTCTCTGTTTTGCTTTTCTCCTCAGCACTTATCAACCTCTGGCCATGTATTTTATTAATTATTATCTTGTTTACTGCCTTTTCGAATTTAAGCTCCACTAGTGCAGGAGTTTTGTCTCTCTTGTTCACTTCTCTTCTCCTGGCACCTGGATTGGTGCTTGGGGGTTGGCATGTAGTAGGCACGCAATAAATATTCGTTGAAGAAAGGAACTGATGGATGAATGGCTCTGCCAGTTTTTGCCTTGAGCAAGGAACTTAATCTCCCTGAACGTTGGTCTCTGCATCTGCACAGTGAAGATGCTGGCACCTACCCTGCAGTGTGGTTAAAAGGATTGGAGAAAGTATATGCAAAGAGCCAGGGCAGTGCCTGGCAGTCAGTGCTCCAGCATTGCTATTTCAGTGGAGAATTGAGCCACTGAATGGACATCCCCCAACCCAGTCCATGGATCAGAATCTACTAGTAGATCTCAATTCCTTACCTGGTTGATCTCCAGATTCAGTATCATTACCACCGTCCCACTCCCTACCATGGGAGAGGATCCACGCTAACTTTATTGTAATTCATTCTTTCACATAGTCAACAAATGTTTACTTTTGGTACCTCAAAACCTGGGGATACAAAGAAAAATAAGACCTGGCCCCTATCCTCAACGAGCTCATTGTACTTCACAGAAGATGAACAGATAAACAACTGATGTTAAGAGAGTGAGGTATGTGCTAGGAGGTTTTGGAGCCAGTTTGTTTGCCCAATACCTCCCACCCCTATTCCACCTTCCACTTTCACACACATACAATAAATCTCAAGTTTCCCGAAAATCATAAACAAAACCAAACTAAAACTGAAAACACACGGGCAGGCCCTGGTGGCTGAAGCGTGGCCCTGTAGCAGCAGCGGCAGCACAGCTCCTTAGGGTTCCTCAGGATGCTGAGGTTGACTACCTCTACCTCAGGGATCCACCGGCCGTGGTCGTCACAACCTTGGGCTGAGGGGAGCTGGTCAAGAATGGAATGAGGGGCCATGAGGAAACAGGCCTCAGATGCCACCCCCACCCCAGGACCAACCAGGAAACTTTAAGAGCTTACTTAGATGAAGGCAAGGTGAGCTCCTAGCCTGGTCCCAACCTCCCTAGTAAATGAGGAGAGCTCCTAAATACAACGTCCTTTCTCCTCAGCCTTCTGAGGGGGCACTTCCTGCCTGGTTCCAGGTGGTGAAGAAGACAGGATGTGAGCTGGTATCTACCCCCACCCCCACGTTCCTTGGCCCTGCACCAAAGTACACCTCCAGCCCTTCATTTCTCAGCTACCACTTTACCTGTGGGGCTGAGGTGTTCCCTCAAATAGGTGCCCCAGGGCAATGACTCACCTAAAAGCTGTGGGAGGGCCCTCGGTAGGAGGGTGGTTAGCTCCCCCATAAATGCTTGAGCAAGATAGACAGGCATAAGTCCATGGCTGGGGGCTAACTCCTTCCCCTAGCCAGAGCCCCTTGCAGGGAGAGCCTTTGTTTAACTGGGATGCTTTCCCCCATGATTGCTGAAGAGCCAGGAGTTCTCTTAGATCCCACTTAATAAGGCAGGACTAGGAGGAAGTGAAGAGGAGTGCAGTGTTTCCAGTTGGCAGGAGGCAAGTGGCAGCCTGCACGGTGCTCTGACACCTTCATCAGGTCCTTCTGCTGCCAAGCTCAAGTGGCTTTCCTACCAAACCCCACAACCAGTACATCCCAGTCCTCGTCTGGGCCCCGCGAAGAACCCTCCTCCCAGCAGTGGAGGGGAGAAGAGCTTGCTCTGGCACCCTCCTCTGGTCATCATCTGGGCTGGCTTATCCTGGAAGCTTCCCTGACCTGCCCCTAAAGTGACCGGCCAGCCGGGGATGCCCAGTCTATGTCCCCTGGCAGCAAACTGCATGGGTGGCCAGTTCTAAACTCGCCAGGGCTTGGCTCCCTCCGGAGCCACACACAGGCAGAGGCACCTGCAACGAGGAAACACACCTCCAGAAAACATCGCTGTGCATGTTCTGGATGGGGGGAGAGGGCGAGACCCCTGCCGGCTCTGATCTCAGTAGCTGTTATTTCACCTCTGCGAGACTCATCTGGACAAACGGGGACGATGACAGCGACTTGGCAGTGTTGCTGCGAGGATGAATGGCGATATCGTGTGTTCAGCCAGTGCCATTGTGCCTAGCACTCAGAAAGCTCTCAAGAAACGGTGGCTGCCATTGTTGGTGGTGAGAGGAGGGAAAGGAAGAGGAAGAAAGCTGCGCTCCCAACCATGCATACCCTCAAAGTGTGGAGAACCTTCGCTCTTGTGGGCCTCTCCACCTGCCACCCCTACCCTGCCGGAAATGTACCTCCTCTCCTTCTTCACTCAGGAGCTCCTACTTACCCTTCCAGACACAACTCAGATAGGGCCTCCTCTAGATTGCCCTGGTTTCCCCTGGCAGAGTTAATTGCACCTTCCTTGGTTCTTCTGTTATAACACACCATGCTTTGTATTCTAAGTGTTTGCATTAGTCTCTCCCACTGTCACCAACTGCTTGAGGGCAGGATATGCCTTCTTCAGTGTTATTCCCTCAGCTGCTGCCCCCTTCCCTGGAGAGGAGGTCCCCAATAAATGTTAATCTACCAGTCAGCTCCAGCTCAGCCTTGGGAAAGCGCCAGCAGCCCAAGGAGCAAGCTCAATGCATTGCCCAAGGACATGTCTGCAGGAGGCTGAAGACTCAAGAGGCCCTGTGGAAATGTGGGCAGTGACGCTTGCCGGCTTCATTTCATCCTGCAGAGCGGTGGTGAGATCATCGTCCATCAGCTGGAGAGCAAATAGTGTGCAGGAAGGGCAGGAGATTTATTGAAGGTCACTTACTAAATTAACAGCAGAACTAAGATGAAAATGTATCATCGCCTCAAGCCCAAAGTCAGGCTTAGCCTACACCACATTTTTTCCATGAACAAGTGACAGCCTTAGCCCTTGTTTAAAAAATGGTAGACACTTGGAGAGCTCATATCAGGTCACCTCCTTGTGCAGAGAAAGTCTCCATCTTTAAAACTGGAGCAGAGAGACGGTGTGTTCAGTCCTCATTTCAACTGTGTGTGTCTCTAGAATCTAAGTTTCCCCTTGTTATACTCTGTCATCATTTCCTATCGTTTTCTATTGTAGAACTTGCCACATAAATCTATGCATACTGTATTTGGGAAATGATTTGTTTAATGTCTGACTCCCCTCTAGACTTATAGATGAAGACAGGGATATATCCAAAGGGCCTACCACATCCTACAATAGAGGAAGCACTCAGTTTATTCACCCAAAAAAATGGTTGTTAAGTGTCTTCCACAGGCCCCATATTTTCTAGATGGAGAGATGGACAGTTTGTTGAATTAATCAAGACACCCAACAGATCTCTGTGACTGTGTTAGTTTCCTATGGCTGCTATAACAAATTACCACAGATGTAATAGCTTAAAACAACAGAAACGGATTTGTCAGCCATCCAAAACCAGTCTCGCTGGGCTAACATCACAGAGTCAGCAGGGCTGGCTCCTTCCGGGGCTTTAAGGGAGAGCTCCCTTCCTTTGCCTTTTCCAGCTTTTGGAGACCGCCTGCATTCCCTGGCTCATGGCCACTTCCTCCAACTTTGACGCCAGCAGCATAGCACCTTGAAACTTCTTTCTGTCACCTCTGCGTCCAGTGCCACATCTCCTCCTCTGACTCTGACCTCGACTCCCTCTTGTAGGAACCCTTGTGACTGCATTGGGCCCGCCTGGGTAATCCAGAAGAATCTCCCCATCTCAGGATTCCTCACTTCATCATGCCTGCAAAGCCCCTTCAACCGTGCACGGCAAGCTGTTCACAGGTCCCAAGGATTAAGGTGTGGAGATTTTTAGGGGGCATTTTTCTGCCTGTCCTGGTGACCTACGTAACGTGTTTTAGAGACCTTTGACAGAAGGAGTCTTCTTAAATTCCAGCCGTCTCTTACCCCACACTTCCACATGTTTTCATAAATTAAGCAGCCCATACCTTGGAACCACTCCTTACCCAAAGTGTCCTCATCAGACTAGTGTGTGTGTGGAAATGTGCCTAGGAGCAGGGGACACCGACCTCCGGCCCCTGGACCCGGGGTTCTTAGCCGGGGGTCCACATACCCCCAAGGGGTCCATGGGAAGATTTCAGGGGGGTCATGAGCTTGAATTGAAATTAAGAAAACATAATTCTTGTGGGGACCTGTTGGTGTGGGTGTGATATATTTATTAAATAATGCACAGTACAGTGTAGACTTAGTAAAGGGTCCTTGGTTTTCACCTGACTGGCGAAGGGGTCCATGGAACAAAGAAGGTTAAGAAACCCTGCGCTAGTCCATGTCCTGAAGACCCTGCTGGAGTAAAGCAAAGCCCTCCAGTTTCCCAAGCGATGGCCCATTCCTCACTGAGCAGATGCTGGGCAACCAGGAAAGGCCTTGCCTTGGAAACGACCCACTGACTCCCCCTTGGCTCAGCCTGCTTTCTCCAGACAGACTCAAAGTCACCACCGTGCATTCAGTTTTTTCCTTGTTTCTTGGAAAGCACCTCTCAGGACCATTTCAAGACAAACAAATTGTGAGGTTTCCAGTTCCAATAACAAACCAGAGGCCAGTCCCGGTCTTTGGGACAAGCCTGGAGCTACCGTGCGTGTAACTGCAGGCAGGAGCGAGCAGGCCTTCCACACGCACGTTGCCTCCCTCGGCAGCCTCATTTGCTGCCTTCCCAGGCCTTCTGCCCCAAATGGACACAGAACAGGGTGGCCACCAGCTAAGAATTTTCAAGCAGTTTTTGTATAATGTTTACCACCTTGGTGAGCTTCACAGGAACATTTTGAACCCAGATAGTCCGTTTCACCCAGAAATTCCAAAGGGCTTGGTCACAACCGGTTTTGAGTGTGCAAAGCATCCTGCTAGCCCTCCAGGCTTGCTCTTCAGCAAAGTCAACGATCAACCTGAGTGAGCCTGGACGTATAACCGGAGCCTGCGCCAGCAGGAGCTCCGTAGAAGGCACGCACTTCCCTTATTTCCACGTTGCCGAGGCGTTCTCCTGTGGACAGGGGCCTGGCAGACTGCCCTCTTCATCCATTTATCAACTATTCCTCTGAGCATCACCCCATGCCAGGCACTGCTTTAGGTACCAGTGAGGCACTGGTGAGTGTAGGGTGATGTGAGGGGAAGTAGACAGAAAGGTGACAACAAGTCAGCACACAGATAAATAAAATAACTACAAATGGAAAGCATTATCATAAGGGAACCCAAGAGCGAAGCTAGAGAACAACAGAGGAGGAGCTACTGTGTGTCAGGAGAACAGGGAATGGCTCCCAGAGCAGGTTACACTTAAGCTGAGAACTAAAGGCAGCAGAGGAGCCAGCCACAGGAAGATTCAGGCATGGTGTAGCCCTGGCAGCAGGAAGAGCACGTGCATATGTCCTGAGGCAGCAGAGAGTTTGGCCAGTGTTCAAGGATCCAAAAGAAGAGCAGTGCAGCAGGAATGCTGTGGGCATGGAAGCATGGAGCAGAAGGGGACTGGAGAGCTGGGCAGGGACCAGACAATGAGGAGCTTTACTAGAGGTTTGGGTTTTAGATTTTACTCTCATTCAAATGGGAAGCTACTGAAGGGTTTTAATTTTGGGGGGGAGGGGCATGACAAACTTTTCCTCTTCTTCTCCTTCTTCTCCCTCTCTTCTTCTCCTTCTCCTTAAAACAAAAGAAACTTCTGCTGCCGTGTGGAGAGTAGCGTAGAGGTAAGAAGGAAGGGAAGGAGCCCTACTAGGAGAGACGGACTCGGGGAGTGGCAGTTGGAGGGAGAGAAGGGCTCACTCCTGAGAACACTGGAGAAGGAGTTGATTGCCCCAAGATGGCAGTCAAGGTCACGGACAAGCCCCACCACTGAAGCGAGCCCTGCTGCTCCCTGGAGCTCATCTCAGGGTGGGGCGAGATGCCTCAGGGGCGCTTATCTCCCAGGGGATGGGCAGGATTTCTCTAAATTCGATGGCCTCCTTTACACAGGATATGTCCACCCTTCATTTCTGAATTGCCAGAGAAAATCTACCCAAAAGCATCTTCCCGCCCTAGACTGGGGTCCAGCGTGAGAATCAGTGGTGTGCTGGTAAACCAGCTCTCTGGGAGAACAGCACAAAGACAAAACAATCCCTTGATTTTCAGCATTTACCAACTTCCGTGGTATAAATACTCCCACTCTGGCCAGTTTCAAGCTATCGATAGTTAACTGACTTTCCGAAACTCCTGAATAGTTAACAATTAGCTTTGGCCAGCCTGTAAGAGCCGACTCTCCCAAAGCCCTGATGGCTGCTCGTCCGGAACCCCGTGCTAAACGTTCTCCTCTGGCTCTTCCACGCTTAGGGTTGCCCACGTCAGAGGCGGAAGGAAACTTCAGGCAATTTGCTGCTCCCATAGGAGTTTACTCAATGACTCAGTGCTCAAGAGTGTCCATATAAGGCAGGTATAAAACTGAACTCAATTCAACTTCTCTCCGTTGGTGATGGAGAATGGCCCAGTAGAACGCTGGCACTTTTCCCCATGGGTAGGCTTGGGGGAGCACAAGGAGAGTCATAAAATCCAGTGCCAGCTCTGGCTCTGCTCATCAGCTAAATGGTGATGTCCCTGGCCTCGGTGAGTTTCAGCCTCTATGTCTGCAAAATGAGCAGTAGATGATCCCAAAAGGACCCTTGCTCCTTAGACGTTGTATTCCTGGATTCAGGTAAAAGTCATGGGAAGGCAAAGGGAGGCAGCTATGAGAAACTCGGGGAAGAATGATGAGATTGGGTAACTAGATATGGGGAAAGTCTAGGCAAGTAAAGAATCAAAGAAGGCTCGCAAGGTTTGAGCCAGTGCCAGTTTCCTATACCGTGTGCAATATTTGCAGCATCTTTCGGATTGCTGTGGACAGTAAAACTGTGTTCAATATCTACAGAGTCTATCTCTCCAAAGTTGATAAAGAGCTTCATAGAATGGCCCCTGGAGCCTACCTACAAGGCGGTACCGATACAACTCTGTGAATTTGCCCAGGGCTGTATGTGGCCAGTTGGCCTCCAGTGGGAGTCACAGAGGCCATAAAGGAGCTGGGCTCAGTTTGCTCATCACAGATGGCCTCACCACCCCTCATGGACGAATGTCCCCTCCTGTCATTCATTCCACCTCGGCCCCACCCGCATCCTGAAATGCCTTCTTCTCTAATCAACACATCTAATAGTATCCTCTTCTACAAAGCCACAGAAGCGAAAGGAGATCAGGAGAAGGGACAGTAGGTTGTTTAAACCACTAGAGAGCAAGGACTGAAACTTTTCCTTCATTTTTTGTTCCCAAATTTTTCTGCACATACTGGGAACATTTGCTGTTGACATGAAATATCGAGGCCAACTTGATTCTGCCTCTTGGCCCTTATTTGGGAGAACGTGCCTTTTCAAAATCAAGATGTTCTGTTGAGTTTCTTTCTTTTTAAATAAAAAAATATGAAAATATCCTAAAACAGAAAGGAACACCGAAAGTAACCATGCAAAAACAGTCTAAGCTGAGAAAAATAACCCAGTCTTGCAAAGTCCCAAAGAGAACCTTGGTTTTCATGGGATGTCAGCAGGATACTGCGCTCCTAGCGGGGGACAGGAGGGGGGTGCTTATTCTTAGTTCCAACAAGCAAACATCCTCCCTAGATCCAATTTCAGTGCCCCACGTGCAGTTGTTCCAATTTGTTTCCTGTTTTGGGCCCTCCCAGAAATACATCTCACTGACTTTTAAAGTACAGATTTACAAGTGTGAGTATCTTAGCCGGGAAACAAATCCAGCAGGCATTCAAGACAGTCAGGCGAGAAGAAATGCATCTCATGGAAAATTTTCCATTGCCAGCACTTGTTTTGTTAATTCCTAAGATAAATGGGTTGTTACTTATAGGACTAAGGGCTCCGTTATTTTCCAAATACTTGCTGCTTCCAAGGAGCCAAGAAAATTGGCCATGAACCTGGCCAGCTGATCCAACCTCTAAAATCTTCTAACCTTAATGAAAAGGTGCTGCTTTTCCTCCTTTTAATAAGTGTTTCTTCTTTTCTTCCCCACTGTGTGGGGTGGGCAGGCCGGGTGCCCAGTTTATGCAAATGGGCAAGAACACCTGATTCGTGAGAATTCTTCACTGCTTCCAATGCAGGAGCCGCTGGCAGCCTCCCTGCTCCAGAAGGCTTCAGCAGGGGAACAATTGACTCAAGACCCAGTCTCCAGGGGCCTCAAAGAACAAGTACATTATGACTTGGATTTTTAATGTTAGAGACTGCTCGAAGGTGTCTGAAAAGCTAACTCAGGTGGAAAACCCTTCCTTGCTCTGTAGATACTTCCATTTTGTCTTCTAGAACCTGGAATCTGGACTTGGACTGTGGCCTGGACACAGAATTCACAGTTCTCTTTCCCAAGAAACAAATCACAGCCCCTCAAGCTGGAATGGGCAGGTGCTGGGAAATCCGGCTAATAGGTCAATTTCCAGGTAATCTGCCGGAGCCTTCTCTGTTCGGTTACGCTCCCATCACATGTCTTTACATAGGTAAAGAACTGTGACTAAGGATATGAAAGCAGGAGGGTCTGTGCACATCTGTAATTACTGCCTGACAAGTCCCTGCAGGGCCTGGGAGTTTCCCAGAGGGCTGGAGGGGCTCTTTCTGGAGCTGGTAACTCCAGAGGTAACAATGAGTCCTCTGGATAAAATCTGGGTAGAGGAACCAGAATTCAAATTTACGCAACTGGACGAGTGCTTTGTGACGTGGCAAGAAAACTCAGAGTAAAAATTACCAGGATCCTAAGCTGTTACAAAGCTGGTTGAAATGCTCACATCCATCTATAAGTACCCCAAAGTGTGAGCCATAAATATAATTTAAAATGTTCAGATAGCGACATTTAAAAAAAGTAAAAAGAAACTTAGGTGAGATTAGTTTTCATAATATAGTTAACTCAATCTAAAATATTATCACTTCATCATGTAATCAATATAAAAAATTACTAATGAGATATTTACCTCCCTGTTTTTTGTACGAAGCCTTTAAAATCTAGTATGTAATTTACACTTGAGCTAGCTCATATTGATTCGCACTAGCCACGTTTCAAGGGCCAGTAGCCACGTGTGGCTCGTGGTTACCGTACTGGAGTGCACAGCCTTAGACGAAGTTTCCGCTTCGCATTTTGAAGAGCCCCTGGCCAATGGCAGCCGTTCCATAAACTTTTGATGTAGAGCAAACGAAATCGTTATACATGAAATTTGATTTGATTTAAAATACTAGTGCTCTTAATAAAATAAGAATTTCTAAAAATTTTTTTCGACTAGAACCAAGCAGGTCTGAAACCCGACGACTCAGTTACTAATTTCCAGTGCCAATAGCTGCAACAGAAGCTCTGTGGCCTCGGCTAATCGTGTTTCATACCTTCCCAAAGGAAAACTAAATAAAACTGGATTTTAACTGCTCCACAGCTTTAGGGCCACCCAGCAGCAATGGGATCAAAACACACGTGTTGGGGAGCAGACATAGCTCAGTGGTTGAGCACCTGCTTCCCATGTCCAAGCTCCTGGTTTCAATCCCCGGTAAATAAAAATAATAAAAATAAAATCAACACACACGATCATGGGCACAAAGACTTTCCTCCGGGAGAGCACAGTCTAGGGACAGACGAGCAGCCCAAGCATGGCCCACGGCCAGGCATGCAAGAAACAGTGATGGGACCAAGCACGGCCCTGCCGAGCCTGCGAGGTTTTTCACGAGGGGATGCTAGCTCCAGAGGCCAAGAGTTTGTGGGGGAGAAAGAGGGGAAGACGGAGGGCAGGCAGGGGGCACCCAGGCAGAGGCAGCAGTGCGTGCGGAAGCCTGGAGCCACGCGCCACGTCGGAGAACCGCACTGTGGACAGGGTGGCCTCGACCAGTGCGTCCAGCCGACAGGCCACGCAAGCCGCACGCATAATTTAAAATATTTTAGTGCCAACATTAAAAAGATGCTTAAACACCGAGTGAAATTAGTTTTAACAACATATTTTATTTAACCCACTATATCCAGATGGTAACTCAACTATTAAAAAAAACTTCACGAGAAACTTTATACTCTTTCTCCTAAGTCTTCGAAATTCAGTGTGTGATTTTCCAAGTTTCGGGTGCTCGGTAGCCACCTGCGGTTAGGAGAGAGGACAGCGCAAGTCTAGAGGTGGGTGGGTTTCTTAGGAGGAGTAACTTCTGATCAAATGCTCGCCTGCAAAGAAGAATTCGGACCAGCCTGAGAGGGAGAGGGTTAGATGTGCAGAAAGAAGGGTAAGTCACCAAAACCCCTCTGAGGGGCCCAGGCTGACAAGTCCCCAGCCCGTGGTGCTAAGTGCTGGAACCAGCGCTGGAGCAGGATGCATCCGATCTGCTAACGTCTTCCCCGGGGTGTCTGTGTCAACAGCGCGGCACCGAGGAGCTCGTGCTAAATCCTGCCAAGTGCCTGGACACCGGATCACGAGGCTGACCCAGGAAAGCGCCAGAGCACCTGTGGCGCGGAGAGGCTGGGAGCCAGGTCCCAGCCAGCCCGTGGGGGTCGGCCGAGGTCTCGAGCACGGGAGACTGCCTAATGTGGAAATGTTTGGATCTGGGGCAGTGGCGGCGCTCCGGGCAGCTGCGCAGGCCGAGGAAGCGAGGCCAGGACGGCGAGCTGTTAGCGCCGCGCTTGACAGTCACCAGATTCACGGAGGAACAACGTGCGGCTGCCACGGCCCCGCGCGCTTGCCAAGATCCCAACAATATCTTTCCTAATAAGTCTGGCAGTGCCTGTGCCTCTCTCTGAAGGATAACCTCTCCCCTCCTCCCCCCACCCCCGGTCTTATTTAAGAAGAAGGTGGGGGGGTGGGGAGGGAGAGGAAGCCAAACTGAATAAGACTTTGGAAAGCAGCCCTCCTGCCCCCTGCCCGCCCCTCTCCGCCACAGAGGTGCTTTGTGAATGGGGTGGGCGTTTTCTCCCAGATGCCTCTTCCCCCTCTGGATGCTGAGCTGGTCTCAGACCGCCTCAGCCCTTCTCTCCTGGGGAAAGGAAGGGGTGCGCCCCGTCGGGGAACTTCCCTCCACCCCCCCTCCTCCTCCTGCTGCCCACCCCCAGAAGGCACCGCCACCCAACTTCAGAAGGGGGCCACCCTCCTCTGTGCGAGCCGCTGCCTCCTGAGGCCAGAGCCGCTGCCGCTGCGCCGTGCCCCTCGCCCTGCTCCAGGCCACGCAGAACGAGCCAGGGCTACACCACGTGTGTCTGGGTCAGGAGCCCTTTTGAACCGGAGCTCCAAGAAGGAGCAGCCTGTGCAGCCACTGGGCGTTTCCCAGCAACAGAGAATGCACAATAGATTAGCCCTCGCTTGCAAAACAGGTTTTCAAAAAAGGAAGTCTCGCCGGGTCTCTTTATAGGGTCCTGCAGAAGTCGTGGCTGGCCAGAGCCGCCCCCGGGCCGCGGCCAGCGTCCCTCCCCTCCAGGGCTCAGCCAGCGTTTGACCTTGGCCCACGCAAGCCCTTGTAATATGATTACCCTCGGGGTTGTGCAAGCTTCTGGACCCAGGTGTGGCTGAAGGTCAGCTGCTGGGGGACCGGGGCCTGCCTGCCTTTGGGAGAAGTTTCCAGAGACCGATTTTCTTGCCTGAGGGCTTGTGGATGATTAACACGTTCCTTTCTGTTAACCAGAGAGTTAATAGTTATTCAAAGCCCTCTTTGATAAAGGGGGGTTAGGGCTGCGTTAACCATTAATCCCGGGAAATGCCATAAAAACGAGGATGGAAAACACAGTCTGGGGGAAGAATTCACAGGCTGGGCGGAGCTGCTGGGGATGCAGAAGGGGTGAGGGTGTGAGAACTGAATTCAGGCGGTTCTGGGTGAATTCACTCAGAATTCACTGCTCTGAGGAAACAGACGAGGGATGACAAAAACAGCAAACGTGGGGACACTCGTCTAAAGCAGGAGTTCCTGGCTGTTTGGCTCCAGCTTCCCACAGCTGAGCCTGTCTCCCGTAGGCCCTGCTCTCCTGGCTTCTGAAACGCCCATGATTTCCTTCCTCTCTCCCACCTCTTGGGAGAGAAAGAGGGGAGCCCAGGCGTTTTGCGCTCTGAGAAAGTAAGCAGTGTTGAGGAGGGGGCGGTGCAGGCGCCTGGCTCCTGACCACCCTGCAGGTTCCGGGGGACAAGGCCTGTAGAAGGCTGGCACTCGCTGCCCCCGTGGACTGGAGGTCCACGCAGCACTGCTGTCCGATTCTTGCAGTCAGGCTATAACACGAGGTCCCGGCTTCCCCAGGGATGCGTTCCCAGGCAGACTTTAAGGGCGAGACTTCAGGGCAGCCAGGGAGCCTCCTGAGGACGCAGATGACACCGTGTCTGCCTCTGCAGGCTGGAAAGAAGCCTTAGATGAGCTATAGCCATCCCTAATCCATCACCCGGCCATCAAATACTCTCTACATGCCAGTCACTGTTTTAATTGCTTACAAGTGTAAAGAACAAACCCTGCCCTCAAGGGGTTTATAGTCTCTTAGCGAGAGAAGACAATTTATGAGAAGTACCCGAAGAGCAGTAGAAACAAACTGCTGAGCAAATTCAAAGAAAGGAGAGCCCACCGGACTACTGGAATGATCCAAAAAGCTTCACGGAGGAGGCTGCTTCTCATCCAGGCTTTAAGGTTGGATAAGGCTTTGGCTAAGGAGAAACGGGAGCTGGAAGAGCAGAGAGAGAGAAAGGAATGGGCAGGAGATGGTGAAGGAAGAGGTCTATTTGGAGCAGAGAAGAGATCGAAAGAGAAAGTTTAAAAGGCGGGATGGGGCGCATTAGGAATCTCAGATGCCCACCACATCTACACTCTCTTCATTGGCAGTCGGGGAGCTGGTAAAGGTTTTGAGGGGGGCTGCAGTTATTATAGTAGGAGATGATCAGGAGCTGGTGGGACGGTGCGAGGTGAGGACAAGGAAGTCCACGGTGAGGTGCAGGGTGGGCGTGGAAGGCTGCCCAGGAAGAGGCTGTAGGACACTCCGCCTGGAGTGAAGGCGTGGGGAAACGAGAGGCGAGGGAGACCATGAAGGTGCCAAAGAGAGCGAGTGACCCAGGGTGCAGGGCCTGGCACTGGGACCGGGCTGTCCCCAGAGCACAGGTGGAGGAGCGAAGAAGGGCAGAACGAGGGCGCTGCTTCCGCTGTGCCTTGGAAAGGGAAAGGAATCAAGAAGGAGTGAAGATTGAGGTGGAGGGGAGGCCAGGGAAGCTGCAGGCGACGTTGCTCGTTAACGTGGAGGCAAGGTCATTCTCTGGGAGTGCACGTGGCAGGGGAGAGCTGGGACTCAGACAGCGGGAAAACTCAACTGGGAAGGAGATCAAGCTGGAGTGGGTAGGGGTGATGAGGAGAGCAGTTGGGAATGTGTGGGTCCAGTGGGCAAGGTTTTCTGGCTCTTTCTAGCACTGCAGGAGTTCAGAAAGCACACAGGAACAATGTATTAGTTCATTCAACAGTTACTGAGATTTACCATGTGCCAGGAAGTATTCTGGGCACTGAAGAAAAATGGCAAGCCCTAGAGAGCCATTCCCAGCCCCCTAAGCTCATTGCAGAGTGCAGGGTAAGAAAGCAGGCCATGGCCATACGGCAGAGTGGGGCTCGGTCCTGCTTGTCAGAACCACCTTTGGAGATCTTGAGAAATACAAACTCCTGCCAGCTCTCTAACTCTCCCCTCCTCATTAGCTAGAGGTGCACGTAACTGCTCCTGCACCAGATTCCTCATCTGTGAAATGAGATGATAAGTCTCTCATTCGTAGGGCTGCTGTGAGCATTCACACAAAGTCTTGAGACACAGCATGTGCTTCATACATGTTCACTGTCACCCTAAGTGTGTGACTAGTGTTGGGGTGACGATGGTGTGGGAACCCAGGCGAGGAATCTAACCTGCATTTTTTAAATTGTGGTAATGTGAATATAACATAAAATGTGCCATTTTAACCATTTTAGGGGACAATTCGGTGGCATTAATTACATTTACAGTGCTGTGCGGCCATCACCACCTTCCATTATGAAAACTTTTTCATCACCCCAAACAGAAGCATGAGCTCCCCATTCTCCCTGCCCCCTGGTAACCTTGGCTCTGCTTCGGTCTTGATGAATGTCCTTATTCCAGGTATGTCGTCCGAGTGGAATCACACAATGCTTGGCCTTCTGTGCCTGGCTTTCACCCGGCATAACGTCTTAAAGGTTTATCCGTGTGCAGCGTGGATCAGAACGGCAGGCGCTTTTATGGCTGAATAAAAGTCCCCATGGCTCACTTGGATCTGAGGGCCAGGAAAGACTTTCTGGTGAAGGGGCTTCCAAGTCAAGACATGCCGAGAGTAAGGGGCTGGTCAGGCCAAAGTGGACGAGGGTGAGAGTGAGGAAGGGGAGAACACTTCAGGCAAAAGGGAACAAACAGCACGTGCAAAGCCCCGAGGCCAGAGAGCAAAGCACGGGGAAGGAATGGAGAGTGCTTTGGTAAGACAAATGCAGGGAAAGGCAGGAGAGCAGAGGGGGCTGGGAAGCCTGGTGCCATCTGGCTTTTATTCTGACGGCAACGGAGAGCTGCCACGGGGTTTTAAGCAGAAGAGTGATCAGATGTGTGCTTTAGAAATATCTTTCTTGCTGTGTTTTGGAAAATGGACTGGACGGGGAAGACTCGAGGAAGAGGCAAATCAGGCTGACATCGGCATAATGCCCACAAGCCATACTGACAGCCTGAACGAGGGAAGTGGCAGTGGGGGGAAAGAAAATGGCAGATCTGAGAACTACCTGGAGGGTGGGGAGGACTGAACCCGTCAAGGGGCATCCCCAGGTCTCTGGCTTGAACACCTTGTTGGGTGGGTGGCCGTGCCATTGTATTGAGAGAGGGAACACAGAAGGGCAACAACTTGTGAGAAAAAAACTTGAATTCAGATTTCAATGCATTGAGATTTCAGTGCTTCTGAGACATCCCAGGGGAGCTGTCAGTCGGTTGGGAGCTCAGGAAATATGACTGGTTGTAAATACATTTTTGGAAACTATGGACAATTAAGACCATAGCTAGGGATTGGCATGATGTTCATTGGAGAATAGAGGGGACGCGGGAGGGCGTTCCACGTGCTCAAAAAAACAGGATCAAAATGGGCTGACCTTAGGCCTAGACTGGGGAGGGAGGTGAAGACTCTAGAAAGAATTCTCGACAAATGGCTGGAGGAGTGAAGAGTCCGTAGTCAGAGAGAGAGATCTCTGATCCAACATTTTTGCAGTGAGGGAATTCTGTGTGACCCTGAGGTCCAAGGCAAAGCCATGTGTCTGGCCAAGGAAAGGCAGTGAAGAAGGAGAGCAGTTGAAGAAATTGCAGGGCGCTACCGTGAGACTTCCCAGAAGACACAGCAGGAGAGAGTGAGCTGGGTGTGGAACTTGCTGAGGAAAGGTGAACTGTGTCTTGGTGGCCAAGGAGGATCTCAGCCAGGATGAAGAGTATGTGGCTCAAAGAGGCTGCGTGCATGCCAGACAATGCAGTGGAGGCCACGCTCTGTGGTAAGTTAGAAGGACCTGGGTAGATGCCTTAGATCTAATCCCATTGTCTGGTCCTGCAGAGGCACTGCCCAGGAAAAGCTGAATTCAGGGTAGCCATATTCCCAAGAGTCACATTTCGATGGATATTCATATGGTAACTCACATACTTGCGTGGGCAGAGAGAGGGTCAGCTTCTCTCCCAAGCTGTCCTCCTAACTGCTCTGTGAATGAAGGCCTTAGATTTTCCATCTGTTCAATGGAATAATTCTTGACCTCTACTTGCCGCATGTGGACCCTATGAATATAACATTTTCCCCAAGTGCTCTGGGCTCCCATGAAAAGCAATCACCTAAATATTAGTGAACTCACTGTTGGATTTTCTTGGACACTGATCTACTTAAATGGGTAATAAACTCTTCTATCTTTGAGAGATTCAAAAAGAGAGAGAAAATCCCATATGACCTTAGTTTGAGAATTTCTTCTCTATAAAATCTCCTTCAAGAGGAGTCTGAGGATATAGCCAAGGTTGACAAATGCCAACCCAAGAATTTTGTGGTTTTAAAATTCCCTTCCGGAACAGAAAAGATCAAACGGGGTATTTAGTGGTCAGGGGAAATGTTTTTCATTACCTTGCAGTGAAGGACACAGGAAATGGTAAATATCATCAAAAATTATTAAACTGTACTGTCCAAATTTTAAACCATACTGTAAACCATTGACCATGTTTAGTAGCTATGCTTCACTATCTGTATAACAGTTATAACAATGCTACCATCCACATAAAAAAGGTTTTAATATGGAGTGAGGAAAGGGGGAGGAGGCTGGGTATATGGGAGTCTCTAGTATTCTGTGTGGGCCTTTGCTGTAATCTAAAACTTCTTTGAAAATTAAATGAAAATTTGGGAGACACTGGGGAGTGAGAGGGGGAAGATGCCATGATACAGACTGGACACCTGATAATGCAGTGATAAAAGGAAAATTTATGTTTAAAAAAAAATTTTTTTTAATGTTTTTGTTTTTTCCCATTTTTTAAATATCCCAATCCTTTAATTTAATTTTATTTTTAGTGTTTTTTTAAGTTTCCATGTATTTTATCTCTTACATTTAAACTTATCATTATTATTTCATTTTCCTATTAATTGTATTTGGCTATTATATGGGCTTCATCTTTGAGGAAGGTTTGGATCACAGAAGGGTTACAATGGGGGCAGCAGAGGATCATTGGTGGGGGGTGTCTGGGATGGGGGTTTCATGGGAGGAAGTTCACCTGAATATACATGAAAGATATATAAAATTGTTCAAATGATCAAGGGGTGGGGCATGGTCACAGTGGGTGGACAATCACTCAATAAATGAGGGAATACTGAATTCCCAGTATTCTGGCAAAGGAGGATGGTCCACTGATGGGTTCTTGTTATTGATGACTAGCCTTACAAGTCTTTCCTCTTGTAATTGAAACTTAGCCTACTGTTACGGGGTGCCTAAGGGTTGCCACCTGAGAGCCTCCTTGTTGCTCAAATGTGGCCTCTCTCTAAGCCAAACTCAGCATATGAATGCATTACCTTCCCCCCAGTGTGGGATGTGACTCCCGGGGATGAGCCTCCCTGGCAACAAGGGATTAATACCAAGTGCCAACTGCAATACAACTGGAAAAAGACCTTGAATAAAAGGGGGGAAAGGTAAAGACAAATGAGTTCATATGGCTAAGAGACTTCAAAGAGAGTCGGGAGATCATCCCAGAGGTAACGCTTACGCACACCTCGGTAGGATCTCATAGAACACCAAAGTGGATATCACCCCACACAGAGGGGCTCCTGAGGGCTCTGGAGACACCCAGGTCCTATATAAGGGGGGATAGCTCCAGAGATTGATGCCTTATCAGTGGGCTCTACTTTGGAATCTGTGCTCCTGAGAGTGACAGAGTTGGACTCAAATAAGTCCTCCCTGCACATGGTCCATCAGTCCCTTCTATTCAAACCTATATGTGATGCTGGAGTTTGTAGGTGTACTTCCAGAGACTGGAGCCTTTGGCTTGCCCGTGTGCCAACTGGGCCTGGAATCTTGATGGAGCTGCAACTCCTACTTTACAGCTCAATGGACTCACCCAAGTCACCTGATGAGGAGATGATGATGGACAACGGCCATCCCAGGGAATGGAGAGTCTGCAGCTGCGGGCAGGATAATCCCATCCATCTTATCCATGGGATATAAGCCCCCTCTCACTTGGAGGTGGAGTGGACATCACCATCCCAAACTCCTCCGGATTGGGGGAAGAGCTATGGATTAGAGTGGACTTACTGGTATTCTGTTGTAGACATATTGTGATTCAAGCAATGGAAGAAATTACAACATTGAGGTGGAGCCAGTGGCCACTGGACGCTTTCAGGGCAGCGAGAGGGAAAAGCAGTTGTAATAGAGGGGCTTTTTCAGGACTTGGGAATTATCCTGAGTGACATTACGACAGATATAGGCCATTTTACATCAGCATATACCATGCAGAACTGTGTGGGAGAGAGTGTGGTCTACAATGTGAACTATGGTCCATGCTTAGTGGCAAAGCCCCAGGATGTGTCTATCCATTGCAGGTGATGTGCCACGCTAATGAAGGATGTTTATGTGGGAGGTTATGGGAGGTGTGGGAGGTGGGGAACATGGGAATCCCTGTAATTTTTGTGTAACATTTATGTAATCTAAGCATCTTTTAAAATATAAAAAAAAATGTTTGAAAGGGAAAAAAAAATTCCCTTCCTGAATAAATGAGTTAGGTTTTCAAAATAAATAAAAAATAAAAAATTCCCTTCCTGAACCAAGTAGACTAAAGCATACAACATAGAAGAGTGAGATTGGAGTTGGGTACTTCGGGACCAACTATAAGCAATAGGGTGTATTCCAGATTCAGGCACTCATTTATTTTGTTCTTCATTCCTTCATTTTATTCCTTCATTCACTCACTCATTCATTCATTCATTCCATAAAAATTTAGTCTTTCCCATGGGCTGCCTACAAAGCATCCAAGCACTAACCCCAGGATTTGATTATCATGGTCTAACCTCGGAGCCAGCTCTCCCCGGCAGGAGCTTCCCTTCGGGGTCAGCTTGCTTGCACTGTGCCCCTGCATCCACTCCCTTCCTCTTCCCGTCTATGGACGAGGGGTGAGGTGGCTGCCAGCCAAAAGGAGTTGTTCCCTGGGGGAGGTGTGTGTGTGTGTGTGTGTTTGTGTGTGTGTGTGTGTAAAGCCCAAAGACCAAGAAAGGGAGAGAAGCTAAGAGGCCCAAATGAGCACTTCTCTTCTCCTGTATCCTAAGATGGGACTCCTTTGGCGGGCAGGAGGGTTGGGCCTGCAGTAATCTTGTCCAGGTAAGATTTCCCGTCTCCCTGAGGAGTCTGTGAGTTTCTCAGGCATGAGGACCTAAATCTCTTTATCCTGCTGAGCTGTTGACAGGGTAGGGTTCCGTTGAAGAGCAACTGAATACATCATTCACTTAGTGGGTTTGAGGACTAGATCGTTGACTTTAAGCTCCTGCAAGTGTGGACAGATCCTGAAGAGGCTTTCCTTGTTTATGATAAAGCAGCCTGAAGTTCCTTATTTTGACTAAAAAGTGGAAGGCACAGAATCAAAACAGCAGCCGAGATGCTGCCCTTTAACGTTCCATCTGGAGACATGAACTCCGAGCAGGTCTCGTTTAGACGGGCTGCCTCTCATCTCATCGCAGGGTTTATAAAACCCAGGGCAGGAAGGAGCCCAATGGCGGTGTCCCTGGGGTCTGCGTTTCCCCCGTTGCCCCCTCGGGGACTTAAAGACTGAGTGGGGCAGCCGGGTGTTTCCTCCGCAGAACTGCAGCCTTCCCCACTTCCTGCTTCTGGGCCCTGCACAGGCAGGTGTCCGCGGGGCTCACCTGAGCACAGTCAACATTTCGGTTCATCCTGAGGAAGGACTTTTGCAACCAGGTCCACCCAGCGATGGAACGGGGAGCGTGGGCCCAGTGTCTGCCGGCAAAGGCTGCCCACCATCTGCTCGGGGGCCTGTAAGAGGGGCTCCCACCCTTTTATTTTTACACCCACTGACCTTGCAGGCCCCTTCCAAAATGAAGCTCTTTTAATCCTTTGGTTCCAGCTTATGTGACTCTGGAAGGACTAGGGCGAGACCCAGCCTCCGACTCCACAAAAACAGCACAAGGGATTGAGAAACACGATGGACTTGGTCACGCGGCCCTTCCTGACCGCTAGAGCCCACACGTGCGGCTCGTTCAGCTCACGGGGTCGGAGCTGGTCATTTGGATGGTTAAAGAAAGCCCGTCGCGGCCCGCTCGCGTGGCCGTGTGCCACGGTGGCCTGGGCCTGCTCGCCTCCACCCGCTTCCTCCCAGCACTCTGCGCCTGGATGGCACAGGGCGATGGGTACGTGAGGCGTGTGAAAGGCGCTTGCTTAGAAGT
This sequence comes from Tolypeutes matacus, assembly GCA_026826555.1. NCBI lineage: Eukaryota > Metazoa > Chordata > Mammalia > Cingulata > Chlamyphoridae > Tolypeutes > Tolypeutes matacus. Next base: position 4,595,803 of record JAKSZT010026446.1, read on the forward strand.
GGTTTTACGGCTCTGGCTTGGGTCCGTAAGCCAAGCAAACAGAAGAATCTCAGGAATAAAAAGTGCAATAAAATCATCACCTCACGCTTTGAACCCACACTAAACACCACCTTTATTTCAAGGCTCCCAACGTGTTTTACAAACAAGTCTAGAACTTTGATCAGTGAAGAAACTGAGTCACCTGAGGCGAGGGCTTGGAAGCACTCACGGCTTCGTTTCAAGGGTGAACTCTGGGAGCCAGCCCAGCTGCAGCCTTTCAGCGGGTGGGCTAGTAGGAGAGCACCCACCTGACACACACCTTTATTTGGAGCTTAACTGTACATGTTCTTGTCCATAGGCATAAAGTCTACCCAAGGAGCCTGAACATGTCTAGGCTTCAGCAGATGGCCTCACTGATTCTGGAGTTAACAAAAACAATAACAGCAGCTACCAGTTTTGACGCTCACTGAATATTGGGCACTGACTCACCTAAACCTCACTGCAGCCCTGTGACGTTCGTATTTTGGTATCTTTATTGCATAAATTGGGGAGATGGGGCCTTAAAAGGTCTCGTAATCCCAACGTTTTTGCTCAGAGGCCAGAAATTTTCACTTATCCCTCCTGTCTTACTATTAGATTATAGAGAAGGCCAGGACAGATTTGAAGAGATTTTCCTTAGAGTCCAAGTTTTAGAGACGAGCGGCTAATGAACAAAAGTGTGGGGCTGGATAGGCGCCTTCTAAAGTCACAGATACAAAGAACTCCAAAAAGTATTACAAGGGATTGTTAAAGTGATGGGGAAAATTCTAAAGTATTCATTATTCTTGTTTTACTATTTGAACTTTCCAAATACATTCCCCATTGAATGTATTTTAATTGTCCAATATGGGAACAACTCCAGAGTTCCAAGATCAGATATCATTGGCCCAGGCTCTCAAGACTGGCTATCTGTTCACCAAACCCAGTTCCTTTCCTCCTGGGCAAGCTAGGTTCTATTACCCAGCCTCCCTTGCAGTTAAATGTAGCCATGTGACTGAGTCTGGCCAATGGAATGTCTTCTGGCCCATGTGACTTCTGACCAAATACCTATAAAAACTTTCCGGGCAATTCTCTGTTGCCTTCCTCTCCCATCTGCCTGCTGAATGGTAACACCTAGGGTGATCCTGAAAGCCACTTACTGAGGATGGCAGAGCCTCTATCAGCCTGGAACCTGAAGGATTGCATGGAACGGGCACTCTGCCCCCATGCCTTGCTGCTGATTGGACTGCATGTCGTAATCACTATCATCACCTTAACAATAGTGCAATTCAGAGATAAGAATCCACGCTCTCCAGACTGTAAATGAAAAGTTCTGTAACTGTCTCCCCTGAAAAAAAAAAAAAACAGTAGAAAGAAACCCCGAGGCACAGAAATATGCCTTTGTTGAATTAGTGGCCTGTGATAAAACTCAACTTCCTCAATATCTTTCCTGGATACTCAAGGCTGAGTATGACAAATGGAGTTTGTCCTGAAGCCACCTCCCAGATGACTGATAGTCACTGCCTACATTGAGAAAGCTTCTGAGGCCAAGTCAGGCTTAGCAGGAAAGAGTACTGTGATCACTAAGCATCCTCTGCCAAGTGCACAGAAGGGGGAAGTGACTGCATTTGGGCTTGTATCAGCCAGTGGCTCCCAAAGGCCTGTCTACGGAGAGTCCTTCAGAATCACATGGGATGCTTGTTAAAACTGCCATTTCCAAGCCCCCACCCTCAGCCTCCGAAGAGTTACTGGATCAAAACCTCTGGGTGTGGACCTTGAAAATCTATATTTTAACAATCTCTTCATGGACTTTTGATACATAGTCAGCCTTGGAGACCACCCAGGAGCATATAGGCACCTCCATAGGGACCACGGCATGGGAGTGAAGAGGAGTAAAGACTGTCTTTACCACTTGGAGCTGGCTGGTTTGGGTGTGTCAGGTAATCTCGCTGTGCCTCGTTGCTTCATACATAAATGAGAGATAATAGTTACCACCTTCCTCATATGGGATATTAGGGGGTTAAATGAGATTACACATAGTAAGTACTCAACCAATATTAGCTTCCATTATATTATAATATAATAAAAGCACAGCTAAAAACAGTTACCCAGAGATGTCCAGGTGCTCCTGGACAGGTACCACCTCCCTAAGCCGGAGCACTGTGAGGGACAAGAGCATGCAGGGCTCTGGGACAGTCAGGGTCTTCACAGGCAGCCCTGCATCAGCTCCACGACCAAGCTGGAAGGACCCTGGCTGGGGCGAGGAGCCTCGAGGATGATGGCAGATGGGTACACATTGATGCCCTCTTGGGTCATGACTTAGATGGCTGTAGTGAGAGGGGAGGTCATGACATCTGTGGCCCTGGTCTGGTGACGATGAGAAAGATGGTCACAGGTGAAATGATGGCGGTGGGCCAGCTGATGTTGATATGGACTCAGGGCTGCTGGAGAACAAAGAGATTGACCTCCAGCATCACCCTCTAACCTTCTGAGCCCTTCTACATCATGGCACGTTCACTGACTCTACATTTTCAATAATCACACCCCAACTCTTGGAACTTACCTCGCATTCCCCAACATGTACCTTCGAGATTCAAACAAACAAAACTCCTGACTCTGGTGAACTTCACCAGGAAAGGAATTAGTTGGAAGGATAGTGGATAATGCACATATCAACCCAGAAGTTTCAGAAAGTGGGCAGGAACCAAAGCACACCAGGGATAGGCAGCTTTCAGCAGAGCCAAGGTCATGCCACAGTAACAATGTGATGACTGAGCTGCCTCCCTGGAGCCCTGACCACCCTGCCAGGCCCCTGGCATCACCACTAATACACATAGGATGCTGGGACCCTCCACTGCCCCTCTACCAGGTAAAGTCTACAATGCCCCTGTGCTTCTTGTCATCACTCACTCTGACTCAGGGTCCCAGGCAAGGGCTTCCAACTGGCCAAGCTTAGGTCCTGTGCCCCTCAACCCTCACTGCTGTGGGTCTAGGAGAGCAAGTAGTCAGTCTTTTCTGTTTCCCTGGTGGGTGGTGGAGCCCAAATATACCAAGTGGGTTCAAATTTAGGGCAGTCAAAACCAACAAATGTCTACCACATTCCCCAATCCTGGCTATTTTCAGCTGGTCAACAAATGGAAAGGCTGAAAGCCAATGTCACTGCTCTCTGTGCTTGTCCACCTGTGGGCCCTTATGACTAGGCACTGGGGTCCCAGGGAGAACATGCTGCCAGGGAAGAAGGAACACGGGGCTTGTTGGGCACATTGTTCAGTTGCCTCTTCAAGATGGAGCCTTTCCGGTGCTTCAGAAGCAGAGGACCTCAGCCAGTCCCAGGAGAAAGGCCTGTTTGTACCCATCAGTCATGAGGGGTAGAGGCCGTGAGTGAAGAGTTGCTTGCTGAGGCCAGTGGTGCCATGGGGCCCTGGGTGGTTAGGAGACTGGATGGGCCTAACCCCAGCACATTCTGGGGAACCATTGACCAGATGAGGAGCCAGGAAGTCTGAGTTCTAGCCCTGCCCTGCCTTTGCTCATGGCATAACTTTGGGCAGATCTTTCAACTTCTGTGACTCAGTTTACTCAACTGCCAAATGGAGCTAATCACGTGGAGCTCAAAGGACTTTTGTAAGAGTCTAATGAGTGTTTACAAAGCGCTTTGTAGGAGTTTATAGTTATTTGAGCTGGGAAAGGAATTACAAATTATTCAGGAGTAAACAGTATTTAGAACCTGGATTTTCAACAGACAAAAGGCTTTCCTGCTTAAAAGACCATTGTAGCACGACACCCTGAGTGTTCCATTAGCTTAAATTGGTTCCATTTGAAGCGCCTCTTCTCTCTGAAAAGCATATTATATTCTTGGGGAGGGTCAATTACATACCATGCATTTTGTAACTCATGAGCCAACAGAATGACTGGATTCAGAAATGGAAGCCAGACGTTCAAGACCCTTTCTTCCTTTCTCCTTTCTTTCTTTTTTTTTTTCTCTCTCTCTCTCTCTCCCCCCTCCTCCATCTCTCCTCTCTTCTCCTCTCTTTCTTTTCTTCCTTCCTTCCATCCTTCTTTCCATCCTTTCTTCCTTCCTTCCCTCCTTACTTCTTTCCTTCTTTCAGGGGATTGGGAATGAAGAGACAATGAAGAATTATTTTGAAAGCAAGGTAAACTTGATTTCTCCCTAACTACACATCTTCCCAAATTGGCTGTCTGCTAATATATACATATATATATATATATATATATATTTTTTTTGTTTTTTTTTTCTTCTTCTTCTTCTATTTTTTTTTTTTTTTTTTTGAGGTACCGAGGCGGAGCATGGAACCCTGGACCTCATGTGTGGGAAGCCGGAGCTCAACCACTGAGCCACATCGGCTCTTCTGAGTTGGTTTTTTTTCATTTGTTTTACTTGTTGTTTTTTGTGTTTTGGCTTTCTAGGAGGCACCGGGGACTGAACCCATGTAGGAAGCAGGTGCTCAACCACTTGAGCTATATCTGCTCCCCTGTCTGCTAATACACTTTTGAGGGAATTTGTACGCATATGATATTAACAAATAATCATTCACAAAGAAATATGAGTGTCTTTTCCACAGGATTTTGGAATAAAAAAGATAGAGTAAAAGCATCTTGGGAGAAAGAGAATGAAATGCAGTGAGACCCTGTGTGCCAAGCATTGGACTACGTGCTTCCACCTGCCCTTTTTCTGAGAGTAGATATTACCAGCTCCATCTTACGGGTGGCCATTGGGTGGCCAAGCCCATGCTCATGCTGAGATGTCTGTCTCCGCTTCAGTTGGTTATGGTTGTTGCTACACTATCACCATCTATACAGAGCTACCAAATGCCCAAAAGCCGCACAAGCATCCCAAGCTGTGTCACATTCCCTTGCCCAGCCGTCAACACCCTTAGCTACTGAGCAGAAGGAAATAGATGAGAGAGGAAGCCAGTGTTTGAGACAAAAGCTGGCACTCTCAGGCTGTCCTTGCATCAGCCAGAAGAGAAGGGGCTGGGGATTGGGAAGAGGTGGCCGTCTGAATATCTTAATGTTGCTAGAAGACTGAGAGTCAGTTCTTGTTTTGTCCCCCGTTTTGAAGACCAGCCCTCATCCTACAAACCACCTGCCGTCAGGTTTCTGGCCAGGGAACCGGAAGCACTGTGCGTCTCCTTCCAAATCCCCACGAAGGGGGGCGGTGCCCCAGCACCTGGTCCATATTTAGAGGGATGAGTAGACAGGGAGAGTGCGGCCCACCCTCTCAGGAGAGAGTGTCCCTGTCCACAGAGCATTTTCGTTTCCATGATGCATTTAACCCTAAAGAAGCAGTCTTTGAAAAGAGAGAGGGAATGTTGGCATGAGGAACCAAGTCCAGAGGGTTGCCCCCAAGCGGCTCAGCGAGGACCTCAAGACCCACCAAGATCTGGCAGCACATTTCTATTCCCACCATAGGTTGTCCATTCATCGTTCATTCAACAAACTTTAGTTTGGAATCCCTACCATAGGCTAGGCTTATAAAACAATGTACGGGAATAGTCCCTGGCCTCAAAGAGATTACAGTCTAGAGGGGAAAGTGAAAAAAATTATATTAATCCCAGAAAACTGGAGGTATGAATAAAGTACACTGGGAAAGTTCACCATTCTGCTCATCCAAACTGGACTCCTCACTGCTCAAAAAGCCAAGCGTGTTCTGGCTCTAGGAGTTGCCTCTTGTCATCCTCTCTGCTTGAGATGTCTTCTGGCTCCCAGTTTCCTTTGGCTTAAGTCTTTTCCCTCCCCCTGGCATATCACAGATGTTACCTCCTTCACAGGAGCCTTTCCTGATCCCCCCACACCCTCTCTCCTTTGAACTCACATGTATCCTAGCTAGTATCTCCTTTATGACGCGCCTGATTTCCCACCCTGTTATTCCCACACTTGTCTTAATGTCCACACAGCACTGTAAACTTCTTAAGGGCAGGGACTCTGTCGTGCACATGGTAGGGACTCAATCAATATTTGTGGGATTTAATTAAATCCCATTGAAAATCTTATCAAGTAAAATAATAAGGAAGTATAGAATTTACTGGCACCCAAAGATTCCTACAATAGAGTATTGTTAACGTTAAAAAGCAGATTATAAAATCCAATGTGTAGTATGGCCCCGTTTATGTAATTATAGACGTGTATTGTTTCAATCAGGATCCCAGCAGGAAACAGAATCCATCCCATATGGTTTATATAAAGGGAAGGGACCACTTCAAGAGGTGTGGGCAGACTTTAGTGAACAACCAGGGGATGGTGAGATGCCCAGACTAGCAACAGTGGGAAGCCATTACAATCCTGTGTACCTAATGAACAAGGTGGGGACTCGTGTTTGCAGGGCCTGACAAGAATTAGAACCTAATTAGAATTAGGAGGCCAGCAGTGGGAAGGGAAGTCAGGGAGAACAAGCTATTGCCAGAGATGAGCCCTAAAGCCAGGAGGGAGCAGGGGCGACACATCCTGACTTCTTTCTCTTTCCAGAAGCTTCACTCTTGCCCCTGCCCCCCACTGGCTGAATGTAACTGGAAGCCAGGCAGCCAGAGAGCTTGGGTTATGCCACTGAAGGAATCAGCCTTCTGGGGGCATACAGTAGGGCAGAGAATGGAACTGGGAGTGCAAATGGAGACTAAACAGCACACATGTAGCTGTCTATATACTTAGGAAAAAGGTACTCCAGGACGGATGTGGAGATGTTATTATAAGGGACAGTTACCATTTTTTAAAAATCCCTTTTATTATTATTTTTTAAATGAGCATATATTGTTTCTATAATCAGGGGAAATATAGGTATTTTATTTAGCACTCTGACCTTCTAGAACTCCCCACAGAGTAAAGAAAATCAATAGGAATATTTAATAGTGATCTGCACTTTTAAACTCTCCCTAAAACTTTTCATCTCTAATGCTGCGGTCACACTTAACTATTAATGTTCATTCCTTCACAAATTCATTCATTCAAGAAATATTTTTGAGCACATTCTACGCTAGACTCAGGAGATAAGGCTGTACACAAGGCAGACATAGTCCCAGACCATGCCACCTAAAATCTGGCAGGGAAAACAGGCATGGAACCCCAGCTATGTGACAGATGGGAGGGGTCAGGGTGACAGGTTAGTGGGTGGGATGGGGGGGTCCCTTCTCGGCTGGGAAATATGTGGTGGTGCCCAACACACCCCTCCACCGGCCTCTTTACTCACCCCAACATTGGGTGCTACATCTGGCATCACATCGGTGTATCACTCTTTATCCCTGAAAGTCCAGAGGCACAAAATAAGCTGACACCTCCATTTCTATTGAGCTAACCACCCAAATGCAGACTAGGCTGAAGCAACCTGAAAATAAATTTAAGTAATTTTTTTAAGTATGCAAATTAAGTGGGTATTTCATGAGCATGATTCCAAGTCATGGGCCTCCCTAAACGAGTGGAGCTGTTTCAGCACCCTTTAGATATAAGGCCATCCCCATTTCTCACTGTCAACCCCACCGTAGGTGCTGGCCTCTGCTCCTCTGGGCCTGATCTTTATAGGGTTTAATCGCAGTTTGGCCTTGGCTTTCCCCTTTAGTTGCAGCTCTTATATTCTTAAATATGGGAACCCTTTCTAAACACCCCAATGATAGTGGTGTGCTTAATTTCTTTGTTAACAAAATACAAAATGACAAATGTATGTAACAAATTTAGCTATATTTTCAAATAAATATGTGTTTTTAAAAAATATAAACATCTACATATACTGAAAAATAGTAGTTCATGTTGGGTGAACCGTGTTATTTATTCAGGCTACATGGGCAAGTGGAATTCAGGCCCCTTGTAATAACTCTAGCTGACCCCGCCTCCAGGGATCTGAGCCCACAGGTGGGAAATGTGAGAACGTCCGCCTGCCCTATGGGCCCAGCCAGCTGCACAGATTATGGCAGCTCAGGTGTCTGGGATCAGCATGTCCCACCAGCTCCCATCCCAGTCCCTTCAGACCAAGTCCTTCAAGCCTTCCTCTGAGACAGGAGAGGAAATAGCAAAATCCAACCAAGACTTAGACTTCAAAAGTCTTTGGCCACCTAGAGATGTAGAGAAATACAGGGAAGTATTGGGTATAGGTCCTGGCTCTGCTATTTGTTATGGGACTGCTCACTCATAGCTTTAGATTCTTTATCTACAATATATATCATTAGCATCATCATTTCAACCTTAGAGTCCGTCTAAAAAGTACGTGAAGCAGCTTCACTGGCTAAAGAGATTTAGGGTGATTTTTATTGTATTAGTTGTGTTTATTTTCCATGTCTACTACTGTCATTAAATTCTGCTTTTACATGCAGGCGCTATGGGCTTTATCTAAATGCTTGCACCCTTTAAAGCTATGCACAGTCTTGTTCCTTCATCTGTAAGGTAGGGGTAAAAGCAGCATAGGACACAGAGGCTGCTGTAAGACTACAGAAGTCATCATATGCTTAATGAGCACTTGCAGTGGAGTTGAGATGAAATGAATTAATGCTGGTAGAGCAGTGAGCACATTGCCTGGCACATAGAAAACTTTATATTTTATTTAAAGATTTAAATAAATCTCTTTATTTGTTTATTGGTGGACTGACTAACTGATTGTTACAACTACTGCTAATGTAGAAGAAGATGCACAGAGAGATGGCTCGTGGACCACAGTCCCTTTCCATAACTTTGTTTAACAGCTCTCCATGGGCATTTGGGAACAGTGCAGTCCATCTCACCCAATTATAGGAAAAGTAAATCAAGGTCAGCCCCCTAATGCCAAGGTAATCAAGATACTGGCTGCTCAGAGGCTAAAAAGTAGCACTGATGTAGGGTAGCATCTTAGGTCTGAGCAACCATTTTCAGAGAAAAGATGCTATTTTAGTACTGCCTGTCTCAACCCAAGCGAAACTAGCCAAGGGGGCTATTTCAGGAGAGATGGCTCTTGAGGCAAAACCATGGTCAAGCAGTTTTCCCTCTGCATTTGAAAGGAGAAATGAACTAGCATTTACTGGGAACATTCCAGTATTATGGTGATATCCCAGACATTGTGCAAAGTGCTTTTTGTATATTATCTCATTTTGGCTAATAATAATTCTATGAGACAGGCATTATCATGTTCCTTTTTTTTTTTTTTTTTTTTTTTTTTTCAGATGAAAAACTTGAGCCTCAGTGTAAGAAAATGTCCCGAGGTTAAATAGCTAGTGTTAGGCCAAACTGAGATTTTAATCTGGTCCAGTTGACTCAGAATTCTACAAACACCACTTCCTAATTTCTACCTACTTTACAAATTTCTAAAGGCCACTCCAAATGCTGATCCTAATCTGCAAAGCTCCTTCCAGTCAACAAAATGAAGAGTACCATACCCTGAGGCCATGGAAAATTAGCTCATTCACTCTTCAGCTTCTTTATGATTTGAACAGTAAAGAAAATCTACCTGCCAGCCCAGTGGAGTTCATCCAGGTGGTCTGAGGACCTTGGCCACTCTACCATGTTGATTTCATCAAAATATGATGTACCTGGAAGGGGGCACCACCAAGTCCTCTCACCAGTTGAGAGGCTTGATTCCAATGGTAAATTGAAGGAAAGAGCAATTTAAAGAGAGGCCTTTTCAAAAAAAAATTTAATGTGGTGCTTGATTTCAAATAGAGAAGCCAAATGTGAGCTTTAAAGTATATTTTAGAGAAGAGAACCAGGAATTAAACCTAATATAATGTATTTATAAGTCAGTGATTAAACTGCATCCCCATTAACCCGCCTTCCTCCTACCTAGTATCTTCTAAGGTCTACTCAAGATCCACAATAATTCTCAAGTCAGTAAACTCTCAAATTCAGGAGCTAGACAAATATTAAGTTCCTTTACCAGCAGAGTTGGAAATCCCCTAACTAGACCAAACCACACAATGTTAGCTCATTAAACTTCGTCGTTTAGAGATGACAAAAACAAGGCCTAGGGCATTTAGCAATTTGCCTTGAGCCTTGAGGTAGGGTTCTAGAGATGCTGGTGCCTGGATTGAATTAAAGTAAGCAAACAGGATTGACTGATGGCCAACTATTCAAAAGCCAGTTGACACATAACTATTAGGCACCCCATATTCCAGTTCAGGAAGAATGAAAATAATGGTTCACTTCTTGGTATGGGCCTTGCATTTCCCTAGGCACAAGTCTCTACAATACTCGAGTCCATCAGAACTGGACTCGAAGGAACTGAAGAATATGGCGGGCGCTTCCACTTACATGTCTCTGTAATGCCTGAAGATAGCAGCCAGGCGGGGATGTCCCAGGCACCAAACAACCTCAGACTACATTCCAAAGGGCAGTTCCCGTTGTCTTTTCATCTCAAAGCCAGGAAGACCCATTACAAAGTGCTTTGTCCAATCATCACTTTGTAAATGTTTTAAGAGACCAAGTGAATCGGTGGAGGTTTTGGCCCTTCCTGAAGGATATCCCAGAATATATTTGGGCAACAGGAGTTTTTAAGTCTAAAAGGCTGAAATGACCTGAGTTTTGATTTTGTTGTTGAACAGTGTTATGGATTTAATTCCATCCCCTACAAAGACATGTTCGAGTGTCCAGCCCTGATTCTGTGGATGGGACTCCACTTGTACATAGCATCGTTGAAGATGTTATTAATTAAGTTGAGGCCAAACTGACTCCAGGTGGGCGTGAATCCAACATGGCTGGAGGCCTTGTAAGCAGAGGAAACGTGCACATGGCGGCATAGGAGACAACAGGACATAGACGGCTACGTGGCAGATGCAGAGATGGGACGTGGACAGCAAGTCACCACCAGGACACCAAGACTTCAGAGGGAGCACGATTCCACCGACACCTTGATTTTGGACTTCTGGCCTCCAAAACTGTGAGACAATAAATTCCTGTTGCTTAGGCCAATGTGTCATCATAGCCCTGGCAAATTAAGACAAAGTATATGAAAATAATACAGGTAGCTCTCTACCGTGTGCAATAATGAGTAGGAGGCTGAATAACCCCCGAGGACAGATAAAAATAGTAAAATTTTCTGACCTGGAAATGAAGTTATATTTTACCCAGAAACTTCAACTTTTTAAATTTATTTTCATCTAAATAAAGACATAAATTAAATTGTTTCCTGATACAAAACATCCGAGGTATGAAGGAGGTGACCACATGTATTCTGGATGGCTGGAGACTCCAGCTCCAGAGGGAAAACTGGTTTTCTAGATAATACACAAAGTCAGACGGAAGGTGGTAAGTCCCCGCTCGATGATTGGCAAGACTGAGAGCTATGCAGCTTCAGTAAATGAATACCCCACCACAAAACAGACATATGCATGGCTGGAGTGTGAACATGGGGGAAACCTTTCTCTTCTGTTTTTATCACTCTACCTGGTTCCCTGCGTCAGTCAAGGGATTAAATGCCCAGCCTGATTTGGTCTTCATTCTCTGAAATGTTAAGGATAACAACTCTTTGTTATCAACATCCGTGCTTTCTGAGGTCTTACTGGACAGTGCCTTGCACTATTGTGGATGCAAGTTTATATTGAAACACAATACTAAACCCACCCAGTGTGTGACCACACTGAATCAAGATGGACCAGATGTCACGGGGGTCAGAGGGGGAAAACAAGAACCTCAAAAGGGAAAGTCTGCTGAATATAAAATAAAAACACCTTCCAGAAAATTGAAATTAGAATTACCATATGACCAAGCAATCGTACTCCTTGGTATAAACATAAAAGAACTGAAAGCAGGGAATCAAACAGATATTTGTACACTAGTGTTTGTAGCAGGATTATTCACAATAGCCAAAAGGTAGAAGCAACCCAAGGGTCCACTGACAGATGAATGGATAAAGAAAATGTGGTATATACACTCAATGGAGTATGACACAGCTGTAAAAAAGAATAAAGCTCTGATACATGCTACAACATGAATGGACCTTGAAGACACTATGTTGAGTGAAATAAGCCAGACACAAAAGACAAATATTATGATCTCTCAGATGTGAAATACCTAGAAGAAGCAAACCTCACAGAGACAGATAGTTTATAGGCTCATTGGTTACCAGGGGCAGGGGTTACCAGAGTTATAGCTTAATGAATGAAGAGTTTCTGTTCCTGGTGAGGAAAAAGTAGGGGTGATGGCTATCAGTGATGGCAGCACAACACTGTGAATATAATTAATAGCGCTGAATTGAACACTTGAATGGTGTTAAAATGGGAAGTTTAGAGTTGTATATTTGTTACTACAATAAAAAGTTTCAAATGTATGTATCTGCCAAGCCCCAGACATACAGAAATAATCTAAGGTGCAGCCAAGAGAAGAGAGGAATCATTTGGGTAGACTGATAGAAAAATGGATCTCTTATTTACTACATGGTGGAAATGTTTCTAAATGCCACCCAGTAGTGTAGCCCTTGCCTCAATAATAATAGGTGTTATCACCTCGGTGTAACTAAATACAGAGCCACCAAGATGCCCCCATTCCAAATATAACTGCCAAGGACAGCAAATGTGAATCCAGCAAATGCTCCGGTGACCCCATCTAGAATAACTTTTCCTCTGATGCCCAAGCCAAAAAGAAAACCCATTCCCAGACCTAGCAGGATTTTAGAAACTAGGTAACTATTCACCAAGGGGACATTCGGTGCATTTGCCTGCATGTGAAATAATTGTGATAGAAAGGAATCAGTTATGGACCCATCTGCAGTTCATTAATATGATCTGTTGAAAAGGAGGCTACATTCACAAAGTCATCCAGAAAGTCTAAAAATAGGACTAATGCGAGCCTGGCCCAGTACATGTCAGGCAATAAAAGATCCCTCCATCTGCTAGAGTAGGAGTCTGGTCCCTGGACACCTCCTCCCTCTTTACTACTTCTCCTCAGAGGTAATTAGGAATGGAGGCATTTATTTCCTTTCTGGAAGAAGAGAAAAGCATTCCGTGAGGATCACTGGGGCCAAAAATATCTTCTTGTGCTAGTGCCAGAGAACAAACAGAGGGTGTATCTTGTAACACAAATCCTACATTTTCCAAAGATCTCTAAAGGGTCTCCTCTTCAATTGCTCAAAGGAGCACGTCTCCCTTGAGAAAGACACAGGAAGTGACTAGGACAGCAATTCCCAAAGTGTGGCACAGGTGGAGATTGTAGTTGTAATGGGTATTAGTGAAAAAATATAACCAGTATATCCACCCTGCCACTCTAGACTTTGCTTAGGATGGATCTAAAATAGATTGCAAGTTTTTAAGCAAAATTGTTTAAATACACACATATTAAATAAAAATGACAAGTGGTGTCTGGAGAGATGCAGAAACAAACTTCAAAAGTTGGCATGTGAATAACTGGAAAATCCTACCTGAGGGCTGAAGTCAGGTGGGTTCCCCATCTTGGGCCCGGGCAGTAGAGCACAAAATCATTTTCCCAGCCCCAGGAGCTTAACTGCCTGTCTGGGACCACAGCAAAGCTGCAAGAACCTCGTGATTTTCTCACCACCTTAGGAAGGAAGTCTTAATCCACGTGAATTAAGCAACAGAAGAGTCTCGTTTTATGTTCTGGGGTCTGTGGGTCAGGATAAAGAAGGTGGGGTGAGAGTCTTCCCCATGTGCATCCCCAAATCCCTAAAACTGACCAAGCATCTCCAATGTCTTTCCTAATTTGAACCAGCTTGATGCTACGGGCACAGGGGAGGGTGGCCTGTAGGTCCTTTGACTCCTTATTCCATCCCAATGACCTCATCCCTGCTAGAACTAGTAGGAGATTTGAATAAGGCTGGTCCATTTCCTAGGACTTGAGGGGTGCCCCAGTGAGAAGCAGGTGGACTTTGGTTGCACCCATAATGGAATGTGCTTTTTGGGGTACCTTCGATTTGTGGAAATATAAATTTGGGAATTGAGACCTCAGCTCACTCAGAGAAAAGAATTGTCCAGTGCCTTTTTACTTAATACTAAAGCTCTCATCTCTGGTTAAATAAACTGAAGCTCCACCTCACTATTGGATACTGTGTAGTTGTTAAAAAGAATGAATTAGAGCAGATGTGAAAATAAGAAAAAAATAAGGAGCTGCAAAATAGCATTTTAGTAAGATTTGCTTTTCTGCACAAAGAATGTATACATGTTTGCATATAAGCACACAGGGCTTCAGGAAGGTTTTTCCAAGACTGTTAATGATGGTTACTTATCCAAAGTAGGAATGGTAGGGGAGGGGAACTGGGGTTAGGGAGGAAGCTTTTAAGCTCCATTTTCTATCTGTCTATGTGTTGGCAATTTTTGCAATGACCTATATAGCTTTGATAGCAAAAGCTTTTTCAAATGACAGCAAACAATGGAAAAATATTTAAAAGCTTATGCCAATGCCCTTGGAATATTTAATCCATGAGACATAAGCTAGAGTGGGACATTCTTTAGCATTTACATAATATTCATGATACTTAATACATATGACATAATAATCATGAGGTGCACTTGCATTTACATAATAATCATAATACAGAAGACATATTGCATGATAGTTATTGCAAAAGATATTTAGGCAGGGGTGCGGGCATGGACGTGGGGGACTGGACCCCCTGCTCCGACTGGTGGCGGAGGCTCCTCTTGCTGCCTGCTCTGTGTCAGCCGCCAGTCACATTACACACAATATTTCTGATCCTCACGATAGCCCTCCGAGGTTGGTTCTTTTTTGTCTTTTACAGATGAGGAAATTGAGGCTTTGGAAGTCTACCTGGTTATTGTGGGAAGAGAAGGTAGCTGTCAGCAAAAGTCTTGCTCTCCCTTTTGTAGCATAGAATCATCCGCAGGATTACAATTCCCAGGCCCCAGCTCAACGAAGCGCAAGTGGAAGTGATCTGTGTCGCTTCTGGGCTAAGGCGGGCAGCCCGCTCTCTGCCCTCCACCTAAATAGAGTTCTCCAAGCCGGAGGCTATGCAGAACCATAGCTGGAAGGAGCCCGGGTCCCTAAAACTCCCCCTGGAGGGAGCCTGCCACTGACCTGAACGAGACATGAACATTCCTGTGCCAAGCCGCTGAAGCTGAGGGTTTGTCACTACTCCTAGAGTCACCCTACACAACTGAAGGGTAGAGTCAGAGCCTATGACTGCACGGCCATGCTGAAAGGACCCCCAAACCATACTACCCAGGCACCAGCCCCAGAAGGGGCTGTCTGCAGACAGACTCCCCCAGCAAGGTGACACCACTCTGGTCACCCTTCTGAGGGTGGGGATGGCTGCCCAGCTCGTGCCATCAGGGGATTGTCAAGGGCAAGCAGTTTTAATGAGCAGTGCCGCCAAGAAACCCTGTGGCCGAGCAGGTTCTGGGACCCCCAGCTTCCCTGTCCATCGTCCTCCACAAGCCACGCCGGGCACCTGCTCTGCCTGTGCTCGCACCTCCATAACCAAACTTGAAGGCCCCGCGTCTTCCTATCACGCACCCCTGCGAGGCTATCAGCCTGCCGGCATGACGGGTGAAAGCCTTGGCTGCGCAGTGGCTGAGCTGAGCTGGGACCCCTGCCCACACTGCCTCATAAACCCCAGGTCCAGCCAAGGCGATGCACCCCCCCCCCCAAGAATCCAAAGAGACGCTGCAGAGTCAGAAAGGGGCTGGAGATGTGAGGAGAGGAATTGGAGCTATGAAAAAAACCTCTGCATCCTAAGATGCCCTAATCCTACCAGGCTGCAAATGCTTTGTAGATTTATGATGACAGAATTGGACCGGACCTAAAAAAAAATACTTTAACAGGTTCAACGGGACATGTACTGTTTCCCTGGCAAATAAGGGGAAAGACGCCAGGAGAGAGAATCGGAGAGGTCCCGGGTGACGGTGGCAGGCGATTTGAGCCTAAGCATGAAACCTTGGACTGGTCGTTAACCCCTGCTCTGCCGGCCCGCACCGCGGTCCCTAACTGTCTCTGGGCGGATCCGTGTGCCACCGCTCTGCACCACATCCATGTGGCCTCAGAGGGGTCAGCGACAACCGGTCACTGCCTGACTTCCACGAAGACGTCGTGGCGGGCCAGCGGTCAGGAAACAGAAGTGAGGCCTGGAACCCGGAGGCGAAGGAGGAACTCACCAGGCAAAGGATAAAAATAATGTGCTATGTGGTAAGCCTGTTATTTTCTAGTATTTTCCAAGACGCTTAACTTTTTTTTTGTTGTTTTTTCAAAATCCTAAGCAAGGAAGTGTTACACAGAGGCCCTGTAAAGCCAGTTGCTTCACAAAGAGTTGCATCACTTTTCAGTGGCAATCTTAGCATTTAATTGTACCAGAGAATCGGAAGATTACAAATACCCTGAATTAATCAAGGAATTAATTTCCTCTTTCAACTCCAAGTATTGCATTGATGCATCCATACGACTATATTAAAGTTATTAATTCCTGGGGGGAAAAAAGGCAATCAGTAAAATAACATTTTATTTTAAGATAAAACCACCTGAGTAAAATTTTCTAAAGAGAAAGAAGACAAAGCTAGAATAGTTGGGAATATTTATTCCTTAGATAGCATGAATGTATTTATCAGTGGTTTCATTTCCCAGTTACTAACAACATAATATTCTGTACATTGATTTTTTTTTTTTCCCATTTCTTAGTTGGTTTATTTGTCATTTTTAAATTGTGTAACATATATGACATAACATTTTACTTTTATCCTTTTTTTTTTTTTTTCACTTTTTTTTTTTTTTATTATGGGTAAAAATCAAAATTCTCACAATACATACAAACATTTGTAAAATGATATATAAATATATATGCATATATGTGTATTGCTTACAAAAATGTTATTTATATATATATATATACATATATTTTAAGAGGTGCTTTGTACATTGATTATTTTATCCAAAGAGATTTATATATTAACTATCCTGCCAACAAATGTTTCCTCCAGTTTACAGGAGATAGTCACATTTTCATTCATTCAACAAATAATCACTGAGCACCTGCCATACCCAGACTCTCTTCTGGGGACTGCCGAATCAGCAGCAAACAGATGAGGCCATAGCCCCTGCCCTCGTGGTGATTATATTCTGAAGGAATAAGAGGTAAAACCCAAGAAACTGAAGTTCTCTGTTCATGGCAACAAGCTGCCGAGAGTTGGCTCCCATTTAGCAGACCACAGTTGCTTAAAATGACAACATTTTGAGCATATCCAAGAACTTCAGAAATCCAGTGCTCCTCATGACTTCAGGTCTTCCCCTGACCCCTGTGAGACGAGCCCAAACGCCTCAGCTCCCAACACCAGACAGATCTCAAATAAAAGATGCAACTCAAAAGTAGTCCGTGGGAGCGGATGGGGCTCAAGCAGTTGAGCACCCGCCTCCCACATGGGAGGTCCCGGGTTCGGTTCCCGAGGTCTCCTGAAAAAACTAGAAAACAAAACAAAACAAAACAAAAAAACCCCAAGCAAGATAGGCAAAAAGGCCAACTCGGGGAAGCCGATGTGGCTCAGTGGTTGAGCACCAGCTTCCCACATGAGGTCCCGGGTTCAATCCCCAGCGCCCCTGGTACCTCAAAAAAAAAAAGTAGTCCATAAGACGTTCCCATTTTGGGAGGTGCCTGCATGGCCCCTGAATTAGGATTTTAGACAGCACATGTCAGGCGTGGAGGCCTCCAGGCCAGGGTTTCTGGCAGGCATCTGTGCTGAGGGCACAGCAGGCCTCTCCACATGCCAAGCCCTGTGAAAGGCGCAGCCTCTGGAAGCCAGCGGAGCTTCCCCTAGAGCTAGTGCTCTGTCGGACCGCAAACTCCTCACCCACCTCACCAGCACCCACAGGCGGAGGCTGTGCGTGTTTCCAGGTACAGCAGCCTCATAAGGACCATAGTAATGTCAACTGATTTGAATCAACTAACATCACAACACCATGTTGGATTCTTGAGACAAAGATATTCTTTTTTCTTTCTTTTTTTTTAAATTTTGGAGCTGAGGACATTAAAACCAGCTTACCCTGGGCCTGGCCTAATTTTGAATCACTCAGTGAGAAGGCTGGGATTTCCCTGTTTTTTGTAAGGCATATTTCCTACAATGAAAAAAAAAAAAATGTGGAAATATTCGTTGTGATGCTTTAATTAGATCATTTGTGGGTTCACTGTACCCCATTTAGCATTTTCTCTAGAATCACAGACCACTTTGTTTTCTCTCTTTATATGTGCTGGCCGCTAACAAGTATTAGACCGGGATTTCTTAGGGCAGGAGCTATTTTACTGTGTGCTTTATATTCCGAGGAAATAAGAGTTTCAATTCAAAAGAAGTTAAGTGCATTTTTCTAGCCACATCGAAAGTTTCCTGCCTAAATTCCTCCATATTGCCCTCCCTTCACTCTAATGAGAAGTAGAAATGATGAATAAATAAACGAATGACTTTCCTTTCCAGTGCACAGGGTGAGAGTTTCCCAGTCTGGATATTAGGAACATTTTATGCAGTGAAATTTGATGATCCTGGTGAAGTACAGGAACCCTTTTGGGTCATTTCAGCTTTTGACTCTCCTGTCTTGGTTAGCTCCTCCCTCCGGGGTGAGAAAGGAAGTGCTCCCCAGCTGCCTTCCCTGCTGACTCAGCTGTGAAATCTTTTGCACCAGTTTGACTTCACTTCTCTGGTGTTTCTTTGGGTAATGGCTTTTTCATTTTCCGGTAAAACAGATATTTAAGGAGCAGAAAACGCAATAGCAAAAAAAAAAAAAAAAAAAGAAAGAAAGAACAGAGAAGGCATTCTCAGAAGGCAGAGAACATGTGTGATATAGGGTACTGAAATGCCTTTCTCCCTCTGTTTGCTTTTCATTGCTGAAATTTCATTGCCTTTCATTTTCTTCAGATTCCTTCGATTGTTTTAAGCACTTCACATTTTGGTGCTAAATAAAGTCAACCACTTGTGCCCTCTAGTCCCTTTGAGCAAAGAGTACAGTAGCTGTTTCCTTTGCAGATCAAAACCGAAGTTTGATCTAAATAAAAGCTGCATTTAAAAATAAGTAGGATTTTCTGGTTAGTACAATGGAACTGCCGGAAGTTTGGTCAGGACTCCTGGCCTTCTTCCTAAGATGTTCCAACATCTAGGGAGATCTCAAAATATAAAGCCACAGTGGGGAAAGTCACATGTTCTGAGCTCAGAAATTCAGAATGACTGAAACTATTATTTGTGGTACTATCATGGTGGAGAATCTGAAAAACCTCCAGCCTCAAAACACCTACGTGTGCTGCATAAAAATAACAAACATGGTTTAAAAGCATAGCTGAGATCAGGAAAGGAAATCCCTGAGACCAAGCATAAATCCAACTTGAACATTAATTAGAACAGGCACTAACAGTTTGTCTGCCTGGCAAGTGGGATCTCTGGTGGCAGAAACAAAAATCACCTGGAGTTTCATAACCACAGACCACATTTCATGCAGGTTTGGGGTTTACATTTACTCCTGTACAGTCTAGGAACCTCAAGCTAATAAATTAACATAAAAAAGAGTCTCAGTCTAATAATATCACAGGGGCATTGCAGCAGCAAATGAAAAACTTCTCTGTAGAAATAGATCCTCAACCTTTGCCACACAAGAGCCCCATAGCAAACATTCTTTAAAATATATGCTCACAATCAAGAACTACAAAATGCTTAAGGAGACATGAGCAAGAGTCCACAGACACAACAGGCAGCACAGGAAATGGACACCAAGTGCCACAAGAACGTCAGTAATGGAACTATCAGAAAGAAGCCATATGCTGTAGTTACGATAATTAAATTGTAAAAGGAGAAATCAAAATAATGAGAAAATCATAAGACTCCAACAGAAAAGTCCAGGCATATTTGAAAAAGGACAAAATATAACTTTTAGAAATGACGTGTGCTATTAAAAACAACTTGGGGAGTGAGTGTAACTCAGTGGTTGAGCACCTGCTTCCCATGCACAAGGTCCTGGGTTCAATCCCCGGTACCTTCTGAAAAAATAAAAATTTAAAAAATTTAAAAAATAAAAACTTAACAAATGGGTTAAAGATCAGCTTAGACAGCTGAAGAAAGATTTGGTGATCTAGGAAATGGTTTGGAAGGAGATTACTTAGAATGAAGATTTAAGGAATAGAAGAGAAGTTAAAGCCATGGAAGAGAGAAGGAGATCTAGCACACACCAAATAGGAGTTCCAGAAGGTGATGCTAGAAAGAATGGGGACAAATGCAATATTTTAAAAAGACAGTGGCTGAGAACAAGATGAAAATAAGATTTAGGAAACATAATTAGTTCTAAAGAAGATACATAAAACTCTTAAACACATTGTAAGGGGAAACTACCAAAGGACAAAATCAATCAGGAAAAAAAAGATTACTTACAAAGAAGCAATAGTTAGCTTAACAGCAGACTTTTCAATAGCAACAATAGAAGCCAGAAGCCAGTGGAATGTATTTTAAGCACTGAGAGATAAAGGATGGATTACTCACTTTGCAACCTAAAAATAGTGAAGAAAAAAAAATTAAGGCTAAGTCACAAAGCATGCCTATGCTATTCGTGGAAAGTTAACTACACAGAAAAGGAAGGGCTTCGTGTGTGGGGCCTGTGTAGTTAGTTGCTTGGTTCAATGCTCTGCCGTCAATATCTTGACATTCTTCATAGTTTTGAACAAGGAACCCAGCAGTTTCATTTTGCACTGGGTTCTGAAAATTGTGTAGCTGGTCCTGTATGTAAACCCTGAGGACCTGGCAACACTCAGAAACAAGCAAGCAGCTTATAAATTCAGTAAAACAAAGTGAGCATGCGTCTACATGTATGCAGCAAAATCTAAGTCGTAGAGCTTGAAAGATAGAAAGAAGGACTTTTGCAAATGTGTTTAACAGACTTTTTCAACTACACATGCTCAAGCCCCTTGTTCATCAGGGGAGAGGAAGAACCAAGCACCATATCATCAAGGGGGATCCCAGGAAGGAGAGTCCCAGGTGACTTGCATAGTACACCACGGAACTAAGCAAAAAAAGAAAGGTGGATAGCAATATAGAACTGGTGTTGGTAGAAAGGAAAATATCTTCTCAGCAGCATTGATGATATCCAGGTATTGGTACAAATCAAACAGTTAGAAGCCTAACACCAGAAAGATCTAGAGGAAGTTGTTCCTTCAGTCCTTCAAATTAAATAAGGACCTTGTAACAGGTAACGATGAGGAAAAGTTGCTTTGAAAAATATCACAATGAATCTAATTCTATAAGTCTTTGGTTATCAGAAGATTCTGGTAATATTAGAAGGTGTCTTAAAGGGCAGGAAAAAGCAGTATTAGTATTAAACTATCTGATTCTTTATTTTTTCAAAGACTCAAGTTTATGGCCTTAATGGTAATGAGTTCTAGCCATTAAAATATTTTTTCACTGTTGCTCTGACTTTTGAAGAAATACAGAGTGAATTGGTCTGTTTGTACTATATTGCAGTCATCGTGATCCATTAGATAAAAAAGTATCAGAGCATCTATTGGATTGTACCATTTTTAGGACTAACTGTTTAGAGTTGCAAAATAGCCTTATAATTTCAGAATTAATATGGAAACCTGCATCTTCTGAGGTTGTGTGGAGGGGGATGGAATGGCATGGTGAGCCAAGGTGAAGTGGCAAATGAGAAAGAGAGATATCAAGTCTGCATTCAGTCCTGTAGGCCACATTCGTATTGGACCTGGAGATAGTTGTTAGGAACTACCTATGACTCTCCTAGCTGATGCAGAAAGTGAAGATCTCCTAGGAAATGAAACTGGTTATAATTATTTCCTTTCCCTGAGTCATGACACACTGGAATGAGAGGGTATGCAATCTCCTTCTTTCGAAGTCTTTCAAAATAATTGAGCTCTTCAATAGCACAGGACACTACTCCCCAAGCCGGGGTTTTATATTCTATGTGACATGGTAAAAGAAGTGGAAATTGGGGGTCAGGGTGGGGGAAGAAAAGGCTCTCCAAGCTGGCTTCACATGGGCACCCCCTCAGTCCACACCATGCCTCTCTCCTTCCTTCTGCTCACCCTCTCCCTCTCTTCCCCCAGAGAACTCCCTAAAGCTGGCCATCTTGGCCAGTTTCCCCAAAGACACAAGAATGATCTTTTCATCATGGCCTCCACCAGGACTGTTAGACGAGATCCCTTCAGATTGGCTTTTATGGCCCAGTGTCTACCCCTCCCTCTTTCAGCCTCTGCATGGCATCTTGAACAAAGAATGGCTCTTCCATCCAGCATTTGCTTCTCTGTGTGTTTGGGATACATACATATTGTGGAAATAGAAAAGAGAATCTGTTTCTGCTGATATCCCAGGTAAGGAACCTGAAGGCGGTGGCGTAACCGTGTTTTGCTTGTTTGTTTTTAACCAGATGCCCTAAATGAAGCACATGGGTGGACACTGGTTTGTCATGACAAGTACAACCCCATTTGCGAGTCCAGTGAACCGGACCTAATTAAAAGACTAGGTTAGCACACTGCAAGAGTGTTAAGGGGCAAGACGAGGTAAGTAACGGGGCATTAAGATCATGAAAATAAGGGGGGAAAGGAGAGCAATTTTAAAGTATTGGCTCTGCATTCAAGAAGAGATTTTAGCTAATACCCTTCTCCTCTCCAAGGTCTGCTTGGTGATGGCAGGAACCCAGGGACTCAGAGTAGTTTAAAGCAAGCAGCCATGCTTCCAAAGTTAAGATCTTTAAATGCTTCTAGGAGCTGGTGCCACTGGAAGGAGAGAGGGATTTTTCCAGATACAATACAGGTCTGTAGGAAATACGTGAACACTTCCAGAATGTCGGAGCGATCAGAAAGCAATTTTACTCCCACATTTCTTACTCATGTATATTTAGGATGTTTACTGGATGGGCCTGTAAACAGCCCATGGACATGTCTTCAGGAGTAATCATAGTCAGAAAAGGAAAGGCCCTGCTATCAGGATTTCCAATTCATGCTGACAATGCCTGCCAGGGGCAGGCTGTTTTGGGGGGAATCATCTTGTGAGCTTGCTCATTTCTCCTCCCATGAAACTGGTAGTAATGGCTGCTTGGACGTTCCATTTGGAAGAGGGATTCTGGAGGCAAGGCTTTAACGAGCTAGTGCCGGCTGGGAAGCCCTGTGTGAAGCAGGGTCACTAATCACACTTGGGCAAACCTCGGCTCCACAGCGCTAGAGAATGTGTCTAGACAATCACAGACGCACACGGCCTGCCAAGGGGCAAACGGGTTGTCAATATTTAAGCTAAAAAAAGCAAAAAAACTCTTCAAAAAACACAGTTTCAGGAGTTAGCACAAAGATTCAAAGCCATGAGAATGACATGTTCTTAAAAGTTCACAGGAGAAAACATCTGAGGATGGGACGACTGCAGGAGCAGCTGCAGCGGCACCTCAGCGCAGCTCCTCCAGGCCCCTGTGGGTGAATGGGTGGGCCTCCCAGCCCAGGCTGTCTCCAGGGAAGGTGAATCACAGCATTCCTAGCAGCTGGCACCATTGCAGCACCTCCATTATCATTCTTTCACTTCCCCTCTGTCCATGGGCAGAAGCAGTAGCCAGCAAAGAAGGGGAGAAGAAGAGTCCAGAGCTGCAGGGCAGTGAGGCACCTGACCTCTGGAAGGAAGAGTGGGCAAGGGCTCGGATCCCGGGCCCACCACCTGACCCCTGCAGGCTGCTTTCACGCCCAGCAGCCCCCCACCTGCGGCTCTGTTTCAGAGGATTGCCTGCAGGCTGCTACTGCCCCTTGGCTTGCACACGTCGTGCCCCCGGGCGGCAGCTCATAGCCACTGGCTGCTGGCTGATGACCAGGGGTACAGAAGCCCCCTGCCCCCTTGCCTCAGGCCGGGGCACCTCTGAGGCCCTCATGCTTCTGTATTCCCTAGTGGGCAGAACCGGCTACATAATCTGCAGGGCCCAGTGCAAAATGAAAATGTTCACAAATCATTAGCAGCTTCAAGGGGGCAACAAGAAAGCCTTAATGTCAGCACGGGGTCCTTCTGTGCGGCTGCACAGGTGGCACACGATGAAGCCAGGCCTCGCCAGATGGGGCCGAAGCTGTCCTCCGAGCACTTGTCTGACAGCACATCCCGGCTTGGACCCCCTTCACTGGCTGCGTCCCCCACTCTTATCGGCTCTCTCCGGGGAGCACTTCTTTAATGAATCACCTGCACACTGATCCTCGCCTCAGGCTCTGCTTCTGGGAGTGTGACTTAGAACTTGGCCTTGGGCAGTTACTTTAACCTCAGTTTCCTTCATCTGAATGGGAGGAAAAAAACAATAGACCTTGTGGTACTATTGGGAGAATCGAGTGACGTAATGCAAAATGCCAAGCCTGGTACCCAGCACATAACCTGCTCAATGAATGTTAACTTACAACACTCAGTATAATCATCAGGAACACCTAGTGCCCTGGCCTTAACACAGGGGCTGTGAGTAAATACAATCCTTGTCGTTCCCTGTCTCCCCACCCTTGGAGGCCTTTGGCACAAGTGTCACCAGTAAGTTTTGACAGAGATGGAGGTATCCAAGAACTATAGGAGAAAAGTCCCTTTGACAAAATAATTATAAAAGAGTGTCTCTGACTTACAGGTGCCTGTAGCTCAACCCAAACAAATTAATTTTATGATAAGGCTCCTTGACAAGATCATTATTGAATTCGTAGGTTTCGCCAACCTCCTAAGCTCCTCCAAAGCAGAAAGACAGATGCATTGTAACCACAGGCCGTGCCGGCAGCTGGAAGACGGTAGCTGGCGATTAGTGTTGGCCTCTACCAGGCATTCTTAACCAGGGTCCGTGAGCGTGCATTGAAATTCAAAGGAACACTATTCTCGTGGGGACGTGTTGGTGCGGGGGTGATGTATTTATTAAATAGTGCACAGTACAGTGTGGACTTAGTGTGGGGTCCGTGGTTTTCACCTGACTGGGGGAGGGTTCCATGGAACAAAAAAGGTAAAGAGCTCCTGGTCCATAAGGTCATCAGAACTCCTGGGCCATAAACAGAACAGGATAGGTAAGGCATCCCACTTGAAATCCCAAGTCTCCGGGCACTTCTCTTAGAACGGAGGGACGGTGGTGGCCTGAAGAACTCCCCCGAGGCTGGGGTTGGCCCCCTCTTCAAGGCCTCCAGTCTGCTCTCAGCTGCAGGTAGGACACAGGTGTCGAGATAGGCTGGTAAGGTCACCCCCAAACCATGTGTGCTTTTAGGAACCTCTCAGCTCATCAGAGAGCACATCCCTAAAACGCATACTGGATCAAAACCCCTACTTCGAGCCTGCTGAGAAACCACTTAGAGCCAAACGAAAGGAAACAGGCTGCAGGAGGGAGAAGTTTGTTTCGTTTTCTCGAAACGTACACTGATCGACCGCCTGCTCATCCTTCACTCTGAGCAGGACACCGGAGGCTGCCAAGGTACCTCCAGGGCCTCAGAGGCTTGGCCAACCGAGGCAGGACAGCCCACTGCTCTCTGACTCGGGAAGACTTGGTTTCCGGGGACCTGCACACAGCAGAGGGCACGTGAGTGAGGACTGCCTCCCACCCTTCCCGTTTGCCCCCGGGGAGCACACGGAGAAGCCTGGAGCATGGTGCTCCCTGCTGCAGGTGCAGATGCTCTGAGCTGCTTCCCTGCCAAGGTGCCGTTCGCTGTTGCCACTCAAATCAGAAAGCCGGTCTTGGCATCCTGGTTTGTTCCTTAGGCAACGACTAACCAAATGAATGAATCAGTCAGTCAGTCAATCAACAAACATACTTGGAATGCATTTTTCCAAAGAAACAGCATTGTAGCTGATGACTGGGCCAAATACCCTCTCGAGCAATAGCATAGCTGAGGGTAGACCTGGGAGGAGTAGGTCTATTTCAGTTAGACTTAGCATTTTCCTCACAAGTGAAGTTGGGGAGCCCCACTCCACCCACAGGTTGGAGACTTGATTAAGGAATGGAACCCTAACTGACTTTTCCTGGCTAAAGACAGGCTACAACCTGAGACGAAGGAAGTCTGATGCTTTAAATCAGCACAACCTCATGTCTTCTGCTAACTTACTTCCGAGGCTTAGTGAGGGGCCCATGGGGGAAAGCAGAACTCTCTGAGTGACAGGTCTATTAAGAGGAAGAGCCTTGCCCAGAGGAAAATTTGGGGTTTCATTTCGTTCTCACCCAAAGGGAGGTCTACATGCTCATGATGGGAATGTGGCTTTGAGAGGCACTGTCCCCATTTCGTAAAAGCGAGTTTTTCCCTCTCGATTGGCTTCACAATAAAGACTGGTTCTGCTGCTACATGGGGGGTGGGTAAGTCAAGGCAAACACCATTTGCAGCCTCCTTGCACCAGGAGCCCTCACTTCTCTTGGATACCAGCAGGTCCCCTGAGAGGCACTCTTGGCTCCAGGAGTATTTTCAGCTCCTTCCTTGTGTCACTGCTCGATGAGCAAGATGTCACCACCCCCCCGCCAGCTACTTCTTTGTCTTGCTCAGCTAACGCAGAGGACTGGGGAGGACACCCTCCCTGTCCCTGCAGGGCTGGGAGGGCACCTATGCGGCTGAAAATTGGTGAGTGCCGATTCCTGGCTGTGATGCTTCTGAAATGTTTCTCTGTAAATAGGAAATTAGAAGTCCTACGCCTACTATTCAGAGCTGTTGTAAGAGTTATCAATGTATGCTCCCAGACAGTTCCTGGCATGGGGTAGAAGCTGCATATGTGTACGTTTGTAGAGGTGGGACATGTTAGGGTGGATGAGCCCTTCCATCAGAAGAAGAAACGTTTTGCTTGAAGACGTGCTTCTCCTTCCATCCTACAGACCAGCAGGATGGAGAGAGGGGATCGCAGGACCGAGGGTAGAATTCCTGAATTCTCACATTCAACTCATTACTCACCCACCATGAGTATCGCAGAGTCACAACTGCATGCAGAACTTCTGCAGAGGTTTCCACAGTCCTCCGACGCCTTCTTTTCTCTTCTGACCACCCAGCTATGGAAGTCATTGGCCAGTGAAGATTTTGTTTCACAAGGGCCGTAAGTACAGTTTTCCCCGTGGTGTTTTTTTGTCACCCTTGTAGCTATGTGAGGCCGGTCTAGCCTTAGGGATGGATGAAGTCTTCAAGATGAGGTGTAGACCATTTTAGGGAAATGCCTTCTTTCAAAACAGCTTCTCAGACTGAAGCTACTGGAAGGAAGGGATGGAGGGGTTTGGGGTTTTGATTCCCACCAATCAGCTCAGGCATGTCACATGATAGGTGCTTCGCAAATATTAAGTGCACTGTGGACTCTGGGTCCAGGTGGCCAGAGTTCAGGTCCCAGCTCTGCTACATACTGGCTGTAGGGTCCTGCTCAAGCTATTTAACCTCCCCGAGCCTCAGTTTCCTCATCTGAACAATAGGAATAATACAATGGCAAGAATAATTGTTATGAGGGTTAAATGAGTTAATATTTGTAAAATGCTTAGAACACTATACAGATTTTGTTAAACAAAATACAAATCTTTCCCAGCTCTGGACCATAGACTCTACAGCATTCCTCATTTTTGTTGCATTGCTGTCCCTGAAAGGTTAAGTCTATTCACAGGGGGGAAGATCAAGTTCTGATGGCGGGCTGGTGCATCCTCTGGTGCATGACAAGAGCCCAAGAGTGCAAGGCATGGAGACTTGGGCTCAGCACACCTGCCTGCCCACGTGTGGCCTGCTTGCTGACTCCCGAAACGCAGCTGTCCTGCTCATGGAATTCCACCCAGGACACACAATCTTCATGAACTGTAAATGCTCGCATACACAAAGTGCAGTGTTTTGTCCTGGATTTATCTTTATCTCTGCGAGTAGAATAAGTGACTTCCTCTCTTGCCAGAGATCTAGTTCTCCTTTCTATAAAATTGAGTTTTCTCAGGCTTGGCCTTAGACCTAGCACACCGAGCTCTCCCTAGAAGAGCTGATTATTTAATTCACTATTATTTTAGTAGGAATGATGGCAAGAATGACTGTGCTAGCTTCAGCCATCAATGTTAGATTCAACCCAATTTGGAAGCCAAAGGATGATGATGACGATGCCACCACTAATTTTAAAAGTTCTTATTTTTAGTATTCTTCAAAATCTTTGAGTAAGTTGATAGGAGCACCAAGGACTACTAGTCATGAAATGCAAAGGGGGAATTCAAGCTGTAAAAGTACACGGTGAGCCCAATACCTTTACAAGCCCCTTGGGCGGATTTGAGTAATTCCCTAGTGTCTAATTCCTACGGAAGGCACTGCTGAGTGACTGGCACAGTTGACTGGAGTGCAGTGCGGAGGAAGTGGGGAGAGGATGGCTGGCAGCAGGTTCTTCCCGTTAGCCCTTGGGAGAAAAGCCAGCTCTCCTCCGTGGCAGAGCCTTCCGTCACGACGCTGGCTGTGGCAAGGGGTTGGAGCAGAGTCGGAGCTGAGGTGGAAAGGATTAGGTGCCACCTTTGCCACCTAAAACCTTGGCTGTTGCTATCTGCCATCCCTGGACCCCCTGTGGGCTTTCCAGCCTGCTAATGCCCCCCCCCCAGTGGCCTGGGGCCCCTCAAATCCACGAGGCAAGTGAGGGAGGGGCAGGGCAGGGGCAGGAGAGAGGTGGTGTTGCAAATTCAAAACCCATCCCCGGATGAATAACACAGACTTTTCTCCTAGTAGAATCCTTTCTTCAAACCAAAGCTGAATGGGAAATCCATAAACAAAACCAGTAGAGGCAGAGCTGCTTTTGCTAAAGACAGGGGAGGGGGCTGTCCAGGGTCCCACTTCCTGCCTTCTCCTCCTGGCCCCTGTACCAGCTCAGGACTAGCTGTAGGTTCTCCCTTCACCTACCTGTGGTGGGTGAAGATGAAGGAGAGCCTACTCTCTGTTCCCTGAAAGGGCCCCGGGCCCCAGGTGAACCCAGAGCCCTTGCCTCAGTAAGCTACATGGGAGACACGAAGGCTATAGAGGCTGAAGCTGGCCTTCCCATCCTGTCTTGGGCTGAGACCAGACCCTGAGCCAGCCATAGTTTTCCCAAAACCTCTCTGGGGCTGCCTTCTTCAACTTGCCGAAATGCCCATTTTGAATACTTTCCCAAACAACAATTTTATTCTTTAAATTAAAGGCTTTCTGAAAAAAAACTCCTACCGGCAGTAAAAGTGGAGCATTATAGCCAGGTGTGCAGCTAGCATGCTGGGTAGGGACGGCGTGCATATGCTGATGTAGCAAGCAGGCAGAAGGCGTGGGGGGCGGGGAATGGTGTCCTCTTCAGGTTCTTTTCAGTGGCAGCACAAGCAATGAAATCTCTGCAAATAAACTTAACAAGACATTTGCAAAATTTCTAAAGTGGAAGCCTTCAAAAACACAGGAGAAGAGAAGAACTAATGGAAACACATACCACATGCTAAGAAAGGAAGAGTCAATATTATAATATACCGATTCTCCTTAATTTGTAAGTTTAATGTGACCTAAGTACAAATACCAACTTCTAAAAAAAATTGATAAGCTAATTGCAGAGTTCATGTGGAAAATGAAGCAAACAAGAATAGACAGGTAAAGAAAATGAAAGGAGGGGGGAGGGTACAAACAGCCAAGAAAAGGAAAAGGAATGAGCTATCCCACATATCAAAACATATAAACGCTCAGAACTTAAAACGGCATGGCGGGGAGTGATGTAGCTCAAGTGACTGAGCTCCTTCTTCCCATATACAAGGTCCTGGGTTCGACCCCTGGTACCTCCTAAAAAAAAAAAAAAACAACAACAACCAAAAAGACCCAGCATGGTACTGACTTATGGAAAGACAGGCAAGTCAATGGAATAAATTAAGCAATACAGAAGTAGACCCAATTATAAGAAATTCAGTAAATTATAAAGGTGGTGTCTCTAATCATTGGGGGAATGTGTAAATGATATGAAGACAAGTGGAAAAGACTGAAGGTGGATCCACACCTTATCATTTCAACTCAGGATAATGTTTAAATGGATCAAGGGTATAAACATTAAAAAAGATGATACCATAAAAGTACTAGAAGAAAATATGGGCAAATCGCACTATAACCCTGGAGTATGGGTGGCTTTTCTTTAATCCAGAATCTTTACAAAAAATAAATAAATAAATTACTGTGTTCTACCACTTAAAAAATATTTTTTAAAAACTTACACATAAAAAATCAAAATGAAATGACAAATAACACAGGGTAAATATTTGCAACTCCTATCACAGAGAGCTAATCTTCCCTTAACAGTAAAGAGTTCCTAGAAATTAAGAAAAAAAAAAAAAAAGGCCACAGTCAACAATACAACTTTTGTTTAGATGAGCAAAGGTAATGAAGAAACTCACAGCAAAGGAAATGCAAATGGCTCTTAAAAGAATGGAAAAATGCCCAGTCTCTCTTTAGTAAGGGAAAAACAAATTAAAACTACAATGAAATTCCTATGTGGCTAAGCTGTGAGGAAAGAGGGTCTCTACCTCATCTCGTAAATATGGCAGTGCACTGAGGGCAACTGGGAACCTTATAGAAATTTCAAATGGATTTAACCTTTGACCCAACAATCCTACTTGCAGGAATTGTCCTACAGATATACCTGCACAGGTAGGAAATGGACTGTGTGGCACTGTTTGTAGCAGCAAAAGATTGGAAGCAGCCCAAGTATCCATCAATAGGAAACTACTTAGATAAATTTATGGTGCATTCATAAATGGCATGCTATAAAGCTGTAAAAATGAATGGGGACACTCTATGTGCTGATTTGAAATATCTCCAAAGTATACAGTTAAGTGAAAAGCAAAGTCCAGAACAGTTTGCATCGAATGCTAGCTTTTGTCAGCCTTGCCATATAGGTATTTCATCATAGCTTTCATTTCCATTTCTCTTAACATAAGTGATTATCTATCATCACTCCATCTTTTAAGAGACATTTCTATGAAAGGAGAAAAGGAAACAGAATATATATATATATATATAAACACATGTGTGCTTGTATTTGATGAAGACATTCTGGATGGCTGCCCAAGAAATTCATGTAAGTGGTTAGTTGTTTTGGGACTGATGAGATCAAGGATAGAAGCTAGACTTTTTATCGTTTTGAATTATGAACCCAGAAAATGAACAATCGGTTCAAAAATCAAATCAAATTAAGGCTTTCCCTACTGATTCCTCAGGCTCTCCCTAAACCTATCACTTTCACATTTGCCAAGCATTTTTCCCAGTTCAAATTTTGACCCTGGAGGAATGGGGCAGGGTCAAAGATGAGTTGGGCAGCCAAGGATGTACAGGTCAGGATGTTCACACAGCCCGTCAGTATCACCCCACGTGGATGAAGTCTCTTGCACGTTTGTAAAAGATGAGGCCAACAGAGGGGAATGCTATTTTTCAACAAGAGGAAGCCACTGCAGTCTTTGGCATGAAAGTGAGCCTGAGTCAGGGCGTCGAGGCAAACCAACTTCCTGCAACAGCTGAGGAAATGGAAGGCTCGTCAATCCCAGAATATTCACTCTTGAGCCTTCGGTGCTACAGCTGGGCCCAGACCTCACCTGACCTCCCTGTTGTGTTTAGAGTTTTCCCCAGATGACAAATGTGCAACCACTCTTATGTCTAGTTCAATTATCTGCATTTCTCCTGGAACTCTTGGGAGCGCAGCCTTTCCCCTCTGGCTTTAAACATTTTTCCATAGTCTAAAGGCCCCCTGGCCATAGCTTTGCTTTATCTGCCTTAGCAGAAGAGCAAAAGCTGGCCAAGGCACTGCAAGACGAGGTGGACGCATCTCATCTTATCTTTTAGGAAAGAAAAAAGCAAACCGAAATCTCCAAAGCCTCCAGTCCCCCAGGACCCTGAACACTTGCAGCTTCTCCCTTTGATTGCTCTGATTTTATGAGCTCAGAGCACAAAATGTTGGAACTGAACAAAGCAACTGCCCCAGG
Organism: Tolypeutes matacus; assembly: GCA_026826555.1. Lineage (NCBI taxonomy): Eukaryota > Metazoa > Chordata > Mammalia > Cingulata > Chlamyphoridae > Tolypeutes > Tolypeutes matacus. The sequence continues at coordinate 4,627,543 of JAKSZT010026446.1, forward strand.
AAGGAATGCGCTCGTTCCACTGTTGCAGACTTCAAGGAAAATCGCTGAATGGCATGGAGTCACAGGGAGGGGGAAGGAAGCCAATTTCTCCACCAAATGTCCAGTTTCCCACCAGCCTGAACTATCTCTAAGTGAACTAGCTCATTGGGCTCGGCTCGGTTCCAGCGTGCAGGCTTTTGTAGTGGACAGGGGAGAATGCCTTTGCTCTTTCCTCAGTGAGGGAACAGGTTTCTCACCGGCCTCGTGCTGCTGGGAGCTGAAGGGGGCTGGAAGCACCACCACTGACTGCGCAGGGGGTTCCAGAGACAGGAGGCTGGTGGCTTGACCCGGCTCCCCTCTCCTGGACATCACTCAGAGCCACTTGCCCCTGGTTCCCCCACCCACCACCAGCCCCTCTGCCCTTTCCCTCCATGTCCAGAAAAGCACAGTGCCCATTTCAGCGAGGCCACTTTCCTCCCCCAGTTACAAGCTGCTGCAAGGACTGAGCTGGCTCGCAAGCTCAGTGGCTGAAAAAAGGACTCGAGGTGGGAGTACGTGGCCCACACAGAAGCTCTCAGATGGCGCCGGGCGACTTGGTACACGCTTCAGAGGTGGCAGAGCCGTAAGGTGTGCTTCCCTCACCACAAAAATGCTAAAGGGACAAGGGATCCCCAGCAGCCAAAGCAAATACGCCATTGCCCTCTAGAGCAGCCAGACTCACGCACAGAGAGGTCCCAGACAAGCCAGCGAGGACAGGACCTTCCTCCACCCAGCCTGTGCTACCCAGGGCTGACGTCACAGCAGGGAAGCGGCGGAACTGCAGCCCCAGAGGGACTTCTCGGAGTGCAGGCATGGGCCAGAGAATGGTAGCTTCTCCAAGAGAAACCATGGCCTCGAGGCCCCCGACGCCATCTCCACTCCCCTACCTTCTCTGCTCCAGTGCTTGCTTGCCTGTCCTCGGCAGCATCCCTTCCCACCCCCAGCCGTCTTCTCCCAGAGTGACAGGCTGTGTCTTTGAGCATCCGTGATGGCTGTTCTTCAGGCAGAGCTGACAGTGTGTGTCTTCTCACTCATTCTGCACCTTGGATTCCGAGAGGACAAGTACAATCCCTCTGGCACAAGAAGGCCCGCTGAGCAGCTGCAAATGCGTGATCGGCTTCTGAGCACTGCCCCTCCAGCTGCACCCTCGCTCCTCCACCGTTCCTCACTTGGCATGATTCCAAGCCCCTTCGCCAACCCGATTCTTGGCCTCCGTACTTACCCTCCAGTTTCCCCATGTCCCTCTGAAAGTGTGAGCTCCACGGCAGAGTGCACCCCCCGTCCCCAGGTACTCTCTGAGGACAGCAGAGCACCTGAGACCATCGTCCCCTCGGTTGGGTCATTCATTTGCTCCATAAATATTTATTCGATGTCTTCCATGTGCCACATACGCGGCCTCACTCCATACTCCTCTAGTCGTCCTTCTATCGTAGTATGTCTCTGCTTCTTCTGATGAACAAGATATGTTGGCCCCATCGTCTCTGGTCTGAAATTTGGGAACTTTGGTCCCTAGTAAGTGACTACGTGACTGGGCTCTTCCCGTTTCTGAGATGTGCTCTCCCAGCTTATAGAATTACCATGGAAAGAGGAGGTAAGGCTTCACCTGCAGGCTGAGGCTCAGGAAGCCTGCGTGAGAATGGGTGTCCTCCTGCTAATCTGCTGCCTAACTTTACCAAAAAAACTCTTGGTTTAAGAACCTGTGTCGGGGGAGGTGGCTGTGGCTCAATCAGTAGGGCTCCCGTTTACCATATGGGAGGCCCCGGGTTCAGTTCCCGGGGCCTCCTGGTGAGGGCAGGCCCGCCCGCGCGGCGTGGTTAGCTGACCCAGAGAGCACAAGCAGCAAGGGGGGGATAAATGAATAAATAAATAAAATCTTTAAAAAAAAAAAAAGAGCCTGTGTGGGTACTCCAGCTTCCACACAGCACCAGTGTAAAGCAAACTTCAGAACCTGAAAAAGAATACCCAGTGTTCCTGCTGTGATTCACATGTGGCACAAGATATTCCAGTGGTCTGCTCATCGACCAAAGCAGCACAGGAGAGATGGGTGGATAGGACACAACGTTTGATGAAAACACTGGGAAAATGTGAGCCGTACATGAGTTCAGACTCAGTCATAAGTCCCTGTGTACCTACCATGGGTGTATTAGTTTATCTGTTGCTGTGTAAGAAATTAGCCCCACACTTAGCAGCTTAAAACAACAGTAACAGTTTCTTATGTTGTAGTTTCTATGGTCAGAAACTCAGGAATGACTTAGCTGGGTGGTTCTGGTCCAAGATATCTCAGGAGGTTGCAGTAAAGATGCCAGCCAAGGCCATTGTCATCTGAATGTGTGACGGGTTGGAGGCACCACTTTTGAAGTGGCTCTATTGTCCCACGGCTGGCTGTTGGCAGAAGACCTTAGTTCCTCCTTGCATGGGCCTCTCCACAAGGCTGCTTGAGTGAACTCACAATATAGCGAATGGGCCTCCCCCAGAGTGTGTGATCCAGGAGAAGCAGAAGCCACAATCTCTCCTATGGCCCAGCCCCAGAGGTCACACTCCATGCTTTCTGTAAGAGCCTACTGGTTGCACAGGTCAGCTGAGCTCAGTGTGAGAGGGGCCTGCATGACAAGGACATGAATCCCAGGAGGCAAGACCATCTGGGGGCCACCTTGGAGGCTCTCTACCACATGAGTCAGGTTTATCAGAAGAAAGTTCCTGGGCTACAGCTGGCATCTGTCTCATCAAAAAACAATGTGTCCTCTACACATCTCCACTCCCATAGTGGGTTTGTTTCTTTCCTCGTGTACCAGTTTATCAAATATGTGTCAGGGGACACATCAGCTGCTCAGCAGAAGGGTGGAGACTTCTGACTCATGGAGAAATAATGGGGCCTGCTCTCAATTATCTGCATTAGAGCAAATAATACCACAAAGAGAGGGGACAAAGTCCACCTGCAACCCTTCTCCACTCTGAGGGCTTGTTGAAGTGCTTGAGCTTAAAACAGAGACATTGGCCAATTGTCGGTGGGAAGGGATGATTTGGGGTGTCATGCTGGGTATTTTCACACATATGATCTTTCAACACAACCCCTGGGGTCTAAATTCCACAGGCACAGGGAGCATGGAAAGAGATGCACTGCGTGAAGCCAAGAACTGTAATCCTCAAGGAAAAGTAAGGATTGACTGGGCAAAACCACTGCATTTGGGACTTGAGTAAGAGCTGTTAGATTAGAAGGAGATGGAGGAGGGGCTACCCTTCCCCCTTCCCAGTAGTGGCAGTGGAGTATGGAGAAGATGAGGCCAATGTTGGGAAGACAGGGAGAGGGACCTCAGCATGGCAGCAGCTAGTGCCAAGCTCATGTCAAAGCCAAACCCCACCCCCCAGCAGAAGGGGGAGCCCAACAGGCAACAGAGCAAAGGGCTCAGGGCTCAGCTGCTGTGAACTGTATTCCACCAAAGGGAATCTTGGAGCCATCTCAGGACCCTTACCTTCCAGGGAAAGGGGGGGCTTGGCTTCCAGAAAGTAAGCAGATGGTGACTTCTATTTTTGGGGATCCACTATGCTCCCCTGAACTCCAGAGACAATTGTGAGAACTGAAAAAACACAGGCTGCTATGTTGACCGTGCAACCCCTTCCAGTCAGATCCAGAAGCAGCAGCAGAAAGCAGATCTGGGAGCCACCTCAGTTTCCCCACCTGCAAACAGAGAAAAAGGTTAGCACCAGCTCTGCTTCCCCTCAAGAAAAGCCAGGGCTCCCACGACCAGCCAGGACATCCCAACTCAGGTTTGGCCACACCGCTTTTGCTAGCCATCCCAGGAAGTGACACAAAATTCTCCACACTCCTCAGATTCAAATTTTTATCTTAATCCGCTTAAATGTTAAAACAGGATGTTGCAATGGAAAGAGCATTGAACTGAGAGTTGAACTATCTGAGTTCAAACTCCAGCTCTGCCACTTACCCGCCGTGTGTACTTGGTCAATCTCCTGAACCTCGGATTTCTCAACTGTACAAAATAAGGTGATATTAACTGCCTCTTGCTAGTACACGTGTAAGTAGTCTGTTAGTTAGCATCGTCGTGCTGGATTTTAGGAGGGTAGGAATTACACAGGTAGTCTCGATGAAGGGCTCCCTGCTCACAATTGCCAGGCCCGCTGCTAGTTTCCCCTTTGAGGAAGAAATTATCTTCTCATTTCTGGCGCGAAGTTCCACTGCTGACTCAGCCAGCACCCTTCGTTCCTGGCTGGTACCCATTTCCCTCTGCCACTTGCACGGGTTGCCGGTCACTGCCCCCAACCGCCCCTTGCCTTCTCCATTCCTCTTGGCATCTCAGCATCTGACAACACACTTTACCCTGGATTCCCACCCATCAACACCCCAGCTTTATCCTTCCTCAGGGTTGCTATTCTCTTCCCATTTCACTCTGGGCCTTTCTGGAGAGGATTTCCCCTTCCTTTGTCAGCTTCTCACCCCGTGAAGATTCCCTGAGGGTTGTCCTCAACCTTCTATGCGTCCCCCTCACCTCACCTCTCAAGAACTGAGAAACCCCTCTTATCTCTGCAGAGGACTCCAAATCTACACCCCCCAGCCCTGACCCCCACCTCCACCGCCATTTCCTCCTGGATACCCAGTTCCACATGCCTAAAAGCAGCACATCCTCTTCCCTCCAAACCAGTTCCTCTCGTGGCTTGCTGGCGACTCGTCCTTCTTGTGTTAGCCCCCTCAGCTCGGCACCTCAGACTCCTTCTCCCTCCTCCCCACGTCCAATTAGCCACGAGGGCCTGCGAGCTTTCCTTCATCTTGCCTCTCATATGTTTTTATTTCTTTCCATTCCCGCTGTCACCAGTTCAGAACCTCCAAAAATACTTCTTTCCCGTTGTCTTTTCCTCTAGTGAAGCGTACAGAAGCGCTTCATTCAGTGGCATACCTTTCGGGGTATGGTTTAAACTTATGGGCCTGGCATTCAGATGCCTCTACAATTTGACCCAAATCTACTGTTCCAAACTTATCTCCCACTCCTCAGCCATGAACCCCACGCCCTAGTCAACTATCTATTCAACAGCGACTTTGAACAAGTTTGAAAAATGCCTGCTTATGCTAGTGCTTCCCCTAGAGAGCTAATAACCAAAGCTAACATTTCCACGGCACTGCTCTGTTTTGCATGAACCAAATCACTGAATCCTCACAACAACCCTCCAAAGCACATGCTAGGAGGACCCCTAACCTCTGACTGTAAAGTCAGGGAAGCTGAAGCACAGAAAGGTTAAGCAACTTGCCCAAGGTCACACATCCAGTGGGGGGCGGGGGTGCTCAGGACTCATCCCCAGGCATCTGCCTCTGGGGTCCTTGAACCAAGGGGCCACAATTGACGAGCAAACCTGCTTGCACTTAAGGGTATCCCTCACGGCTCAATATTTTAGCATTAACCCAAACTGGCGTGGTGTTAGGGGGATTTCACAGTGTCCTTCCAGGAGGAAAGCAAGTTTTCCCACTGACCTTCAGGCCTGTGAGAGGATGATGAAACATTACAGCCATCCTGCCATGAAAATTAAGTCCAATCACCCTTAATGGGATGTCACCTCCAAAACAGCCATTAACGGCTCCCTGCCTAACAGGGTTCAACGTCTATCACCATTACCTTGTCCCTGGGGCAGCCGATGTGTCTGAGAGCGGGGAGGCCCCGGGGGGCCACTACAGCCACTCAGAGCCTCCCTGCAGAAGGAGATGGCGCCAGGAAGAGAGAAGCCTGCCGCTTAGTTCTGCCATGGCACCTTCTCCAAGGTGACTGGGAGACTGGGGTAGAAGGCAGAGGCCACGACCATAGAAACGCGTGCTTTGACCTGGGTCAGCACAGCCCAGGCTGAATCTGCTCGCTGATGGCTGAAGGGGTGAGAGGATGGCTCCATTACCGAGTGGACTGTCCTGGTCCCTGCGGAGGGACCAAAGGTGTCGCTCTCGAAGGGCCTGGCAGAGGGCCCGCCGGGCCCCTTGGCCCACCAGGAGAGCACAGTCTGCCCCCAGGGCGTCCACCTGCAAGAGCAATAGGTTGCTGTTTTCATCTCCCTTTTGCATATGAGACAGATAAGGTTTGGAGAGGGCCTAGGTGGAAGTAGGAAGGGAGAGGGCTGGGATAGGGCGCTCTGGGCCGTGCCGTGCTGCTTCTTAAGCACCTGCATGGGCACTATTTCCCTAATGCCCATGTGTCACCCTGTGAGGCAACAGCATCATCCCCAGGTAACAGATGAGGAAACAAACTCCACCGGGTTGAATGACATGGCCCTACGTGGCGCCTAGAGCAAGTCGCAGAGCTGGCCTGGCGCTGACCTCTCCCCCTGAGCGTCTCATTCCCTGCAGCCTCCCCCCCGACTCCCTCGCCTAGGTCGTGAGCAGGACAGACCAAGCCCCAGGGCGCCGGCCACCTCCACCCTGGGCCAAACGTCACAGCCCCGTTTCCTGGCTCTGCTCCTGTTTGCTCTTCCCTGGTTTCCTTGACCTTCTCGGCCTTGGACTCGACTTCTTCCTGGGTCCCAGGCCTGCTCTCACTGCCCCTCAGAATTTGGCTCAGCTCATCTTCCTGGGTGTGGCCTGCTTCTCCCTGCTTCCCAGAACTCTGCCCCCCTCCCTGCCTGGTCAGCATTGCCCCTGGCGTTTGGGCCACCCCCTGGCATTTAGGCCACCGCCCCCCCCTGCTGTTTGGTCTGCCTGCCCAGTGGACAGTTCTTTCAGCTGAGCTGGACCCCACATCTGCTCTGCCCTCACTAGGCAGGTCCACCACCTCTGGCCCCAGCAGACAAGGTTTTCCTCTTGCCACTGATTCCTGGGCAAGTCAGCTTTGGGTCCAAGCCTCGTTTTGTGCACTCTGAGGTCGGTTCTGAACTGCCCCAGCCGCAGCTCTGAGTCCCTGGCACTGTGGCATGTCTGAGGTACACGGCCTACCAAGCAGGTCCATCCTGCGAGAGACCGGTGACTCCACGGGGCCTGGTGCCCCTGCATGCAGTCAGTTCTCCCCTTCTCTGCCAGGCAGAAGCCCAGTCCTGGCCAGCCCTCTGTGCCAAGGGTCCCCGTTCCTTAACTCCTGAATCCAGGTGAACTGTGCTGCCTCAAAGACATGTCAGCACCTTGTCCTCTCCCCAAATGAGATAAACCAAAGCAAAAAGGGTAACCTTGATTTTAAGCCCAAGGTCACTTTCACAGCAGCCGTCATTCACGGGTGCTGCTTGAGCCAGGCATCATTTTGAGCGTTTTACAGTGACCGGGTCATTGAATCCTTGCAATACTCCTGTGAGAAGGGAGCTGTTATCCCATTTTACAATGAGGAAAACGGAGGCCAAAAGGAGCTGAGAAACTTGTCCAGGGTAAATCAGTGTTGGAGCTTGGATTCAAATCCAGCCATTCTGACTGGAGAGCTAAGTCTTAAGCACCACCCAGTATGTATGAAACAGTCGTGCAGAGGAAAGGGTGGCACTGGGGTGAAAGTCTAGTTTGTTACTTACTCTATGACACTGACAAGTCATGCGCTCTCTCAAAACGTTGGTTCTCTCACATGCAGAAATAGCCTGGATATTCGCAAATGTAGCTGATGGAGTTAATGAGAATTAAATAGAAGAGCGTGTGTGGAAGTGTCTAGAACCACGTCTGACATGCAGAAGGAGCTGCTGGGTCATTGTTCGTTTCCTCACTTCCTCTCATTAAGGAAGGCTTCAAAGTCAAGTGCCTCCGGCTATGGTGATCACCTTAGCGCCAAATTCTTCAAGGTCAAGGGGTCTTACAAGTGTCCACGGAACTACACTGGAAGGGACACTTCTGATCCTGTCAGAGGTTTTTAAAAGAGCATCTGACCAGGGGAAGAGAAGAAAAATCCTCCTCAAGATTGTGACCGGATTAACCATATTTAATACCATTTTGTACACATAATAAGCCACAGTGGTTTCCCTGTGGTATATAAACCATCGGTAATCCCATTTGGTCTATAGGCTGGTGTTTCTGGGCCTGTCAGCAAGCCAACAGGAAGCAGTCTACACTTGCTCCAGAAAGAGCAACTGGTCCATGCGCTGAGATAGGGTTTGCTGCCCTGGGTTTCCCATCCCCAGGAGAGCCGTGGAGATGCCGCCAAAGGGCTCTAGGGGATTCCGCTCACGTGGGGCCCAAGCCTAAAACTACCTCCTGGATGCGGCATCAGGGTCCACCCTGACCCCTCCAGCCCCAGCCCCCTCTGGACTGGCACAAATGTGGGGTCTTGGTTACTCCGTGGAGGGATGGTTGTTATGTGGGTGTAAGGAAGGGCCAGGATGCTGAACTACTGCCCAGAGATTCTGTCACCACAATTTTAATTCGTCTTCCTCTTGGACCTCGCTGAGGCCCCCTCTTTTTACCAAAAAAAAAAAAAAAAGAAAGAAAGAAAAAATCATTTACGTGAATGACATTGCAATCATCTCTGAAAACATGGGGTGAGTGCAATTTCTCTTTCCCCGTGCTGTTCCCTCTCTTTGGAATATATTGCCAATGCCCTTCCCTCTTCCCCTTCCCCTTCTACCAAGTCTTATCCTTCAAGACTCAGCTTAGAAGCTGCCTCTCCCGGGAAGCCCTCCCTCCCTTACCTCACTGCACTGAGGATTTGTCTCTGTCATTAAACAGTGACGTCTTTGGCCAACTTCGGACCTCTAGAGTCTTGGCATGACATGGTAGATTCTCGAAAAGACCTTGTTGAATACATGAATCATAAAGCTGAATTCCATAATCCAAGCCACACTTTCTCTTTTGCCCTCAAGATGGCCTATAGATTATACATCTAGAAACAAACAAGTTCAGAGATTGTGCGATCAGAAAGCCCGCTCAGAGAGCAGATCAAAGGGCAGGAGGCACTGCCCCCCGATACTCCAGGTCCTTCCCCCGTCAACCTAACTCAGTTACACCACACCCCCTTCCTGCCCCTTGCTAAGCTTTAAAAGTGATGACAAGAAACCATGCCCCGATTTGCCAACAAAGATCATGCCAGTCTGTGAAATTTAACCATGAGGAGATCAATGGATCTCAGAACAAAATCAGAGGACAAAGTCGACGTCCGGCCGGAGCCAGACTCAGGGTCACAGAATCGCAGAGTCATGATGGACCTTAAACGTCATCTAGTTCATCCTTTGCTCTGTGTACAAAACCCTACTGACCCAACGGTCACTCCCAGCAATGGGGAATTTCAAAATCTCAAGACTTGAATGTTTAAGTGACAGAGAACAAATTCACTCCATGATTCCTCTGATAAAGTGAGGTTTCAGGAAATCATTGGGGTGCTCTTTATACACAAGGCACCACCATGGGGACCACAGAGAATACAGAGATGCCCGGAACACATTGGGCTGCCTTCAGAGGCTCGCCTTTCAGGAGGGGTGATGAGGTCAGCTCCCAGGCCGTGTGGCTCAGGGCCCTGGGATGGGCAGGTGAGGGGAGGGAGCAGAGAACAGTATCAAGAAGCCACGTGTGGGACATGATATGTTTCAAGAACCCAACCAACGATCATTGTGGACCCAATTTTTAAAAATCAACTGTTAGAAAGTTGGGGACCATTGGGGACGTTTCAATATGGGTTGGGTATCAGATGAGAGCAAGGAATTATTGCTAATTTTTAGGCCTAATAACCACAAGATCATGATGTCTGAAAATGTCCTTATTTTTTAGAGATGCAAAATCAAGTACATAGGACTGGAATGACATGATGCTCTAAAATAATTCAGAAAAAAAATAGAGAAGAGAGGAAAAAAGAGCCAGATAAAGCCAGGATGGTACACTCTTGATCACTACTGAATCTGGGTGATGAGGGTGCATCGTACTCTGCTCTCTACTTTGGTGAATGTTTACAATTTTCTTAATTTAGACAAGTTAGAAAATGAAAAGAAGCTGGCAGGTGGAGGAAGAGGCCATTTCAGCTGGGCCTTGAACGGCGAGCAGGATTTCCAGATTGAAGTGGACAAGCATGTGATTTGAGTGGGGAGACAGCCCAGCAGCAGCCAAGTGACAGGAAACGCTGAGTAGCCCAGTTCGCGTCCGTGCAGGTCAGATTTCCAGATATCGAACCTGTGAGTGACAAGGGCCACCTGTGCTGCCCTGTTCGTCAAGGATGTGGTCAGTGACGATCAACCCAGAAGCCAAGAGCTCTGCAGATACCAGGCCCTGGATGCAGGCCAAGGGGAGGGTGGCGGGCAGTTTTCCAAAACAACCTGTTTGTTTGGACCTTTGGGTCCTTGCCTCAAGGACAGCTGCCTACACCCTTCACTGCATGCCTCATTGCCCTGCCCGAGGATCCGGGCTCTCTCTAGAGAAACCACTGGCCCCCGTAGGAGGCTCAGTTGTTCCCTTCTTTGGGGGACCCACAGTCTTCTCAAGAATTAACAGCTCCCATTGCCCCACCTCCTCTGGACTTTGGGTATTTCCTGAGGGAGAGCCTCGGGTCACCTGCCCAGGAGCACATCCACCTGCCTCTCCTCCAGGACCCTCCCGCTACCTCTACAATCCCCTCCTTGCCTGGCACTGCCTCAGGAGGGAAATGGGGCGGCCTGTGGAACTAAATCCACGGCTGCCCTCTCACGTGCGACTCTGGCACTGTCCACCTCCCCAAGGCCACATGGGCCTCTCCTGAGGGTAAGGTAGGGTTTGGGGGCATGTGACAATGCCCTACTGGCTTATTTGCTTATCCAGTTCTCCTGAGATAATGGAAAAACTAACCCTCCTCATATCTACAAAGAGGACTTAGTGTTCACCTCTTGGGGGTGGTTGCATTTTATGGCCTCAGAGTCATTTGGAAATTGTCCACGGTTCACTCTTGTGAAGTGGGTGGCTCCTCTTTTTCAAATTTATCTTTACTTTGGCAGCCCGGGTAACTGCCTAGGGCTGCAAATTGAAAGAGAAAATATTTACAATGAGAGCTGGTTCCAAAGAGACTTAAACTGGGGGTCAGCCCACCTGCAGCTTGGCCTGGCCTCCTGCAGGTAGAGCAAGTTCAGATAAGGGACCTGATCTCGCTCACCCTTAGGAAGAGGCAAGACGGGGTGGCACAAAGGGCATGGGTGTTACAGTCAGACCAAGAACTGGGTTCAGATCTTGTCTCCCCAATTTACCAACCTTGTGAGTTTGGGCAGCAGAGTTAATCTATTCTATCTCCTAACTGAGGTTAATACAAGTGAAATGCTAGGCGCGGAGCAGGCACTGACTTTCCTTCCCCTTCACCTCCTCCTCCCACCTGGCCACTTTCACCTCTGACTTTCGGATTCCACGAAATCGCAGAGGTAGTTAAATGGCTCAAGTTGTTTGGTGGTCCTGCACCCCCAGCCCATGCTCCCTGAGCCCTTGCTGTTGCCACACCCTGAGCTCGGCTGGTGGTGTAAAGCCATGAGGACACAAAAATGACCTGGGTGGGAGCCTTGGCCCAGCGTCCAGACAACCTCCCACCATCTCCTTCTCCGTCTCCCACGGGGTTCTCACCTCCAAGGCACAAGTGGGGATCCCCCTTCCTAATTGTCTGCACTCCTTTTGAATGTCATCGGTCAGGTAGAAATGAATGATAAGAAACTCAGGCCTTAGCTAGTGTCTCAGCTGGTGGCAGAGTGGATAGAATGTTCCCTCAGCCAGACACGGGGAAATAAACTCACTCCACGCAGGCTAAGCAGTGTTGGGTACATCAAGTTCCTCACGCGCAAATGGTCATCTGTCCCAACCACCCTTGCACTGTTGGGCAGGATTTTCTGATGAAATGGTGGATTTTGTGGAGGTGTTTTGAAGGATGGGGGGAGGTATTCTGATGACTCAAATAGTACTTTAGGTCTTCAAACCAGACCTCCAGGAAGGGCCCTATACTAGTTGCATAACTTCCTGTCTTTTCCCCAAGATATCCCCATCTGGCCAACCCATCCTCACAGAAATGTTGGGAACTACGTCTACCTGTGTGCTCAACCCTTGTGCAGTGGCTTGGCTGGTATCCATGGGAACCACCATGTGTTGAAGCTCCTCCACCACCCTCTCCTGACCTCTAGGTTGGTGGCCATATGTCCCCATTTACCCAGACAGCCCCAGTTTATTCCTGTTAGCCAGAGTAATTATTCATGGCACCTCTTTTCATTCTCCCAGAGGTGTCCCAGCTTGCACAATAAAGTATACAGTCACTGTACCTCTAGGCCAAGTGGCACCTCTGTAAATCTGCCACCTAGCCAAGCCAGGTTACCTCTGCATTGACTCCCCATTTCAGGGGCTCTTCAGCCCTTTGGGTCATCTTCTCACGCAGGCATTATGCCTCTTTCACAGAGTGAAGATCAGAAGGCAGGGGGCACGATTTGCCCTCCTCCGTTACCGGACACAGCTCCATTTCGCAGCCCCGGTGGGACACGCTCCTCCATCTCTTCGATTCTTCTCTTGTCCAATTCTTTATCTGAGGCTTTGCCTCTGCCAATATCAGCGTAAGGAGGCTCTGCCCCTCCACCCCGCACCCAGAGCTGACCCCAGCTCTCTCTCAAGGCCACAAAGCAGCTTCCCTGGGAGGAGAGGCCCCTGGGAGCCGAGGGCGCCCTGTGCGGAGAAGACTGAAGCGCCTTCTCCCAGGGCCAATTGTTCTCGGCTGTTATCGCGGCATGACAAGAGAAACTTGAAAGAAAGCTTAGGGTGCCACAGATAGTTGAGCCGCTGATGGTTTGATATTCTTTTTCCTCCTTAGCCAACAGTTGAGTGGTTTCTTATTAGGTTGGAGAAGGGAACAAATGCCTTTCAGAGCACTTCCTGTTTGCAAAGTTTACTAATTCTGTTACTTCCACATACCGCCTGCCGTAGAGGTACGTCAAGGACCTACACCCTGGTCCCATCTGACAGGCAGAGAAACTAAAGTTCAAATAAGGACAGGAGTTCTGGGCTTTATCTCGATTCATTTAATCAGGGTTGCTTCTAGAGATAATCAGGTCTTTGGACCAAATTGTTAAACACACACATGCACATACCCACGCACTCACACAAAGGCACACACATGCATGCATGTGCATGCACATTTACACACACAGGCACATGCTCATACATATTTACTCACATGCACACACTCATGCACTCACACAAATGCACACACACACATGCATGTGTATGCACATTCACACACACACACACAGGCACATGCTCATACACATTCACACATACACATTTACTCACATGCACACACTCATGCACTCACACAAATGCACACACACACATGCATGTGCACCACACACGCATGCACATGCTCATACACATTCACACATACACATTTACTCACCTGCACACACTCATGCATGCACACAAAGGCACACATACACACACGTATGCATTTGCCCGCTCATACACACACACACACACACACATTCACACCAATTCTACTATTCCCCTGGGGGACCCTTTTGGTCTCCCTGCTCTGGTTTTACTTGTGAAACTTTCCTATTTCCTGACTATAAATGTACCACGGTCAGCCATGTCTCTTGGTTTCACGCCACCAGCCAAAGAAGCAGTTACTCAGAGGAAAAGCTCGACTTTGCATGATCATGGCTTTGCATGATCCCGGACAAAGGTGGCAGATCATTTGGTTTCCTTGCCTCTCAGATGCCACCGACAGACTGCCGTCCAGGGAGCCCTGCACCGAGACGCACTCTTGGCGCCAGGCATCTTTCAGAGCCCACCAGGACTGGGGTCGGCCAAGCAAGGGTACAGACATTAGCTCTCAATTTAGACCCTGCCAAAACCACAGGCTGGCAGACGGTCGGCCCCTCGCTGCTCCCCACCACCAGCCTTTCCATGGGGGGTCCAGCCCTTAGCCCAGAGAGGCTATTTCTTCCAACTACTACTTTCTTCCTCTTTACCCACATTCAGAGTAAATTCTTCCTCCATTCCTCATAATTGTAGATTAAAATGTCTTTTATGACTTTTTTAAATGAAGATACAACCATAACAGTACTATTACTATATAGCAGTACTATAGAAGTAAAGTGAGCACATATTTACTGAATGCTTACTATGCATCAAGTGCCGGCAGGCATTATCCCGTGTCATCTTCCCAGCAACCCTAGAGTGTAGGTAATATTATTATTACTACTGCTATTGTTGTTATTACTGTCATCATCCTCTTATAGAGGAGGTAACTGTGGCTCAGAAGGCTAAACAACGTGCCCCAAGCCATACAGACAGTAAGTGATGGTGCCAGGATTTGCACTCGGGATTCCCTCACTCCATTTTCCCAATTATTATCTGTAATACTATTATGTCCTTCCAGCTCAGTAACAGGCCTTCTAGTCTGCTACTTCCAAGAGATGCTCACAGTTGCTACCAGACCTAGAAGTAGGGATGGGGAGTGGGGATTGGATCAAATAAGTTAGGAAACACTATATCTCAGTGGTTCGCAAACTTTTGTCTCAGGAACCCTCTACACTTAAAAATTTTCAAGAGCCGCCGAGACCTCTTGTTTATGTGGGTTATAGCCATCAGTGTTTACTATATTAGAAGTCGAAACTCAAAGCTTTTGTAAATATTTATTAATTTATTTTAAAAGAACAACAATAAACTCACTACATGTTAGCATAAATATCTGTATTTTTAAGAAAAATGACACTATTTCCCCCACAAAAAAAAATAGTGGAAAAGATGACTTTGTTTTACATTTTGCAAATTTCTATAGTATCTGGCTTAAGAGCTGGATTCTCATCTCTTCTTCTGCATTCAGTCTGTTATGATATCACACATCATGCAGCCTCTGGAAAACTCTGCTGTACGCTCGTGAAAGAGTGAGAGTAAAACTGCAAGTAATGCCTTAGTATTGTTTTGAAAGCAGTGTTGACGCCACGGACTCCCTGGAAGGGTCTCAGGGACCCCAGAAGTCCCTGGACCACATGTCGAAAACCGCTCAATACAGCACTCTCCTCCTAAAAACTCTCCATGCACATTAGCTGGTTAAAGGCTCTGAGAAGTCCTGCAGATTTACAGCTATAGAGAGCTGATTTTCAGAGCGTGTGTGTTCCACGGTACACTGGTGACATCTGTGGAACAACCTTCCAGTGAGCACAGTTTGAAAGCCACTAGTCTCCCAGCCTCCTGCCCTCAGGCAGATGACCCTACAGCCATTCAGGAAACACCCCTGCCTTTCACTGCCTTCATTGCCACCAAACCCTGCCTTAGCCCAAAACGTCAGCTCCCTATCCAGGGAAGACATATGTGTTAGTGGAAAGACCACGTTTGAAAACTGGATCTGCCGCTTGAATACTTGTGTGGTCTTGGCACCTGTAAAACGGAAATACACCTGCAATCTCTTTTTGTATCCACAGTCTAGGGCAGGGGTTCCTAACCTTTTTTGTTCCACAGACCCCGTTGCCAGTCAGGTGAAAACCACAGATCCCCTACTAAGTCCACACTATACTGTATATTATTTAATAAATACATCACACCCGCACCAACACGTCCCCACAAGAATAATGTTTTTTTAATTTAAATTCAAGCTCATGGATCCCTGGTTAAGAAGCCCCGGTCTAGGGAGAGAAGACCTGAGCTCCACAGTGTTACTAAAACTACCCTCCATTCATTTGAATAAAGTCACCAGGTCTCTCTTGCTCCTGCCATTCTTGTTTATGTCTTTTTATCATGTTGCTCATTTGTTCTGCCTTATTCCCTCTGTCTGAAATGCCCTTCCCCATCTCTTTGCCTGGAAAACTTCTATTGATCCTTCAGAACCCTGATTAAAGTGTGACTCCTCTAAGAAGCCTTTTCTAACTCCTCCAAGCAGAGCCTCTGTTGCATCTCTTGGCGCTCTGCCTGCAGTACAGACAACCTCAGTCCTCAGGCATGGCGCCTTCCTCTCAGTAATGTCACTGTCTGTTTCCAAATGTCTTTCTCCTCACCCCAGCTCCAAGCTCCTCAAAGGCACTGTCTCATTCAGCTCAGAGCAGACACAAGGTAGACACACGGAGAGCACATATCCCATAGAGTATGTCACTTCCCGTGAGAATATACCAACCAAAAAAATCCTTTAACCCTCATTCACAAACTTCAGTGATGCCGCATCCCTAACCCTCACCCCGCCCTCCTGCCCCTTTCAGCTACGGCACCTGCAGGCGTCCCGGTTGCCGTGGCCCTGACCTGGTCTTGGTCTAAGCAGGCTGACCTTGCAGGTCCTCTCTGCTCTGCCCGTCTGAATGCTGTCGTCAAGCCCACTTGGCTTCTGGCCACAAAGCGAGCGGCGTCTGGGAGGCAGACACCCAAGGCAAGCACGGATGTGATGAGATGACAGCCAGATGACACGAGACCCCAGGGACAAGCAGACGCTGTCACCCTGAGTGCTTATCCTTCAAGATGTGCTGCTTGGCTTTAGGCTCTGCCCTGCACTTACAGCCACCAGGAAACGCCCCCAGGGGTCGGCACCCCCCCACACACACCCTGCCTCATCTCCAGCTGAGCCCCAGGCCCAGGACCGGCAGGGGAGGACTGAGGACCGATGAGGCGGAGGTTTGGCTGCTGAGGCCTCAGAGAAGCTCTGGGCCAAAGCTTCATTAGCCAGTTCCCCTTCGCCTGAGCCTTCGTGGTCCCCGGTTCTCTACGTGTGTTTTGAACGGTTACTCCTAGTAGGCTGTCTCCCTGCCAGGCTTCTCACTTCCAGGGAACTTGGAAGCTTGGTGGGCCGCTGTGCCCGGTCCAGCTCCTAAGCATTAGCCCCACTGAGGAGAGCCATGAGGAAGGGCGGACAGCAAAGAAGGGCTGGGGGTGTGCTTTCTCGTAGATTAGGAGCTCCAGAGAAATTTTCCACCACCTTCCTATTCTCTAGCATGTTCTCATGCAACTTCAAGGGATATGGGGAAATTTGGAATTTTTATGTGCTTTCTGACAATGTAGGTTTGATTATCCAATATTTCGCCATAAGCACTGTGGTGGTTTGGAACTATATGTATTCTAGGAAAAACACATGGTCTTAGAGTTGATCCATTCCTGTGGGTGTGAACCTACTGTGAGGAGGACCTTTTGATGAGGCTACCTCAGTTAAGGTGTGACCCACCTCATCAGGATGGGGCTTAATCCCCTTAGGGAGTCCTTTATAAGAGAATGAAATTCAGACAGAGAGAAAGAAGGTCACAGAAGCCAGAAACTGAAAGCAATGGAACTGGAAGAGAAGGGAGAGACCAGCAGATGCCGCCATGTGCCTGGCCATGTGGCAGAGGAGCCCAGGATCGTGGGCAGCTGATCTTCAGGAAGAAAGCATTGCCTTGACGATGCCTTGATTTGGACTTTTTCCCAGCCTCAAAACCATGGGCAAATAAATTCCCATTGTTTAAGCTGAGCCAGCTCATGACATCTGCTTAAGCAGCCTAGGAAACTAAAACAAGCACCAAGGATTGCCCGCATGGGTCTTGCCTCAATTAAATTTGAAAAGAACCTTCAATCATAGCTCCCATCCCATTTAATGCTATGTTGTCATCATATCATCTATTCATCCATCCAATATTTATTGAGCACCTACTCTGTGCTCTGCATGAAACTCTGAGGTTACAACCCCAGCTCCTTTAGACTCAGCATCTCAGGGGAGAGGTGGGCATCAACCAGTTCAGGGGGCAGATGGCTCTCTGCCTGGGGTCCCCACAGCCCTGAGGGTCTGCTGTGTGGGACATGGGGCCCACGAAGGAGACGGGTAAGTGGGGTGTAAGTGGGAAGGGGGAGTCTGTGGACGACCTGGCACCCTTGCCAGCTCCATGGCTCAGGGGACCCAAGGCCACACACCTCAGTGAGTGCAGGTGGCCTCCATGGGGGGTGAGAAACAGAGCCTGAGCTCAGGGTGGGTGGGCACTGCCTGGGGTAAGGGACAGCAGGGGCTCCCTTCTTCCCACTGCCTATGACGTCTTGAGTGTTCATTTACAGAAAGGAACATGGTGGGGAGGGGGATCGAGATCCCCAGGTTTACCCAGAATTTCTGAGCTTGTTAGTGCTCGTGGAAACAAGGTCACTTCCAGCCCAGGAACTAAGGCAGCCTGGGGGTCCCTGGAGAGCCACTGAAGTTCTGCGCCAAGTAGCCTGGCACCCTGAGCCTCTGTGGAGAAAGTACCATGTTCTGAAACTCAAGTGGACCTTGGCTGTGAGACCACCTTGATTGTGAGATAATCCCACTATTTTTGGAAACTAGTTTAAGGGGAACACTGATAAATTACTCTCTAACACTTGAAGGGCAGCTTCAGATCTTTTAATGGAGATTACGAAATAAACCTTGACAGTTTCCTCCTGGTTTGGGATTCGTATCTCTATTTTAAGCAAATGAACAGCAAGCACCACGTTTAATCTGGATCTCTGAAGACATAGTTCATGGGTCTCAAATTATGAATTAGTCAGGTGTGTTCATACACTAAGCTACCCAGCAGAGCTGGGAGTTGGAAAACCAAAAACACCATTTTCTTAGACAATCCAGAAAGCTTGATTTAAGCCGACCATCTCTCACACTCTGGCAGAGGTAGACAGACACAATCTTAAATTGGAGAACAGCATCCCTTTGCATGTTTACGGAAAAGATGACGTCAACGCACAGCCCCTGCTCCTCTACAGAGATGCACTTGATTTGGGCTTTAGCCAATGACCCAATGCCAGTGACATCTCCAGGCATCCACCAAAAATCTGAAGGTCACGATGCACTCAGAAAAATGTCTTTCCTTTCTGTCTTGGTTATGTTTGGTTCTGATTTTCCAAATCTGGAAGCCAAATGACATAACAGGAGGATAAAATCCAACCTCTTATTATCCATGAGCCCATTGTTGGCACAGCAGATGTTACACAGATTAAGTCATCCACAGAAGAATTATTAGGGAGGCTATCACCCACTGTAAAATCAGTACAATCTGTCCCACGGGGGCAAGCACGGTAAGTGGAAATGAAGAGAGGGTTGACATTTCGATTTAAAGCTCCAAGTAACTTGCAGGTAATGTTTCAAGGATGTTCTGAGCACAGGAGGCAAAGGAATAAGACTGAGGATGCAGATTAACCTCCCTTAACCTCCCTGCACTTTTGGTTGGCCTTGATTTTCTCTGATACAAATAAATGGTGGAAGGTCCTACAAAAAAATGGGAGGGGCGGATTTTCCATCTCCATGTCCAAAGGGTAGAACTAGGAGCAAATAATTTGCATGCACATACATCTTGCATGATATATTGATTCCTTCAGACTTCCATTTAAGGAACAAATATTTATTAAGCATTTAATCTGGTCAAAATTAAGGACTGAGTACCTCTGGGAGGCTCAGTCCAGATCCTCAAAGAGCTTATGGTTGGGACAAGGCAAACCCAAATAAAGGACATATAGAACAATAAAAGATAGTCCCACCTAGCCATAATATATTGCGGTACTAAATATCCAAAGTCATCTGACAATGATAAAAGCTCTCAAGCCCCAGGACAGCCCTGGGCCCCTGGGAGGACCCCACGCTGGTACAGAGAGGACGTGCTGTGGCTAGTCAGACCCCTTGGCTGGACTCGTGGAGGCATTTCCTGCGAGGGATTTGGGAGTGAGACGCAAGGGAGGGCACGTTAGTCAGAAAGCACAGCTCAGGCAGCAGCGAGGGTGGAAGAGAGGGGATGTGTTAGGGAGAAAAGTATTCAGGGCAGAAGAAGGTAAGATAACGAAGGAGGTGACTCAAAATTAACACTTGGAATGCACTGGGATCTGGTCAAAACAGGAAAGAAAACCCAGAATCAGTTCACTGCCCAACAGACCCTTCCTAAACCAAACCCAACGCTTACTCAACTGCACCAAAGTTCAATTCTAACAATACCTTTACTCCAAGCCCTTTTGATGCTCACAATAACCCTGCAAGGGTTGCTGACCCATTTCACAGATGGGAACTCGGAGCAGCTGGCTTACAGTTGCCACTACTTGGCCTGCCTCCTCACCCCGTGTGATGGTCAGGCTACTGTGTCAACTTGGCCAGGTAATTGTGCCCAGTTGTTGGGTCAAGCAAGCACTGGACTAATTGTAATACAAGGACATTTATAGGCTTTAGTCATGAGAGAGTTTACTGCACAGATGGCTGATTACATCCACAATCAACCAAGGAGATTGCCATCAGCAATGAATGACGTTTGATCCAATCAGTTGAATGCATTAAAAGGGGAAGTGATTTTAGCAGAGAGAATTTTCCATCTCGTCTTTGGACAGCCAATGTCTCCTGGGAATTTATCAAGGACCTTCATCAGAACTTCATCGGAGCCCCTGCTTATGGAATCTGGACTTGTGCATCCCCACAGTCACATGAGAGAGTTTTATAAAATCTCATACTATTTACAGATATCCCCTGTTGATTCTGTTCCCCTAAAGAACCCTGACTCATACACCCTGCTACCCCGAGGACCCATTGCGGATCAAATCCAAAAATACAGATTTTTCTGAGTCTTTGTATTTTCTAAAACTACTGAATCAAGACATCAAAATACTCTCCAAACAAAACTGTCCTTTCATCCATTTCTTGAACCTTCTATAGAGAGAGGGCCACCAAACAGCCCTTTGCCTGTGGGTAGAGACAAACACCCAGGTCAGCTGCAAGGAAAAAATTTCCTTCGTCAATCAATAAAAGGAGGTCAGCTCTCCACCAGTTGAGAATTCCCACTGTTTAAATGTCTTTTTTCAAACCCAGGGTATAAAATAAATTAGGTCTGCAGGAGTTTTGAACTTCAAGGTGGAATAAAAAAACACATTCCGCTGAGATTTCTTACTTGGGAACTACACACACGCAAAAGGATGCATCAATGATCCTGAATGGGGAGGACTTGCAGAATCACAGACTGTGGATCAAAAGGAACCTCAAAGAGCACCTAATCCAAATGACCCCTTCATTCTGGGAAAGAGGAAACTGAGGCCCAGGAGGTCAAATGACTTCCTCAAGGTCGTAGAGCTGCTCGTCAAGTTACTCTACAGCCTGCCTGTTCCAAACTGCAGACCATCTCAAAGTCTACATCAAAACCAGATGAGCAAATGTCCCTGTCCCTAAATAGGAAAACCATAAATCTGTCACTCAATTTGATGACATAAGGAAGCATGTGTTCAAAGAAATTAGCTCCAAGGTTGTTCGTTTGAGGACTTGATTTTGATCAAGGATTTATCAGCGATGAAGCCAAAGCTGAAAGGACCCACAAAGAACAAGCACAGTGGGAAGCGGATGCAGCTCAAGTGATTGGGCTCCCATCTACACATGGGAGGTCCTGAGTTCGATTCCCGGGGCCTCCTGGTGAAGGCAAGCTGGCCTGCCCCATGGAGACCCGGCGCAGCAATATGACACAACAAAAGGAGACACAGCGGAGAGACAGTGAGAGATGCAGCAGACCAGGGAGATGAGGTGGCTCAGGCAATTGAGTGCCTCTCTCCCATACCAGAGGTCACAGGATCGGTTCCCGGTGCTTCCTAAGAGAGAAGGACGAGAAGAAAAAAAAGACAAGCAGACACAGAAAGAACACACAGCGAATGGACACAGAGAGTAGACAGTGAGCACAAAACGACAAGGGGAAGGGGGGCAGTGGGAGAAAAAAAAATACAATAAAATTTAAAACTACCTTAAAAAAAAAAAAAAAGACCAGCAACAACAATCACTCAAGAATTCAAGAAATACCATCAGAAACTCCAGGAGGCTGCCTCCCGAGAACTGGGTTCCAGCACCTCCCGAGCCACATGCCCCGTTTACGTCTGCTCAGCCAGTACTCACTCCACACTGAGGAGTATGACTTACAGTCCCCACCCACTGAATTCAGATGGCTAGCAAGTGGCAGAGTGGGGATCTCAGAGAACAACTGCTTGTTCCTGACCCTCAAGGGCTTCAGAGTGGAGCTAGAGAGGCAGCAAGACCAGCTGATGCTTATTAAATGGTTTCTACTACATCGAATCATCAAGAAAATACTATTAGATCTGAAGAAGCTGAGACACAGAAGTTACCGAAGCCCGGGGTCACAGAGCTGGTGAGAAAAAGACAGTCTGTTTGCCTTGTTATTTATTGCAGGTCTTTCCCACTGGAATGTGGGCTCCAAGAGGCAAGGATCAACTGCTCTGTCTTCAGTGCCCAGAAGAATGCGTGGTATATAGTAGATGCTCAGTAAGTATTTGCTGAATGAATGAGTGACAAGCCAGGATTTGAACCCAGCAGTCTGGCCCAGATCTAGGCTCACAAACACTACGCGGTAACATGAAAAGTCAGCTAACGGTGCAAAATCAAACCTTAATATGAGAATATAAGATAGACACAGGAGCTGACACAAGGTAGTGAGAATAAAATTCCATTTGGTATAAGGATGGCCAGGAGGCTTACAGCCACCAGGGAGGGCTTATAAGAAAGATGCTAATTCTTCTTAACTCTTTGGGATCAGTTGGGTTTTCACACCCAACCCTGTGTCCAGGGCTCCATAAACTGTGAGGGCGGAAGCAGAGTCTGAGTCAGCCATGGTTCCTGCCAGGTGGGTAAGGCCTGATTTCCTGAGGAAACAAAGGCAGGTTGTTCTTTCTTCAATGTTCTGCCTCCTGCTGCCAGGTCTGACACGTTTATTAAAACCCTAGCCCAGTGTGGAGGGCCAGTCTACAGCTGTCCCCATAGCTGTGCAGCTCAGTCCCTTGGCAGTGGCCCTGCTGCTGGCCATGCCGCCCCCAGGTGGGATGGCTTGTGCTGTCCTGCCCCAGGGTCCCGAAGCCGGGCCTCCCCTCCTCACCTGCTGTGCCCTGCAGCCACGTTAAGCCAAGGCTTCTCGAGGGGCAACAAATCACTTGGAGTTCTTGCTGAAAAGTGGATTCTGACTCAGGGGGCCTGGGGTGGGCCTGAAAGTGTGCATTTCCAACAAGCTTCTGGGTGGATTCTATGCTTCTGGTTCCTGGACCACACTTCGAGAAATAATGCATCTTTTTCAAAAAGTAAGAACAAAATATATCCTTCAACTTAGGTTAAGGAAGGACATAATTAAGAATAGGTCGAGGAGAGCAGGTGTGGCTCAAGCGACTGAGCACTCATCTCCCACATGCGAGGTCCCGGGTTCAATTTCTGGTGCCTCCTAAAGAAGACAAACAACAGCAGACAATGAACAATGAGCAAAAACAACAACCAATGAGCAAAAACAAAATGAGCAGGGAGCGGATGTGGCTCGAGTGGTTGAGCGACCGCCTCCCACATGGGAAGTCCCAGATTCGGTTCCCAGTGCCTCTTAAAGAAAAAACAAGCAGACAACAAGCAAAAACAATGAGCAAACAGACGAGGGAGCCATTTCAGGGGGGAGAAAAAAAGAATAGGTGCAAAATCCTAAGATTTCCAAGGGAGTTGGTGACGGTGTTCGTTCATTCGCTAAGGGCCTGCTGTGTGCAAGTGCAAGGCCCCAGTGGGACACTGGGGACCAAGAGAGACCCCCACCCTGGTAGGAGTCACAGTCTACAGGAGAGACAATTCAACAAGGCATCCCAATGCAGTGTGGTGGTGCAGGAGAGCAGGTGCCAGGGAACACCTCTGGGGGCTCAGGAAGACTTCCTGGAGGAAGTGACGTTTGAGCCAAGACAACTGACCTGAGTGTGTGCTGGGCACTCTCCCTCAGCCCCTGCTCTGCCCTCCTCACCAGCCCCAGTGGGTCTTCCCACCTGGCCTCCCAAACAGTGCTTCCCCCAATCGCTTGTGCTGTTTGGCACGGCCCCTTGGGAAGTGGCGAGACTTGTTTGCGATAATGGGGGAGACAGCTCACAGCTGCAGGGCTGAGGGCACCAATGCCCTCTTCACACACTTCTAATCCCCGTGGCATCCCAGCTGAGAGGCTCTGCCCCAGGAGACGTGTGATAAGGCCCGCTGCACCTACATGCGGAAAGCTCCTTCTAATTTTTCAATCACTTGCACTACATCACCTCATTTGAGTCTCATGATCAGGGCAGCCAATATTATTATTTTTTTATTGGTGGGAAAAAAATAATTCACTCCAGGGCACACAGTGAGTCAGTGCCGGACTAGGATCAGGACACGCCAGGTCTGGGCGCCCGAAATAGGCCAACCTGCATCACCACCCATTTTTAAAAAAAAGAAAAGGGATGGCGTGGAGGGCACCACCCTTCCCAGGAAAAAACAACAGCAAACCCTTTCAGTTTCTCTTAAGTGCCCGGGCTCCCTACTAGCTCTGCGTGTCAATGGTTCCCATTGAAATCTATAAATCAGCTGCCACTGTCCCTTGGATGCTTTTCAATGGCGAAAAGCTTGTTTTCCCTCAATATAGCAAAGCCCTTAAAATGAAGCAGTCAACAGTCCAGGAAGACAGTGACATAACCTAGAAATCTTTGACTTCAAGCGAGTGGCGGCAATTGCCGATCCAGGATACACCCCAGACTCTTCCCAGCTGCGACAACAAATGCTATAGGGAAGCAATCAAGAGAGGGCAGGAGACTTTGGCCCCAGATCCCAGGTACCTAAAGCAGCCAGGCTCTGGAAGGAAGCCACTTCAAATGTTCACGTGAAAACAATGCTGCAATATTTCTCTGTTTCCACTGAGGTTTCCATTGAATAACAGTGAATAACAGCTGTCAACAACTCAGGAAGACAGCGGCTTGGCCCCAGACTTTCTTCTTTGCAAGCGCTCTTTTGTCAACATTGCATTAGTCTTTTCAGCAAGGGTAAAATAAACG
This sequence comes from Tolypeutes matacus, assembly GCA_026826555.1. Taxonomy (NCBI): domain Eukaryota; kingdom Metazoa; phylum Chordata; class Mammalia; order Cingulata; family Chlamyphoridae; genus Tolypeutes; species Tolypeutes matacus. Next base: position 4,652,162 of record JAKSZT010026446.1, read on the forward strand.
CATGCACGATTACTCCAAGAGAGCAAAGTATCTCCAGGTATGCCTGTGCCTTTGTTTTGTGTCTACGACTGAGAGGTCAAAGGTCCTGTATTAAGAAGGTAGTGTTCTTAAGTAATTGTCGAAGGAGGGGGTTATTTGATGCACCCTCTGCTCTTTGCCAGAAGGCTCCTTTGATCTTTACAAAAGTTTCCATGAAAAGTTTAAATAAAATGTTAAAAAGGCCCCATGCTGCAGAGAATCCGGAAGGTTCTACACATGTATTATGCTGCCCTGCTTAATACTTAAGAGTAGCCGATCTGATCCCCCTGTTACTAGTTGTGCAGTCCAAGCCGCTGACGTGCTGAGCAAATTCAGGAACAATGAAGCTGCTGGATCACCGGGGCGCATCCCGGATCCTGGGCATGAGTCACCAATCCTGGCCGCGTCCTGATGCCTTTCTCTGGAAGAGACCACAGCCCTCTCACCTGGTCCAACTAGAGCCACCACCGAGGGCCCAAGGGACCTGACCTGAGAGACCACAGAGAGAAAAGCCAAGAACCAGTTCTTCTAACTCAGGGGCTCGTAAGCTTTTGGACCCCTTTGCCAGTCAGGTGAAAACCACAGGCCCCTCACTAGGTCCACACTATACTGTGTATTATTTAATAAATATATCACACCCGCACCAACCCACCCCACAGGAATAAAGTTTTTTGAATTTTCAATTCAAGCTCACCGACCCCATGTTAAGAACCCCTGATCTAACTCTTTGCTCAGCAGGCCAAAGCTTTGGGTGTCGTCAGTCACTTGATTCGAAGCAAATGTTTCATAGGGGAAAATGTGGGGCCAACCTCACCAGCATCCAGAGACATTGTCCACAGTTGGCTCAAGGACACAGTTGCCGGGCACAGCTTTCCCTCACATGGCGCCAGAAGGGTGCCCTGTGGGAGTCCCCAGGTGTGTACACTGTGATGGATGACAAGACAAGAAGCCCAAGCATTGCTGGAAGGAACTCTGACTTCTATTTCTGGAAGCATCTTCATCTTTTCTTGCATTAAAATTTTCAGTTACTTCAAAGTTATTTTTCCATGGAATGGGGTGTCTTTCCAATGCCTTGCTCGGAGGCAAAGCCCCAAATAGAAATCACTACACCTTCTGGATTGCCCACTGTGTGTCAGGCACCTTACTAGAGCAGCTCTTGTCATCTTTCCAACAACTCCACAAAGGTTGTTCTCACCATTTAAGAGGTAAGGTAACCGAGGCTCAGAGATGTCAAGTAACTTTCCCCAAGTCACACAGCTAGTAAGGGACAGAAACAGGACTCAAACTCGGGCCTACCTCATTCCAAAAACCACATGACATCCTAAAAGAGAGGGAAAACAGAGAGGACTCTCACCCTGAGGCAGGGTCCATTGACAACACCAAATAATGGATATTTGGAACACTCTGGGTTGCTGTCTGAAATGATCTGTTCTGGCTGGAATGGAGGCCATCCCAGGGTCTAAACACGTCATGGCCACGTGTGGAGAGACTGGCCCCTAGCAGGCGCTCGGATGTAATAACCGGCGCTCGACCTAAAAGTCGAGTGCTGTTGGGTGAGTTGCCTGGATGGACCCCATTCAATAAATTCAGTAAGCGAGAGGATAACAAACCACATGAAAGAAATCAGGCACATCCTCTGGAAGACTGCTTGACAGAACACGGGAACTCCAAGGCATCAGGTTTCCCCCTAAAATTAGAGCCTCCATACGGTACTAATAACGCTGTCTGGGCTTAGGCAACGAGCTGGTCTGGCGGCCGAGACATCTATTCCCAGGGCATACGTGGATAATCACACTCGCATCTACCGACGAGGCTCTGGCAAGTCCTTCCACGGGACGTAAAGCCAAGCTCGGAGGAAGTAGCTTGGACTGGGCTGGAGGGGAACAGGCCACCACAGGGGCTGCACACTTCTGCTTCCCAAGAATGAAGGGCAGTCCTCCCAGAGGGGTAGGCGGAAAGCAAAGCCTGGGCAGGGATCCAAGACCCTCGCCTGCTCCAGGAGGGGAATGGGGCTTCCAGGGGTCCCGGAGCCCTGTCTGTGGCATCCAGGCAGATGTTACCCGGACCCCTGAGGACAAGTATCTGCCAGCGACAGTTTGGAGCTTTTGCAAATCCCAGAAAAGATCTCAGAGTTAATCCATTCCCGTGGGTGTGGGACCCTTTGATTGGATTGTATTCAGTTGGGGGCCTTTGGAGTATTTCAGTGAGGCGTGACCCAGGGTGGGTCTCAGCCCTCTTGCTGGAGTCTTGTATGAACAGAGAACTGAGAAAGAGAGCTGCCATTTTGACCCTGGTATGTGAGAACGGACTCCAGGATCACCCACGGCTGAGCTGGGGGAGAAAGTGCGCCTACAGAGAAACCCTGAGAGACAGAGAGGGGCCGGAGGCGGGGACCAGCAGAGCAGCCAAGCTGAAGCTACGAGGAGAGGGAAGCGACACGCCATGTGCCTGATGGCCCACGGCTGAGCTCTGGGGGAAGGTGAGCCCGGAGGGGAAGGCAGAGACCACCGACATTTTGCCTCGCCACGTGGCGGGAGTCCAGGACCTGCCAGCAGCCGGCTTTTGGTGAGCCAGCATCTCTGATGATTCCTTGATTTGGACATTTCCACAGCCTTGGAACCATAAGATTTTACCCTAATGAATTCTCATTACACAAGCCACCCCATTTCTGGTATTTTTGCACTGGCAGCCTTTAGCATACCAAACACTGCCCTGGCCTCTTGGCCCTCAAGTTCATGATCCCTTCAAAATCACACCCAGCAGCAAGCAAGCATAATCAGGTGAAAGAAACGACCTTGAAAGATGAGACTGTGAAAAATATTCCTAACTCAGTGGGTCTCAAACTTTAGAGTGCCTCAGAATTGCCTGGAGAGCTTGTGAAAATAGTTTGCTATGCCCCAACCCCGGGGTCTCCGCCTCACGACTTTTGGGGCAGGACGTGAGAATTTTCCTCTTTAACAGGTCCCAGGTGATGTCGATGCTGCTGGCCTGAGGGCCACTTGGAGAACTAGGGTTCTAATTATTTAAAGGAAATGATTTAAGGGCAGAGAGCACTGCTGGGAATAATGGGGGTCTTCTCATTAAATGCCTCCCAGCATTTTGCTATTTACAACCTGCCGAGGAGGAATTAGTATCCTCATTTTACAGACTAGAAGACCGGGATTCGGGAGTTTAAATTGCATGAAGTCGCACAGATAATGACTGGCAGAGCTGAGATTTTAACTGAGGTTGGGAGGACGGGAAGCCCACCTTCTTCCCACCTCCTGTCCAGTCTCATAGGACAACGCTGCAGGGGGCATTGGAGGGGGCGGGAGGAGAGTATGAGCAAAAGAGGGGCATCGAACAGGATGATGCCCACTGACAAAGCTCGTGCCACACGAGCTGATGGGAAACCGCGCTCGGCTGCCCGAGGACCGGCCGGCCTCCTCTGGGGAGGCGTGAGGTCACGGGGACTCCCGATGAGCAGGCACTGACAGCGGCCACAGGCTCTGAGCTGGCCTGGCCTAGCAGAGAGAGAACCCAGGACAGAGAGGACGCCTGCGTCCCTTTGACCGATACCATAGCTGACAGTCCTAGCACCCTGGTGTGGAGAGGAGACTTCAGTCTGTCCTGGGTGAGCAGTGTCCTTTAGGGTTGGAGGGATTATGTTGCCCAGGGGCCTTTGCCAAACCCAGAAAGGAGAGGAAGGGAAAGCCACACCCATGTACTGAGAACCTACTACAACCAGACTGCTCCTCAGATTTAGGTCCGATTTAAGGATAAGGAAACTGAGATTCTAGGAGGTTAAGGCTGGACAGCAATGAAGAAACTTGGAGATAGGCTTTGAACCCAGGTCTCCTGGAAGACAAAGCTTGCCTTACCCTCTGACTGACCTCACAGAATCTGAGGTCCAGAGCAGATCCTAGCAACCGTCATGCTCAGCTCCCTCATCAGATGCCTGAATCCCTCCACAACATCTGCCCAGTGATAAACAGCCTAAACCTGGCCCTCCGCTGTTTAGTAGTTTACAGAAGGGTCCTCCGGCCTGACATCCTACCCTTGCTTCCTCCCCACAAAGGGTTCTCTCTTTAAGTGCGAGAGTATTGTTGGCACCTGTATCAGTTTCCTAGCTGCTAAAACAAATACCATTCAGTGGGTTGGCTTAAACAATGGAAGTGCATGGGCTCACAGGTTTGATGCTTTGGGGAGTCAGCAAGACAATGCCTTCTCCCAGAAGACTGTGGCATGGTGAGGCTGGCTGCTGGCATCCCCAGTCCTTGGCTTGTCGGTCACCTGGCAATGCACATGGCGGCATCTTCTCCTCTTGCTTCCAGGTTCCGTTGACTTCTGGCTTCTGGCCGCTCCCCATGGCTTCCTGTCTGTGTCCAATTTCTTCTGCTTGTAAGGACTTCAGCCGTCTTGGATGATGGCCACCCTCCTTCATCAGGGCTCTACTTAATAACATCTTCAAAGGTTCTAGTTACAAACGGGCTCACACCCACAGAACCAGGGGCTGGAACCCGAACATGCCTTTTGTGGGGGACGTGGGTCAATCCCCAGCAGCACCCTAACCCTTCCTGCCAATGAGGAGTTTAGCAAGAGTGGACCTACTACCTAAGCCATGAGATTTTGAGGTAGGTGTGGCCAGGCCACAGACAAAGGGCCTCTCGCCCTTTCTCCCTGCTTGTCTTGCTGGGGTGGGAGGAAGGTCCACACTGATCACACAGCTGTGTCCCAGGCAGAGAGAGGGATTTTGGAAGGTACCTATGCCACCGCTTAGCCTGAGCTGGAACCTCAGCTCCACATAACTCGAGACAGGAGAGAGCCTCCCAGAGCCACAAAGCCATGACTGGGCAGAGCCACGGCATACCCAGCCACTCCTCTGTCCCGACACCCCGCACGTGCGGCCGCTGCACACCTAAGCCACCTGGGACGCAGGCCACTAGGCCCCGCGCTGATGAGGCTGCCTCTTTGCTGTACCGTCTCAGGCCCACCTCATCAGCTGCAGGTCTCAAAAGCTGCCCAGCAGGGTTTGGCTTTTAGGGCCAGTCCACTGCAAGAGCCTCGGAACCAGAGAAGCCTTGAGGGCCTCAGCTAGCTCCTGGGGGAATCGTCCAGCCTGACAGCAGAACTCCAACTAGTTTTCCGCGTTGGGGTAGAGAGAGGGCCTCCTCTTACATCCTAAAGCAGTCTGTTGGTCCCCAACACACGACACTGTCTCTCCCCACAGTGACCTTCCGGTCTGAATTTCTGGCAGACGAAACCCCCTGGCAGCAGCCGCGGACGGGGAAGTTGCTGCCAACACTCCCTGCGGCTGCTATCTCCTATCGTTTACTGTCGTGTCTTGCCTTGTTTGATAACAAGATGCTGTGTGTCTCGCTGTAAATACAATCTAAGGCAGCATATGGCTTGTAAAGCACCATTTACAACCATTAGCATGCACCAGCTCTCGGCTCTGCCTCGCTCGCTGCCGCCCCAGTGCAGAGTCGCAGGGGTCTGCGCTCCCCCTTGGCCTCAATCTGTCTGCCGCGGCTCCTGCTGATGCTAATGGGAGGGAAGCATGTGTGTCCCGGGGAGACCGAGTCCCAGCATGCGGCACTGAGCAAAGGCGAGCAATTGTCCAAAGTGAAATATTGAATCGAAATGAACCTGCTGTTTCTGCGAGAAGATGTTTTTGGCTGAGGCAGTGTAAGAATAAAATTCAAACAAAACATCTGGGAAACCAGAGAAACATGCTATCCTTGAGAACAATTGTATCGCAGCACAATTTAAATAGGTTCCGAATGCGTTTTCAGACGTACCTAACGTCCCTGGGCATGAGCTCAGTTTATGAAGTCTGGCCAGCGTGATCAGAGTGGCGCTGGGGCTGGCCCTCACAGTGGGGGCTGGTGGAGAGCCCAATCTTCCCTTCCCCGGTGACCCCTCGCTTACATGTGTACCCACCCAAGATGCTACATGGGCCTTAACATCTCCTTGTGCAGTTGCTTGATTTTTTATTTTATTTTTTTTTAATTTTGCACGTGTGCTTGTTCTATGTGGGAAAACCTGTCTCAAACGGACCCTCAGGAGCAAGAAGTTCAAACCTCTTCGCTGTATCGTTTGCCTTGAGTCCTTCAGGGAAAAAAAAAAAAAAAGCCCTGGTGCAAAACTTAGTCAGCCAGGAGAGGAATCAGGAGTCCAGTTGAAGTTAACCAGGTAGAGAGGAAAAGATGGAGACCAAGATCTTGGGGAAAGAAGGCACAGCAAATAGGAAGTGGGGTCAGGAAAGCAGGGGCTAAGGCCGGGTCGGCCCGGGTTCAGAGAGCAGTCAGGCTCGTGGCGTGGGGTCCCGGGGGCTGCCTGACGGCGGGAAAGGGGGCCTGGTGGAAACAGCCCTGCTCTGCCGCCTTCTCAACGTAATCCCAGCTGGCTGGGCAACCAGCATGTCCAGCTCGTCCAAGTCTACATTAAAGTCACCCGTCAAGTGCTGTAAACTATGAATACCACGCCCCTGATTATTCCCATGCCACTTAAGTGCAACACAACTTCTCTTTCACGTGCAATACAAGATATTCAAGTTTAGCTTTGAAATCAACAGCGAGGCAGAGGAAAACACGACTCAGTCTAGTCACCATATCTGTAAACTTCATGGCGAATGCCCAGCTGGGACACAGCACCGGGCACCTCTGTTCCCGCTACGGGCCAGGTGCTGGCTTGGCCTGGGGCTGACCCTCTCAGCTGGGGTGAGAATGGATATCCCTGCGGTGCAGGAAGCTCATCCAGGCAACAGAGCCTTGAGAGGGCACCGGGCAGAGGCTTCCCAGGTCAGGTCCTGGGCCAGGCCTGGCACTCACTAAAGGGCGCACTTCCTGTGGGCCACCTGCGCTGCCCTGACTCCAACTCTAACGCGGCACTGCACCAAGAGCCAGGCAGGGCAGCCACCAGCCAGAGCGGCCCAGGCCCCTTGAAAGCGCTCGGGACGAAGGACGCCGCGGCCCGCGGCCCCGGCCCTAGAACTGAGCCGCGCAGAGCTGGGACAGGCCAGCCGGCAGAGCTAGCAGAGTCATCGCTGGGAGCTTGCTCCGAATGCGTGTCCGCGGGCACCAGCCGGCAGACCCGACAGAGGGCACTCCTTTAAACCACAGGGCCTTCCACAGCACCGGCTCAAAAACGGGGGTTTCATTCAAGCTCGCCTGGGGACCACCGTCCCCGGGCTCCTTCGCCGTAACCCTCGACGTCCACTTCTGCAGCTAACGCTGTTCAGGCCCCAGGGACGCATGTCCCATCTCTTTAGGCCCATGTCCTGGAAAACAGGCAAAAGGCCCCCTGCCTCCAGCTGCCATCAGCTGTGTGGGTTGCACTGCTGCTGGTGACGTCAGAGAAGGACAGTGCTTCGGAGGGCAGAAGGGTTTGAGAAGAAGTGCTTAGGTAAGAGCAGGAGAAAAACACAAAAATTAACTTGTCAGCACTTTCCTCTCAGCACGCAAATGAAGAGATTTGGGGGTAATATACTGTCATTTCCCAGCAGCACTACTCGTCCATGTTCTTCTCTTCCTGCTCCAGTTCCTGGTTCAGGAGATAGTCAAGAATCAACCTGGTCTTTGGAAGATATGTACACGGCAGCCGAAGAGCACTATGCGATATTAGACAATTCCTGTTCGTCTTGAATTTGGATTTGTGCAGGTTTGAAGGCAGCATGTGCGAAGCGGGACATGGATGCCTTATATCAGAGGGAAATCGAATGCTAGAAATGTGAGGTTTTATTTCACCAAAAAATTTAATAAGATTTCATTAAATTTCCAGAAAGTTAAATTTAAAATTGTGTTACTTAATTTTGATTTATTTTGATATGTATTGACTGTATACACAATTATACATTACATGTAATTGTATATATTATCAGTTATAATTTTATTTTTGCCTTTTAATTTTCAACTTATAAGAAAAAATAACTGAAAGTACATATGAAAAACCAATTTTTAGTGATGTTTTTACATGTATTTTCATATTTTCGATGAAAAGGTATTCAAATTTTATGTACTTTGCATTTTTTTAAGCGTTTTGCTCATTGCTGTCAATAACATGATTTGTGATTGTACTAAAATGAAGGCCAAAAATTAATTTAAGTAAATATAATTAAAGATTGTGTTTGTCCTTGTTTTGTTAGTCATTCAAACATTGCCAGCCCATCAACAGAACATTGAAAGATGTGCACTAATAATTCCTTCAGGCTTCTTTGCTATCACTTTTGGTCATACAAAAACTATAGCTTTACACATTTTTCAATTTTGTCCCATGAATGTGTATTTGTGAAAGTATGAGAACAGAGCTTATTTTATTTAGCTGTTTATAGGCTCGATTTCGGTACTGAATAGTTGGACAAATGACGGTCTCCGTCTGTACCCTTGTCCTGGGCGCCACAAACGTGGAGGCTGTGAGCAGAGGGAGTTCGGCCACGACTTACAAACAAGGAAGACAGAACTTTCTTTTGGCCTTTGTAGTAACTTATCACATAGCTCAGTGCCGGGCACAGAAGATAGTCAGTAAATATTTGCTGACTGAATGCACTTTGCAAACCACAACTTGTGCTCTAGCTTCCACCTCTCCCTGTGCCCAGTACTGCCCTCATCACACATGGGAAGAGAAGACGAAACCCCAACAGAGTGTGTGTGAAGCCTGGATGGCTTCATCCACAGCTGTAAATCCCCCAAAAGGAACCATTAACTTGTATTTCTCTCATTTGTCACAATTCAACAACTCCCATAACTGTGGCCGCCCCCATCAGGCACAGGTGGTGCCAGCTCTCCAGAAACGGGAACCCAAACCGTCTTAGAAGACACGCGTCGTGAGTCGCCAAAGCGACACATTCCCCACCGGATGCAAAACATTCTGGAAGCATCAGTACCTACCCCACCCCCCCACCCCAGGAGCCTTTTCACCAGGTAAGGAAACAGGTCAAACCACTTTGTACTTAGCTGCACCTCACAGGCTCATGTCTCCCAAACAGCCAGGTACAGCCTCAACAGGGCACACATAAGAGACAGATGGCCAAGCACGGCACAGGGTGGCTGGCCCGACCCCTGGCTGCCCCAGGTGCCCTCCTGGCACGAGGGGAGTGAGGGGGGCACAGGTGTAACCCTGTGGCACACACCTCGGCCCATCCTCTGGGACGCCTGGCTATGGGATGACACCTCCACCAGTGGACCCCCAGTTAGGTGGGGAGGGGTCCTTAAGTCTCAGATTTAAGGGGAGAGCCTGAAGGAGGGCCTGCCGTGAATTTTGTGAAGTGCCGCCGCCTTCCCTTGTGAGGGTGTGGCCAGAGCAGCGCCAGAGCCTGGTGGCCCTGCCCACGTGAGGGAAAACAGTGTCCACCTTAGGAGGTGAGAGGGGTCCAGAGTCTTTATTCCTGGCCTCCTCTTTTCACACCCTTTTCCTACCAGAGGGGAGCTCCCTGCCCTCCTTCAGTTCCTTAAATTCCCCACTGGGCTCTTCAGATTCCCCCCTCACCACTCCCACGAACCCCCCTTACACCTGATCCCTTAACTGAGGTCCATCTGCCCAAGACGCTGCCCCAACAGCACTGACATGGGGAGCTTTCGTTCTAGAACGGAAGGGTTTCTTCTTAGGAATTGCAGTACCAGTGAGCGGGAAGCTTCTTGTTGTATTGAGGAAAGGCGAACGACTAGGAAAGGGTTTTGCTTCTTCAATCATATGAAGCCATCCCGAGTGGCACCAGAGGGAACCAATTTAATCTTTTTAGGGTCTCTAGGAGGCAGAGGAGGGGGATAGCAAATGTAACGGCCCAGGGGGGCACAGGCCTCCCTCCCCTTACGGGCCTGCTGATCCCGGAGCTGGAGAGCAGCCTGACCCGGCACAGACCTGTACCCCTTTGCTTTGTCCAGTTACGTCCCTTCCTGCCTCCCCAAACACAAACAGCCCTGCCGCTCCACTCCTACAGAGCTCCCTTCACGTTTGTTTCCCCCCACCCCCCGCCCCCCAAATGGGCTCCCTCATCTGTTTGCTCATTGATTTTGCTCGTTGTTGGCACTTGTTGTCTGCTCTTCATCTGTTTGTTTCTTTCTTTAGGAGGCACCAAGAACTGAACCCGGGACCTCCCATGTGGTAGGTGGGCACTCAACAGCTTGAGCCACATCCACTCCCTGCTCGTTTGTTTTTGCTTGTTGTCTGCTCGTTGTTTTTGCTCTATATCTGCTTGTTGTCTTCTCTTTGTTTGTTTGGCTTCTTTAGGAGGCACTGGAAATTGAACCTGAGATCTCCTATGTGGGAGGCAGGCACTCAACTGCGTGAGCCACGTTCGCTCCCCCCCGATACATGTTTTGAGTCTTTGGAGAGGCAAGGAGCATGGGGGTGACAAGGGCAAGTTCTGCAGTCACAAAGGCCCTGGAGTCAAGTCTCAGTTATCCACTTTCCAGCTACAGCCATTTTTTTGACTGCTCCAAGAAATTCTTGTGAGGACAGAAAAAATACATCAGTCCTGAAAAGCAGTTTTTAAATTCTGATTCAAGGTCAGTGGTCCACAGCACATCTGACACCCAGAGAGGACTGTTTTTAACACCCCCTCCCTCTCTGCCACAAAATTATTCATGACATACTCACACAATAATCAGGGATCAACATTACTCTCTTGATGTGTTCTTTAGCTTTAAAATGTGCAATTACCAATTTAGAGAGAAAAATAAATGCCACCATTAAAGATATTATTTGAATTCAGCAAAATATTTCACACATGAGCTAAAACTTGCACTTACCAAAGAAAAATAGTATACCTCGCGATTAGCACTCTGCTTCGCCGCGTTAGATTTTTTAACATAAACGAGAACTCCAAGTAGTCACACAGAATGACAGAGTTAAAAGAATTCTAGTTTATGTCTCTGTCTTCCCAATCCCTGTGCTTTCTTTCTTTTGCATCTGCTCTTTAAGGGCAGGAACATGTTGTGCCCCAGAGATCTGAACAAGTCCAAATCATTATGGATTTGCATCAGATGAGCTGTGTAGCTGAATAAGCACGTGTTGGGGGGGGGGGGGCAACTGCATAACTGGGAGGACTCCAAAGGCACTTCCACATAGACTACAATGTTCATTAAAGGAAAAAGAATAAAAATGAGCTAAGATGCTTACATATATGTCATTAAGACTCAACAATAGCTACATCAATTGTTGAGAACTTAGAACTACAAGATGTTTTTTGGAAGGGGGCCACTGATGTTTAAAATTGCCTGCATGTGGTGATGATAAAATGTAGACCTGATTTTTTACTCTTGTCTTTAAATTTTCTAATTCCAATAATGCACCCCACTATTGCCTGCACGGGGTCAAGGTGATCCCCCCACGGCCCTGGCCTCGTTCACCACTGCAAAAGTCGTGTCATTGGGATGCAATCTCTTTATTGTCTAAATTACAAGGTCCAGCACAGCATTCATGAGAGCTGTCCAGAAAATTCCCTGTTTTGAGGTAAGGTAACCGAAACGAGTGGTAGAAGTTTTTTTTTCTGTAACCAATCCTAAATATCCCCTCCACTTCCCCCTACTCCACCTTCAGCCAATCAGCATAAAGGTTATACACTCTGTAAGGCCACAGAGAAAATCACATCGATAAATTTCAAAACCTTACCCCATGACCGAGCACTTGAATGCTGGCTGTGTGTCTGCCACTGAGCTAAAGCAGACGGGGAAGCAGATACGGTCATTATAAGCAGCCCCATGTTTTCAGATAAGAAGACTAAGACTCAGGGAAATGGAGCAAATGGTCCACAGCCTCACAGTTAGCAAGGGACAGAATCCTGTGCTCTGAACCTCCAGCCCCAGCTGGTCTCCATAGAGGGGAGCCTTCAGAGGGAACACATTTATCAGGTTTCCTGGATTTTCTCCCTTACATGAAAGATAAGAACAGCAAAACAGTACTGAGACTCTGGCAAGAAAGGCGAGCTAGCTGGTTCTGCCTCTCCCCCAGGCCTGAAGAATGAATGCAGAAAGAGGAAATGGGAGGTGACAAGTGCAATTTTACCCTAATCCCTTAAAGGTGAAGATCATTCATACATGCTTTTCGCAAGCATTGGCTGGGCACTGTGCCCTTCAAGCACCACAGGTCCCACACAGCAGGGAAGCTTCTCCTTCCACCCAAGATGCCACCATCCAAGGGAGAACGTCACCAAGAAGAAACATCTCTACTGCGGTGGCTCAGGCTGGGCCTTAAAAGACCAGCGTGCTATGTGGAAAACTGTCCGGCTGTTCCTACAAGCTGGGGAAACAAAATGGAACCTCCTGCCCCTCCAGGCTTCCTCCTGGGGAATGGCGGCTGTCGCTCCTCGGCCATGGGGCTGGCCAGCCTCTTGCTCGCAGCGTAGCGTGACAACACTTGGCTTTCCTCTCAGCCCGAGGTGCAGCCACCTCCAGAAAGGCTGGCTGGCGTCTTTCTCCCAAGTCCAGTCCTCAGTTTCTAAAACTCTCGGGTGCACCAGCCACTCTGTTTCAGCCATCAGAACCTTGAGCTTTGGGACAGCGAAACGGTTCCCTCCCTTAAAATCAGTTCCCCCGGTGGCCCTGGGAGGACGGAAAAGGCCTTCACGACCAGAGCTACACATGGGAAGCTGGGTGCCCCGTTAATTAAATGCGGGCCAAAGAGCCACTTTGCCGGAAACACTGGAAGGGGCTCTTGGGGATACTCTTGCCTGCCCCCAAATGACCTGTGTGACCGCCCAGGTTCCATTTCTCTCCTCGCACCGCCCAGCCTCTGGCTGCTGCTGTGCTTTATCCTCCATCGCCTCAGAATTCCTCAGGGATCCCAGAGCACCCCGAGGTTGTGGCCAGGAGGAAGAGGAAAGTCTGCCCTTTGTGTTGACTTCCCTCTCCCCACCCTCCTTTGTTCAACCAAGGCCATTTTCTGTGAAACCAAAGATGGAGCCCACTTGCTGCTTTGAAGTTTCAAGGAAAAGAAAGAAAACTCCTGCCTCTGGTGAGTCCTTGGCGCCTGCCTCGTGTGCAGGCCGCAGAGGCGCTCAGAGCTGGCCCGTGGGCTTCTCCTTTGGGACTGCTCGGTGGCCCCAGAGCGGTGCTTGCCGCGGGGCTGGGGGTCCTGGGGGGCCGAGGAGGAGGGGTGCAGGCTGCCCTGCGCCGAGGGAGATGGTTAGACGGGCGGTCCCTGCCGTGGACGCATGTGGGGCAAGCGGCGCGACGGGAAGGAAGACCACCCGGCCGTGGAAGCGGCTTCCTGCCCCGGTGTCTCCACCTTCCCGAGAGGACTGATGAGAGGACTGAGCGGGGGCGCCCAAAAAAACGGTGTCCAGGAAGGAACACGGGGGTGGGTGCGTCAAACCCTCTTCAGTGGTGCAGGCTGACCAGGGCCTCCCAGGCAGCGGCTGCGGCGCTGAGGGCACCCGAGGGCCAGAAGCCGGACCAGCTCCCCACAGCCAGGGTGACGCTGAGGTGGAGAACCTCGTGCCACCCTACACTGCGCTTAGGTGTCGCGGGCATCTCAGGTCTGTATCCCCTGGGAGGTCTTCCGCACCGACAGTCAGTATCGTCATGTCACACGAGGAAAGTGGGACTCAGCGAGTGCACGCGGCCGACCCAGGGTCCCTCAGGCGATGGCGCTGAGGAGCCCAGGCCAGGTGCTCCAGACCGACACTTGTCCCCGTGCCACAGCGCCTCTCGGCCAAGGCTCCGTCCGCATTTGGAGGCGGCCACAGATGTCCCGAGAGCTTGCCAGCGGCACTCCTCTCAACCACCCCTCCCCTGCGTCCATCTCTTCTCCCAGACGTTCTTCCTCTTCCCACAATAGCCATTACAAAAGGCTCCCTAAATGCCCCATAGATCACATGCTCCTGTGCAAAGCCGGATCAGTGAAACCTCCAAAAAAAGAAATTCATCTCGGCCCCGGCCGCACGACGTTCCCCCTGCGCCTTTCCAGGCCCATCCAAATTTCAGCCCCCTGCGCAGAGCTGGCTTGGGGTCTTCCCGAGCCGAGCTGTCCACCTCTGTAGCCACCAGCCCCAGGGGGCTCAGGAACACTTGAAATGTGGCCCATCCAATGTGCAGTGAGCTGTAAGTATAAAATACACACCAATTCCAAAGACTTAGTATTTTTAAAAAGCATGTAAAACATCTCAGTAGTAAGTTTTTTATTGATTGCATATGAAAATAAGAATATTTTAGATACCTAGGGTTAAATAAAGAATATAATTGAACTTCATTTCATTTGTTTCTTATCACTTTTTTTTTACTTATGGCTACTAGTAAATTTAAAATTGCATATGTGGCTTGCGTTGCTTTTTTATTGGACAGTGCTGTCTTAGAGAAGCAGAGAACCAGTCTTTAGCAAAAATTAATTCAACAGCTACTCAGGGTCTGGCAGGCACCGATTTTGCATGGAGAATAAAGGCAAAGCACTTCTCTGGTTATGAGGGCTAAGAATTTTTAAGACGGGACCCTGCTCCCCAGGGCTTGCAATGTTAAGGGACCATAAATTCATACAAATTCCTGGGTTCCAAGACAGAGTTACAAAATGGCTCTCGCCACGTGGGAGTTTTTAGGACATCAGATGATCAGAACCAAAAAAACAGTGGCTTTCAAAAAGAGAAAGAGAACTTTACTTCTCTCCCGATGACTGCCTGAACGTAAATAACCCATGGCTGACGGCCATCCCCGATGTCAGCGAGCCAGTCAACTCCATCTTGCATTCTCAACCCAGAACCTCCATGTCACGGCCCCAGGTGGCTGCTCTGATCCTGAGGTCCAGTGCACATCCCTGCTGGCAAGAAGGGTGGCAAGGAGCCCGTTCTTGGTCCCCCAGCTTCAAGGAAGGCTGGGAAGCGCTTCACTTTTAGCCGTGTGTCCAGCTAAACCTCAGGGATCCTTGACCACTGGAATTACGGGAAAATGGATATTGGGGGACAGCCAGCGTTCTTGGTCAAAGGGGAATTGTTGGAGCTGAACCTGGATGATGGGTAGAATTTCGTAGGTAGAAACAGATGCCAGGCTGTGGGAACGGCATTAACAAAAACGCTAGGGTAGGAAACCGTGACAAGTTTGGGAGACGATTGAGTGAGACGTGAAGGAGATGCCTTTGATGGAGAATCAGAACTCTCTGGAATTTTCCTCCTTATAGCCAGAAGCACTGGTTAGTTCTCTGGGCTATTTCTTAAGAGAAGCTGGATGCTCCTATGACAGCTCCAGGGACATCCTTCACCAGGAAGGAGAGCAAAGTGGAAACTGGTGGAGGGGGTGTGGGAGGGCACAGAGCAACAGAGCTGGCTCGCCCTGAGCAGGCAAAGACCAGAGAAGACACGTAGGACACGCGAGCTTGGGCACCAAGCTAAGACACCTCAACCAGGGAAAGACTGAATAGGCATAAAGACCGTGGAATTTCTTCATCTAAGCTTGGGAAAGCCAAATTCTGAATCTCCCTGATGAACTCCTCGTTAATCACCTGCCTAGGTGGTTTGCACGGACAAAGACTTCCGTGAGCTGTGGGGTTATCATCTATCTCCTCCCACTAGAATATAATGCCACGAGGGCAAGGGCTTCGTTGACCACTGTCCCCAGCACCTAGAACGGTGCCTGGTGCATGGCAGGTGCCTAGTAAATAGTTATTAGATGGATGACTAAATAAACAAAACAGCACCTATAATAAAGCAGTTCTTCCTACACCCAAAAAGATATCAGGGAATAGGATGCTTTCATGATAACGTCCTACAAGAAGAGAGGGGGGCCACTGTCATAATAATTGCCTCTTCACAATTTACTGTCAACAGGTGTTCTTGTCTGGTCTTCCCAACTACCTTCTAAGGAAGGCATTATTCTCATTTATAAATGAAAAACACCCAGACTCCCCAAAACTGAATGTCTTGCCTAAGGTCACTCAAGAAAGAAGAAGTTTAGCGAGGATTCCAGCCCAGGTCTTCCAGCTCCACCACTGCTCTTCTTTCTACCTGTTTCTTTTCTTGTGTCACTTTCTCTTGAGTCTATCAATTTCTCAGCTACTGATAAACCCGTACCAGAGGCTACAACGTCCTTGCCCCGGTCTAGGTGGAAATCTGTTGGTTAAGGATTACGTGGGCTTCCTAAGAAAGAACAGCTGGAACTGATTGAGACCTTCCGCCACGCCAGGCGCTGTATGAGGTTCTTTCTACACGTTGTCCCTTTTAATCTTCACAGCAACCTCATGAGGCCAGGGCTGTTATTTAGCTCCATTTTGAGAGTTAATAGAATTCCAAAATTGTCTTGGCTTTTCTCTGGATGCCAAATTGCTGAGCCACTGAAAAGGAACTGGGTAATCCTGGTTTGGGGAGTTGGTGGGTAGCTTCCCCGCAGTATGTCTGAGCAGCTGGAATAAGTGCTAGGAGGAGACACATGTACAACCAAGAAAAAAAAACTCTCTGGTTGGTAAATAATGCAGCATCTTTATGGGAAAAGGAGATTTAATTTCTCCTTATGCATTTTTCTTCTTTAAAAAAAAAAGTTTCAGTACTGAATGCTCCAATCACAGTGTCGTGATATGCACATCGTGCTGACATCTGGAAATATTTAGCAGTATTGCAAACAAATAGTTAAGGAGTTCACCCAGATAATCAAATACAAATTTGACCCAAACCCAGATTCATAGTAGCACATATCAAGAGGGAATGAGCATTAAGTTCCTGACATTATCCACCTCTGAACCAGAAACAAAAATGGTGGGTTCAGTTTGCTGGGCCTGGAAGAGGGTCATGGGTCTCCTGCTGGTTTCCCACTGGCAAGCTCAATGGAATCCAGCAGAAGCGAAGCCACAGGGCAGGGCCCTGGAAGAGAAGACAGGCTGGTAGAAGTTCAGTCCAGGGTATGGGGACGAATGGCGGGTGGATGCCAGGAGGGCAGGGGGAGCGGGGAGGGACAGGCAGAGGTCAGAACCGGATAAACAGCAGACCCCTCGGCCTGAGGGGTCAGTGCTGACTCACAAGCAGGACCCAGCCAGAGCACAGTGGCTGGGGGCTCAGACACGGCCAGACAGATAGCATATCTCAGCCAGGACCCGGGCTTTCCTCACAGGTTGCTTCTGGAGTGGGGGCGGGAAGGCCCACCAACTTAAGACCCGGGAGGGTCCGGATATCACCCCACCCCACCTGCACACACAGCCCGTCCATCCCCCTAGCCTGCTGGGCAGGGCTGTGGTTGGATGGCCCCTTCCTCTGTGATTCCGAAGTCAGCCTCCTCTCCAGAGGCCCTAGAATCGCCATGGTTCTTCCAAGCTTCCTTCACCCCCAGATCCAGTTAACCCCAGAGAGCCTCACCTGCCATTTTCCTGGTGAATGTGGATTTCAGAGTCTTTGGGACGCCTCTGTTGCCCATAACCAAAGTGATCCACAGAAGGAAGGACCTTCTCCAGCTGAGCTCTCTCAGGCCCCAGCCCCACCTCAATGTGGCCATCCTTGGCACTTGCTCTTCAGCCTCCTAGGAACCTCTGTTTGCAGAGAGAGCACGACAGGACACAGGATTTATACATGTAGATGGCCCTTAATCACAAGACTAAACTCGTGCTCCTCCCCAGACTTGCACCTCTTTCTGTATTTATTCCTCACTTGGCATTAGCACCACTGTCTACTCAAAGATAGAGACTCCAGAGCCAAACCCAGACTCTTCCTTCTCCCTCATATCCCCTCCAGATCCAAACACCAAGGTCCAAAGACTTTTTATCATAAAAACTTCTCAAAGCTGCCCTCTATCCAGCTGGTCACACCATCTCTCATAGTTACTGCTGAACTAGCCTCCAGGTTGGACCTCTCCCTCTACTGTTGCCAGAACAATCTCTCTAGGACAAGAATTGGATCAAAAACTTCTCCTTCTGGTAAGCCTTCCTGAACTTCCCACGGCTGATGGAGAGTTTTCACTCCCCATCACACCTACCATCTCCCCCATCCCTTCACATCCCTCTCTCTTGCTCTGTCTTGACTCTTATCCCCACATCAGAGGACTGAACCAAGGTTTGTGGATGGGCCGCGAAGTCCAGGAACTGCTGAAATGATGCGCAAAGTTCTCTCCATGACTCAAAAACAAGTTAAGAAACACTGCTCCTTCAGGCTCACACAGTTTGTGTCTGAAGTTTTCAAATATATTCGACTATGACCTACAGCAAGAAATACATTATATTTATACATAAAAACAGAACCCAAAGTTTCACAAAACAATTCTTACTCTCACTACATCTGATACACTCCAACCTTTACTATTTTCCTTCTTCTCTCTTTTCCCTTTCTCTCTCTCTTTCCTTCTTAATGCTGATTGTGACCCTTTAAACTGATTTTACTGCCAACCAATGGGTCCCCACCTGCAATTTGAAAAATCCTGAATGTGAATCTCAGATCCTGATGAACTGTTGTCTTTGTGAGTCTCTATTATTTTATGTGCTCTCTATTATTTTTTGTCTTAACTACCAACTGGATTGTAAGTTCCTTGAGAAGAGGGATCGTGACTTAGACATTTTTTACGTTGCCCATAGCACACAATAGGTACCTTAGAAATGTTTGTTGATTCACTGAATCAAGAAAACAGCTGGAAGAAATACGGGAAAGCCCTGATACAAAAGTATTCTCTAGGCAGAAGTTGCTACCTACTTCATGCATGAAGATGTAAAAATAATTATTTGATGGAAGAGAATTCAGTGGCTCACACTTGGGGATGGGGTGGAATCTTGGTTGTGCTGGTTGGGTGCGATCTCTGTCTACATCAGTCTCCCTCATCAGACAGGGCAAGACAAGGATAAATGCAGGTGGACATACATTGGCCCATGAATATCTCAGCAAAACAATAAACCCTAAATGCTGTGAGCTCTCCCTCCCACTAGCCACAGGGGAAAAACCATATTATTATTGGAATCAAGATGCTATATCATAAAAGACACCAAAAAGGGAAGGGAATAGCTTTTCTAATTATTAAATCTATCAACCAAAGGGAGCCAATATGGCTCAGTGGTTGAGTGCCGGCCTCCTGCATATGAGGTCCCAGGTCCAATCCCTGGTCCTGGTACCTCAAATATATATATATATACTTGTCTATGTCACAAAGAAAAACAATGCAAAAGTGATTAAATCTATCAACCAGTCTTTACGTATTTATTGACTCTCTGTGATATTAGCTCTGTACCAGGCAGAGTATTTCAAATACCTGGTACCTCTCCTCCAAAGCTTTATAAGCCAGAAGACAAGCTAAAACTAACAGATTAAAGAGATCAAGGGTTAAGCTGAGTGGTGTTGACTCAACATGGAAAGTTCAGGAAGGGAGAGCACAAATTCTACGGAGGTAAATTCTTCGTTCTAGCCCATAGCTAAAGCTGGTATTGTCATGGCATAAACGTTATCACCACAGGAAACCAGGGGCCAGATAAGCAGAAGGACCTTTGTCAACCACAGTGGCAGCTTCTAAGGGTCGAGGCGCTGTGTCCAGGCCAGTTTCTTTGCCGAGAGGGGAGCGAGTTTGCATCTGACATGGCTACACCCCGCGCCCCCCCACGGCCCATGGAGCACCTGCCTGTGAGAGAGGAGCACCTTATTGTTCCTGAACAAAAGCCACTGGCAGTGCTCAGGCCAGCTGCTGCCCCACCCCGACCCACACCCCAGCACACACAGACCAGGAGGCAGATGACTGCACTTCTACCACCTCCAGCTCCTCATCTTTGGAAGAAGACAGACAAGCCCTGCCTTGTGTGGGTTTTGTCATCAGGACTAACTGAGATCTTGTACGTTCAGAACCCAGCAGTCATCACTGCTTCATTTTTGGTTCATTCCCTTGGTGGATTTATAGCATGACTGCATTTGCCTTTCTGGCCTGCCAAATAGTGTAAGGATGAGAGGGAAGGAGATGTGGCTCGATAAATAGGCCCTAATGCTGTAATCCCCAGCACAAGGACACCCCCGCCCGCCCCCAGTGTGTGATGATGGCAGTGGCAACCCCAGGACTGTCCAGGGAAGTTGACCGGAATAAACGTCAGCTTTTTTTTTTCCAAGTGCAATTTGGTCACTGTCCTGATTCTGTGATAATCAGGGTGGGCTAAACATTCGCTATATTAGAAACCATGCATGTGTCCCCAGACCTCGTTTTCCTCCCTAGGTCTGGTTTTTACAATGCTGGTGATAAACTAAGCCTGATTTATTATATGTCCATCCTGTATGGGAAAAGACTAACTCTAGGTATCTCTGGTCAACCTTAAGAGATATAGCAGGGGGCTATTACTGGTTGGCGTCCATCTCCCATATGGAGGGACCTGGGTTCGATCCCCGGGACCTCCTGGTAAAAATTTAAAAAATATATAGAAGGTGCGTGGGCCGCCAGGCCCTGTGCGCGGGCGCACCACCAGTTCCCGCGAGCCACACAGCAAGATGATGACATAATAGGAGAGTGACACAAGGGAGAGGCAAGATGAGACGCACCAAAAAACCAGCAACTAAGGTGGCGCGGGCAGGATGCCTCTCTCCTACATCAGAGATTCCAAGGATTGAATCCCAGTGAAGACAGGAGGAGAAGGATGAGAAGAGAGGGCAGACAATGGACACAGAGTTGCCCAGCGAATGGACACAGAAACAGCAAAAACGGGGGGGAGGGGGAAGGGGTGTAAAAATGGATAAAAGTAAATAAATAAATAAATCCTTAAAAAAGAAAAAATAAATAAATAAATAAATTTTTTAAAAAAGTGCAATTTGGCTGAGATGATGGCTCCTTGTCCTTCCTTTACCAAACAGCACTTGCTTCTCCCCCACCCCACCACCCCACACTGACCTCTTGGAACTCCGGGTGCTTCACCCCAGTCCCCGGGGCCATTGCCCTCTGGAGCCCAGCAAAGTCTGTCCTTGGCCCCCTGCTGGCTGCGCTGTTCAGTGGCAAATGGGCCCCCAAGTGCCAAAGCACAACAAGAGGAGAAAATGTCCAACGGGGCATTCTTCAATAAAACAAAATAGACTCGGCTACAAGCAATGACGAGACAGCTCTCCAGGGAGCAGTTCTCCGCCTCTGCACATTCCCAAGAGACTGGGCTTTTAAAAGGAGATTTAACACTCCCACCCTATAGGAAACATACTCTCTCAATCACATTACAAGCAAAAATGACCAGATCTCCACCAAAATAAGCCCAAGGCCCTGCCCTAGCAGCACACAGTGCTCTGCTTCCTTCTCACCACTGCCTTTCAGCCCTAATTGCCTTCCCTGGGGTTTGGGTGGGTTTTTTTCCTTTTAATGCATTTAAGTGCAGCACACTCCCTGCACTTCAGTCTTTGCATTGTGAACCACAACACAATGAGCACAAATAATTCAATCACACCACACTGTTATCGACTTGCTCTTTTTGGAGGAAAAGGAAAACTGGTGGCCCTGCCCCTTCCCACCTGTCATGTCAAAGAAGGAGTGAGAAGGAAGGACCTGTCCATTTAGGTCCCTGCACTGACAGGATAGATGTGACCTGCCCCCAAAAAGCGACTGCGGCAGACTGCAAGTGACCTGATGAGAGGTGTTCTATTTCTTTTCCATAGCAGCAGCACTTTTACATGGTCACATGGCTACCCAGAATAAATTCCCCATGGAAGGTGATCATGTGAGTAAGTTCTAGGAAACGGAATGTCAACAGAAAGTGTCCTGTGGCTGCACTCTGCCCCTCTTTTCCTTTGTCCCCTCCTCCTTGCAGCTGCCTGAAACATGGGTGCCGCCATCTTGGACTAAGGGATGATGGGAGCTGAGAAG
The DNA here is from genome assembly GCA_026826555.1 of Tolypeutes matacus. Taxonomy (NCBI): domain Eukaryota; kingdom Metazoa; phylum Chordata; class Mammalia; order Cingulata; family Chlamyphoridae; genus Tolypeutes; species Tolypeutes matacus. The sequence goes on from JAKSZT010026446.1 coordinate 4,673,854, forward strand.
GGGGAAACTGGTCCCTGAGGACTGAGTGGCTGGATCACGTCCCTCTGGGCTTGGTTTGTTGAGAGAGAAATAAATGCCTATCTTGTTTAAGGCACATTATATTGGGTTTTCTGTGCCTTGGAGCTGAATCCTACAACGAATCACAACACTTCTGTCCTAAGACCAAGTCGCCACTGAAGAGGGTTAGGTCCAGCCAGGCCTAAGTCACCAGAGCCCATCGACAGGGCCTTTCTTCATAGTGAGAACCTAAAGGGACGAGGCATCACCCAAGCAGCCTTAAGACGGGCCCCAGAAAAGCTCCCCCCCCATCTGCCAACTATTTAACAAGTGACTGCAGTGTGCCTGGAACGGGCACAATCCTGAAAGTACAGCCACAAGGAGGACAGGCATGGGCCCCCCATCCTGTCAGGGGAAGCTTACAGTCTAACAGGGGAGAGAAGCAAGAGAATGAGTAACTGCAATAAAATGAGGGGGCCTAAAATAAAGTAAGGGAAGTATGGGGTGCCACGGGGGCACACAGCATGGGGACTTAAGGAGACTTAGCCTTGTAAGGAAGCGCTTCCTGGACTAAGCAGTGTGCAAGCTGAGAACTGAAGGATAGCTTACAGGTAAGTTCACCTAGCCTGCATTTGTCAGGCCAATGGTTCATATTCACCAGAGGAGAGAGAACTTTATGGGGAAGACAAATGGTTAGGGGTGGCCATGAGACCTGGGAGGCAGAGGTGAATCAGCAACCACTGCACCTGGAAGGCTGGGGCCCAGCCCCGGGCACGGCTGAGCCTCGTGCAGTGTCCCAAGCCGCCGGCTCACCTCAGTGCCGTGGGGCAGCAGCTGCACTGGCGGCATCTCTAGCACCCACTGGATCTCCTTCTTCAGCTTCTCTGAGCCCTGGGCCGAGTACAGGCACAGCTCCATGGCGAGAGGCACCAGCTTCTTCTCCTGATGCAGTAGGAGGCAGACACGGGAGCCTGCGTGCCCCATGGGTACTGCCGTATCCTTGTTCTCTCCTGCTGCATCCACTCTCCTCCCCAACTACCTGTCTTGCTGACCCACCCACCCGCTCAGAGGCAATAGCCCTCCAGAGCCGCCTTCCCCAGCTCCCCCGGGTGGGCCCTAGTGAGCAACTTTTCTTTGATCCTCCAACTCTTCCCTATTCCACTGCACTCCTGCTTCCCTTGTCAGATGCTAACTGATCCAGTCATCATGCCCCAAATTCAAAGAAAGACTAAAGGATCGTTCTGGATTAGAGGAGACTAAATAGACATGACAACCAAGTTACAAGTTACAATGCACGATCCCAGACTGGGTCCAGATTCGGGAGGGGTGGCAGTAAAGAACATCGAGGGACAATCAGTGAGATATGAATGTGGGCTTTATCACAGATAATAGTGTCGAGTGTGATCCTCGTGTTGCCGGTGTATAATTATATAAGGGAAAGTCTTCATCCTTAGGCCATCTCACTGAAGTGCTAAGGAGTGAAGGATCCGATGCCTGCAATATAAGCCCAAATTGCTCAGCAGAAGGTATTAATGATATGTCGACACAGAGCAGGAGAAAGCAAAATGTTAATTTGTAAATCTACATGGAAGGTGTTCCTTGCGCTATTCTTGCAACTTTTCTGACACATGAGATTTTTTTCTAAATAAAAAGTAAAGAAAAAAATTTTTTTTTTAGATTAGAAGAAAAAGGATGAAGAGAAGGAGAAGAGGCAAGAATGGAGATCTTGCTGAAAGGAGAAAAGTTTGCAAGTCTAAAAATCAGAGAAGGACACCAAGGAAGGAGTGGTCTGGCCCAAGAACTCCCCCAGAACTGAGGATGGAGCCACAGGTTTTTCCCGAAGCCTCTGGGCCCCCAGGCCTCCCAGTGGTGATGACAACCACCTCCCTCACTTTGTTTGCTCTGCTATTTATAGCAGCAATCGCTTTCCTACATAAAGCCCTGAAATAGAAATGTTAAAAGAGCAGCTGGTGCCTCACGGGAACCTAATAAAACGTCTGTTTCCAAACAGTCCTGCTTCTCTCCGTCATAAATATTCTGTAGTTCTTGCTCCCTCCTTCTTTATTAGCAGGCACATTTGCATAAAAACGGGAGTTGGTTTATTAAGAATTTATTTCTCCCTGCTGGTTACTGCCTGCCTGACAGTCACGTGGCAGCAAATGACATCACCCGCGTTGGCGTCTTCCCAGGCTTTAACCTGCCAGTGAAGGGTACGGAGCGAAAAGGACGCTGGGAAGACGGCAAAGAGCGTGGCAGATGTTCTCAGGCTCCCATTTCTCCACTGCAGTAGACGAAAAATAGAAGTTGCCACCCACACACACGTGCACGCACACCAAGCAAATTCACTAGCCAGGTCCCAGCGCAGCCAGGGGCTGGGCGGGGGCTCGGGAGGGGGCTTCTCTGCTGGGTGCCAGGATGGCTTCCAGGACTTTAGCATCCTCTTGGCCCCTGAGAATTCCTCATCTTTTTGTCTTTCCAGTTTGCCGTTGGATGACAAGCTACTGTCACTGAGGTCACCAGAATCCTTCTTTGGGTTGGCGTGAATCCTGCCCCTCCTTTCGGCTGCCTTTCGCCCACCTTTTGCCCCCCGCCCTGCGAAGCCCTCAGTTCCCCCAGATGCTGCTGGCAAAGGGCCCGGTTCACCCAAGGGGGTTGAGGGACAGAGCAGAAGCAGGTATGGCTCGAAATTCCCCAGTCACCGCGGGCTTCTCCATTCACTCAGGGCTCGGAGGGCAAATCAGAGGACCTGTGCGTGGAGCACGAGTCCCGGCCAGATCTCCAGCCCTTAGCTCCCACCCAGCCTCCCCACTGGGCCCACCGTGGCAGAGGTGCCTGGGAGCCCCCTGGCAGCACCCCAGGCCCCGAGCAGGGCCGGCCTCACGTGTGAATGCCATTCAGCTTTTTGTCCATTGTTGCATGCCTAACAATTGGGAATGTTTTCTTTGGAACCGGTCTGTAATCCCATCACGCTGTACTTCCTTTGTACTGAACAAGTGTTATTTAATGGGGCGGTTTTGATTGTTTTGGAGATAGGCGCATATTTGGAAAGAGGAGGGGTTTGTGTAAGTTGATTATATTGGCCAGCTTCCTCTGTTTTTTCTGGAAATCTTTCTTCCCGTGTGTATAGGCGGTAAGTCTCACAGAACGGCCCGGCGAAGCCTGTGAGACCCTTGCCCGGGGCAGGCTTTGATCCAGGCCTGTAATTCGGGGTCCTCGAGAGACCCACAGACCAGACGCCTTCTAAGTCACCCTCGGGTAACCCATCAGTGTCAGCTCGCCCGCCTCCTTAGCTACTGGAGACGGGGACATATCAAATTCCAAATGCAATTTCAAAGGCCTCTAGCTTTCCTCTGGATCTGCGGGAGGCTTTCTGGGGCCCCTTTCCTTTCCTTAACCTCCCTCTGCCCCCTGCACTGGGAGAGCCTCTCCTCTCCTAAGGAATGCTAGCATTCTTTGGAAGAATGACCATTGTTCCTTCTCAGGAGAGAGGAGAAAAAAGTCTCCATCGCCCTCTGTCCTTCCTTGCATCCTGTTCCTGATTTCTGAATCCCACCACAGAGCAGCGCTGGCCGAGCTTTCCTCCCACCTGAGAGCCTGGCCGCATTTCCTCCCCCACCCAGCCTGTCATTCGCGCCCCTGGTCCCCAGGGGCCAGCCGGCCTTTCTCCTCTCCTGCCTTCCCAGCTGCGAGGCTCCCTGGTGCAGAAGTGCCGTGAGCCGCCTGTTCTGCTCAGCTTTCGCGCAGGTCCTCACCTCTAATTTACCGGGTGGCTCTGCCTCCTCTTTCCTCACCTTCACGCTCCATCACTCGTGGGACGTATTTACCCAGGACCTGGTGTCAAAAGACACACAGTGAGTTCCCTTGCCAGCATCCTTTGTACTTGCCAGCAGGCATCACCTGGGAATAGACCCCAGAGAGTTTGCTGACTCACCTGGGAGGGAGGGGCCAGGCTCCTGTTTCCTAATCACAGAATGAACTCATCCTGTATCACAGACTCATGCAGGCCCCTCTTGGCCCATCAGCTCCCCCACCCTGGAGTAGCCTGTTTTTCTCTTTGTTAGAGAAGTTGTAGGTTTACAGAAAATCCCAGCAGAAAATACCAAGTTCCCGTATAACCCCTGGAGTAGCCACTTCCTGAGGCTGATCAAGAATTGGGGGACAGGCTGGCTTTCCTGATGACCCCTGCCCCTGCCCCCAGGTCCCCCAGTCACTGGCTGGCTGGCTGGCTGGCTTGGCAGCCAGAATCCAGAATAATGTTCATGCTTTTTGCAACCGCACTTACTATTAGCCATCAGAAAGCCCAGTTCCTTCTGAACCCTGACAAACTCCAGTGTGATCATTTGCCTACACAGGGAAGTGCACAAACTTGGGAGTTTAACCAAAAAACCTTGAACTACTTGTCCCCAAACTGCAAAATAATCCTCAGACTGCATCTCTCGGGTTTTCTGATCTTCTGTACTTTTCCAGTTTCTCTCTTACTTTGTGGTTGTACCACGGATGAGTTCAGGAGAATGTTTTAAGACAGTTTTTTCATTTTTGTGGGTTTTTTTGTTGTTGTTTTTTGTTTTTTTGGCATGGGGGCCCTCCTGGTCTCAATTTGTCTTATCCTGATCCCTATCGCCATGAAAGATTGGGAAATATACATAAAGGATTTTGTAATTTATTTTGCCTTACAGTTATGAAATGTTCTAACAAACCTGCACTTCATCCAGTTTCCGAGGTAAATCAGGAGTATTTATGTCCACGGGACACAAATACCTGTTTCAGGAGGTGGGTGCTCTGCGGCTGGCCCCCCACCCCAGGGACAGTGGACCACAGCTGCCACCTTGCTCTCTAGGGCAGGCCTGCCTTGCCCCCCACCCCCCGACAGCCCCCCAGCTGTTCTGCTCTCTGCTGGGCCCTGCTCCCACCCACGCTCCCCGGGGGGTACCTGTCCTAGCCACCCCGCTGCTTGCCGGCTGCCATGGCCACCGCTCCTCCCAGCTCCTGACTGTCCAGAGCTCACCCAGAGTCCCCGTCCTCTCCAGCCACTGCGGGTCAGGTCTCCACCAGCCCAGGGCGGGGCCCCCTCAGCTGGGCCGTGCGTAAATCCAGGCCCCTTCCTTCTCCCGTCCCAGTACCTGGAGCAGAAACCCCTTTGGCTGAGGGCTCGGGGGGTGACATTCACGCCTGCACCCACTGGGGACCCCTCCACAGTATGGGACCTGGTTACGTGGCACCACCTTCCCGTGAGAGTGACACCAGGTGGGCTCGGTTAGACAAGGCCAGTGGCTCTCCCCTTTCAGGTCCTAGGTCAGCTTCTGTCCAGGGGCCAGCTGGGTCCCTCCCCCGGCCATGGCGTGCATGTGACTGCACATACGAGCACCTGCGCACGGTACCCTGGGAGACGTCCTCCGCCTGTTCTGGTGCATGAGACGAAAGGCCTCTCCACGTGCCGTGCTTTCGCTCCTGCTCCCAGGACCAGTGGGAGTGGAACCTCGGACCTTCGCGAGCCCGAGCCTGAGTGGCAGGTGCTTAAACCAAGACCCCGTTCTCCTGGTAAACCTCCTCCAAGAAACGCTCGGCATTATCTCCACCCTGCCTCTGGCATGACAATAGTACTTATCTCAGGGTTGCGGTGGGGACACATGCGATAATGCACGTAGGTTTAGAGCGGCTGCTCGGTGAGCGCTCAAAAAGGTTCGCCCTTACGATGATGGCTTGAGCTCAAGGTTATTAATAGTGTGGATAGATTTGAGGACTGAACACGATGAGCCACATGACGCCCTTAAGTGCTCAATGAATCCTCGTCATTGTTATCATTAGGTCAGGACATTCTTTTAAACAATAAATTCCAAAGAAGAATTGCCATTCATTGTGCACATTCCTAAGGTTTGCTGGAATGAGTTACACGCACCCTGAGCTGGCTGACTGGCCCCTTGGCATGCAGACCCCCAGGTCCCTCGAAGTCTTGGCGAGCTAAATGTTCTACTCTTAGAGCAGATCTGGGAGGTGGCCCTCTCTACCCACCTCTGTCCTCTTTCCCTTCCCCCCTTAGGAGTGTCTGGAATCCAAGGACCCCCAGTCAAAGTCACGTCGGCACTGCGCGTGTAAAGAGCATGCACACGACTCTCAAAGCCCTGAGCCCTGAGGGTCCCCTTTAGCCACAGGATTTCAGACTAGAGCCACCAGCCTCAGGGCCAAATCCCATCAGAAAATGCATTCGCTGGAATAGTTCTTAGAACCAAATGAGCCAGTGGCCTTGCTGTGACATGAGGGTCAAAGGGGAGCACCCAGATGAAGGGGCTGTGGTGTCAGAGGTCTCGTGGCGATTTAGAGGCGCAAAGGAAGGGCATGGCCGAGTCCCTCTCTCGGCAGTGTTGGCGCCCTGAGGCTGCTGGGTGAAATCGGCAGGAGAGACTCAGGGCTGCTGGAAAGTAGCTTTCCAAAGACCCTGGAGATGTGCTGGTGATGTTCCAGGGGTGGAGACTGCACAAAGAGGAGCCCCCAGGGGTGGGCACTGAGCTCTTTCCCTTCCTGGGTTCCTCAGTAAAATCTGCTTTGTTTAAGAAAACAAAGGTTTGCCCTGCATTGTATTTTTCTGAAATGGTCTGACACAGTCCCCTCAGGTCACTTTCCTTTGGTTTTAAATAATCTGTTTAGCTTTTGTTTCCTGCCCCCTAAATGTGGACTCATCTTTTTCCCTTCAAAATTTCTGTGACCAAGCACATGAATTTTTATGACAAGGCTCATCAGAACAATAGACACAGGTACTCCCTCCTGGAGTATAAACAGAAAAGCACCGAGGATTGTACCTTTGCAGAATGGTTATCAAACTTACTCTGCAGCTTAAAGGCTCAGGCAACGCTGGAGCTGTCAGGCTCGCCCCTTAGGTCAGGGGCAAGAGGAGATCACAGGAGCACCCCATGTGCCAGGAACGGTTCCCGAGCAGCTACGGCATTTTTGAGGCTCCTTAAGGAATGGATGACGCAAAAAAACACGCTTTTGCTTAGATATCAAGAACACTGGAGCTCTATTTCCTCATTGCTTAAGGGGGTGAGAGCCCTGGCCGTAGGCCCAGGGTTAACCCAGACCAGAGGCTCCTGCTGGAAAGGAGAAGCACCTGGAATCTCACGAAGAGGGCTTCTGTGTTCCTTCTGCCCGTGGGGTCCCCGTCCTGGGGCGCCCCTCCAGCCGGAGCCCCTCCCCAGGCGGGGTGTTAGATTTCCACTCCCACGCTGCCCAGGCAGCCTCAAAGGCTTTCTCTCCAGCAGGAGCCTTCCCACCACGGCCCGTGGTTGTCGAGTCCCCCGACATAGTACTGAAGCAGTTGCCGTGCACACCCACCCCTAGAAATGTGGAGGTTGCCAGGGGGTTCTCTTTTTCCACCCAACTCCTTTCCCTGTAAGAGAGCCTCCACCCCCGTCTCCAATCGCCTCCTGCTTTCGACAGCCAGTATGTCCAGCACAAATTTCTCCTCTGGACATCAACTCCAGATGCCTAGCTTTCTCCTGGACAACGGAGCCTCACACTCAACATGCCCCACACTTAACTCCCCCTGAGTACTTCCTCATGAGAAAGGGATCCACCTCCACCCAGGCCTCCAAACCAGCGACCTGGAAGCTGTGCTGGACCCCCCCCTTTCACCCTCACCCCCTGAAATGCACCCCTGCCAAGTCCTATGGATTTCACCCTAGGAACATCTCTGTTTCCAGCCCTCTCCTCCATCCCCACTGCTACTGCACCGTTTCCCGGCCTCAGCACCTCTCACCCAGGCTTGCGAGAGTCTCTCCAATCCTCCCTCCAGGCTGGCACTTCTCCATCTGTCCTCAGCAGAGCCACCAGGGTGGCTCTCTAAAGCGGGAACCCCTGATCACACTATTTCCTCACTTAGGCCCCTCGCTGGCTCTCCTGGGGCCTCTCCAGCCTCATCCCACCCGGCGCCCTCCAGTGACACTGAGTGCTTATTCTTTCCCAAGCTCACCGTCTGTCTCTCACACCAGTGCCTCTCCCCATGCTGCTCCCCCTGCCCGATGCCTTCCCACCCTGCCCCCAACAGCTCCGCCAACAAAGACCCGCTGTCTTCCCGGCCCCCTCTCAAGCCGCACCTCTCCACGAAAACTTTTCCCCGGCACAGCTGAGCACATCTCTACACACTCCACTCACAGCCAGCAAGTCAGCGCCTTGTGGCCTGGTTTTCCTTGTCTGTTTCAGCCACGGGGCTGTAAGCTCCTCACAGGGGCCACGTGGTCTTGCTTGTCTTCTTTCGGTCCCTCGTGCCTGGGCCATAACAGGTGCTTCATAAACACTCAGGAAAAGAGATGAGAGAAGCGGGAGGAGGAGAGGGAGTGGCAATGACACCGAACTGGAATACAGACTGTATGTATGCCTGCAGGACTGACTGTAAGGTACCTGCATACCTGTGTGTGTGAGAGAGAGAGAGCATGGGGTGGGGGGGTGTCCTCACCTCATCCTAAACCAAAGGCATGACCAGAGAAAACGGTCACCCTTCAGCCAGGATCTGGACAACTCCACCTGTGTTAACAAAAGTCCAGGGCTTTGCACGGGAGACGATCTCTGGGGACAATTAGTGATGACCAGCATGACCAGGAGGTGGGGACGAAGCAGTGTACACGACGACCGTGCCCGTCGCTCGAGCGTGGAGCACACACAGACCTCGTTAACTCCCGCACCAACCCACGCCGCCACGGGCCCGTCTCCCTCGCGTGGCTCCTGCTTGCTTTCTCTAAAATGGAAGTGGCACATCTTCATGGAGGAGCCAGGTGGATCCGCCCAAGCCTTCCCTAAGACAGCAAAGGGTTAACATTCTATGAAGCTGGTCCTGCCAGGAGAGCTTGTAAACTATTAAAAATGCGAGCTGAGGTAGTCAGCGACACCAACCCTTTCTGTCCTGATCCTCTGGTCTAGGGGAGCAGGCTCTAGTGCCGAGTCAGCTCTCAGCCCGGGTTTTTTGTTGTGTGTGTGTGTATGTGTGTGTGTTTTTCCTGTGAGTGTGTGTGTTTAACTTTTAAAGAACTGTGGTTTGAAAAAAAATAAGTTGATCAGTATTCAAAGTGTCAGAACTGTCTGGGTGAGAGTGGGCTCGAACCGGAAAGCAGGAAACCCAGTCTGTGAGTTTGGGGTGGAGTGGGGGGGGGTGCAGGAAACAGACTCCATCCACCACCAAGACGGCAGAAGAATCCAGACAAAGGCAAACGGCGTCTTCTTTATCCTCACCGAGAGCTTTCTGCTGGCTGCGGGAGGCGCTCAGGGGAGGAAGTGTGGCAGGTCCCCGGCTGAAGCCTTCCATTGTTCTCACAATCAGCGGCCGTGGGCTGGGCAGGCGTGTGGGAAGAGGGTGGACTGCAGAGCGCACAAACATGGGAACCTGTAAGAAGGTGGTCAGAGCAAAAACAAAGACTGGCTTGTTTTTCCCCACTCAGTGTTTTTGAAAGTAGCCTATTCCTTCCTTTGGAAAGATCTCTTGGAAGAAGAAAAAAAAAGACATAATAATCACCCCATCACCTAGTCAGCGTTAATTACCAGCCCAGAATCGCCACTCCTGACAGGGGATGCACCCGGAAAAGTCACTATTTTCAGAGCTCTTTTTTAAAAGTCTGTGACCAGACGTGCAGACAAGTGGAGCCGCATGGAAAACCTCAGCTCAGATGTTTTGCCCTTTTCTATGTGAGAAGAGCCCAGGTGCTGGTGTCAGGGTGTGCTGGAGGTGGGGGGAGATGCTGGGAGTTCAAGAATGTTCTGCAAGCCCTCGGGGTATAAAGAGAGCTGGTTCTTCAGGGTTCTGTTTTCCATTCAGCTTCTTCAAGAGAGCATTTGAATTTAATTGTGCTGGTTATTTTCATGAGAACTCATCACAAAACTGAAACCAACGCAGAACAGTGAGAAATCACCAGTACCCAAGCTCAGAGCGGTGCCTGTGACCACTTCAGCTCTTTAAACACATTTTGTGTGTGTGCATGTGTGAAATGACCGCCCGCTGTAGGCTTTGCCCGCTCACACCAGCTCTTCACGCCCCCAGAGAGGCCTCCCCATCGCAGCTTCACCTCGGTGAGGGCCGCCCCTGTGCAGACAGCCCTGGAATTGCCTCCAAGGCCTGACCTCTCTGCCCTCCTCCAGGCTCCCGAGGCCAGCTGCCTCCTCGATGTCTCCCACACAACAGGAGTTCCCCATTTCCATTGAAGTCTGATCAGCTTCCAGCCACCCAGGCTTGAAACCTTGGAGTTCTGTTGAGTCTCCCTTCAAAATATTTCCTGTCAGACCTCTCCCTTCTCGTCCCCACTGCCATCACCATGCCAGGCACCATGTTAACTTGGGCCTCTTCCAGAAGGGCCTCCCCTAGCAGGGCTGTCTCGGCTCGCTGACCCCTCCCATCTACTCTGTCCCTCTACTTCCCTCTGTTATGCTCGTCTCCTCCTCAGTGGTTGCACTTTCATTACCCACTGGATCGAGCCCCAGCCTGGCATTCAAGGACCCCCAACCCTGCCCAACCTACCTTTCCTACGTTCTCTTTGGTTATTCTCCAACTCAAAGCCTCACTCCCATCAGAAGAGGCACAGTCACTGGCCACTCCTGTCACTGCATAAACATCTCTTCCCACACCCATGTGCACCTCATAGCCTTACCTAGAAATTCCTCTCCCTCTAGTCTGCCCCTTGACTTCCTCAGCAAAGACCAATTCAAGGCCCAGCTGCCCTTTGTAACTTTTCCTGACTTCCCAGCGATGACCTCTCTGCCCGCCTGAATTCCCATGGCTCTTACGGTGCGGTTTATCGTTTTGCATTATAATGGGTCAATATTTTAAGGCATGAATAGGTTGCTATTTTCTGTACTTCCTTGTACTCATTATCAAGGCTTACGTGCCAACTCAGCAAAAGGTTCCCTTCCTCAAAACACTTTGCTTCTAGCTACTTAGATAACTGTCACCATAAATCCAGTACATTTATCAAGTCTGTGATGACTGGAGACCCCTCGGACTGCCTGTGGGACCCCAGAGAAGTGCCAGGGGTCCCGTGCCCACCGAGAACGGTCTCACCTGAGCACCTCTCCACATGCGTGTGAAGCAGCCTGAAGAGAAGCAGTACCCCCTCACAGCAGCCTGCACACACAACAGACTTTTGCGCCATCTTTCTTTGTTTGATGACATTTCTGCTGACAAGGCTTTTTCCGAGGCTGGGAGCTGCCCAGTGTTACCTGACCTGGCATTTAAGATGTTTACAATGGCAGAAGCAGTGATTGCAGCATCCCGGCTCACCCGTCCCAATTTGGGATGACTTTCACATCATCCATCCCATAAACTGATGGGGTGAGTCTATGGGATGATGGCATTTGGCATGTTTGGCTTCTCTGGAGGCCTAACCATTGGGGTGTTGTGTGTGGCTGGGTTTTTGTTCCCACCTGAAAGTCTACACCCAAAGCAGGTCAGCAGAGGGGCAGAGCGGCTGCCTGGGAAGGTCTGGCCAGACTCCTCGGCTTAGCTGAGGGGTTTTACTCAATGTCTGGCAAACCAAGCGCCGACAGTGTCCCCAGCAGCTGCCTCAGAGCATCAGCCCCCAAGCCTTGGGGAATGAGGGGTCTGCTCTTCAGCCTTCATGGGACCAATGTGTCCATAGACTCAGGAGCTCAGCGGGACTTGCACTGAGCCTGGTTCTACCAACATCAAACAAAAGGAAAGGTCCCCACAGAGACCGTGAGGCCTTCTTAAGAGCCTTTTCAAGGTTGGTGACGATTGGCTACCACGCAAACCAGCCAGAAAGGAATACGGTGGGAAAGGGAAAAGAAAGGATGTGATCGTAAGTGCTTGTTCAGGTGCTATTCCTGACTCCTGCAGACCCAAAATACACACAGCCCAGCAACACTGTAGGCCACGGCAATCTGTCCTGCGGACACCTTCTCGGTTCTTCTCGCGTTTCCAGAGGCAGAGCTCTCCGTCCATCCACCTGTGTTCTAACCCACAGATGGCTCCACCAAACACTTGAGAATGTGTGGCGCTCGTTTGGATGAGCTCTCTTATTAACTCATCATCCCTCTCGACACTTCTGAAGGAGGTAAATGGTAAACATTTACTTTTGTCTAAAAGAAGGTGAGTGAGGGTGGCTGGCCTTGATGCTGTCACCTGGCTGAGCTCTGGGGCCAGTCCTCTGCCCTGGCTCTTGTCCCTCTCCTCCCGTGATGCCCCGGATGTGCTCCTGCCTGCAGAGGCTCTCCTCCCCTACGGGAGTCAAGGGCAGACACGGAGCTGTGCCTCTCCATTGGAGGCATTTCTAGATATGGGGGCCTAGAGGGAGAGAAGGAGGTCCTCACCTTCAGACCCATGAGAACACAGGACAGTTGCAGCTCCTTCAGGATCCACTTAGTTCTGTGCATAAGAAAGCCTTCAACTCCTGTCAACAGATATTTATCACATGCCCATGATGTGTCGGGCTCCATTGCTGGGCATCAGGGGTATGGGAAGGAAAAAGGGAGTTTGAGGACCTGCCTTCACAGAGCTTATATTCTAGTTACATTGCTCGTTTACGGACATCTAGCTCCAAAGTACGCCAAATCAGCAGGCTCTCTGTTCACGTTCCATTTAAATTCTGCCTTACATTTATTGCCGAAAACAGAAAGTTGAGTCAAGTGTGGGAAAGACATTCCAACAAGAAAGCCAGTGCCAGTGGTACAACACATGTATGTGTACTTTTTTTCTTTCATCTTTTTCCATATTTCAGTCCAATTTTCTTTACTTTCTATGTCATGTCCTCTTTTGTCCTTCTCCCATCCTGCTGGCTGTGGATGGAAATGGTTCATGGGCTTAGGCCACTGCTCCAAAACAAAGGGGCTGGCAGTGTGTCTTCACGGTCCTTGCTGACCTGCAGGGAATGAAACAAAGTGTGCACCAACTGGCCCAGAAGGAACTCTGACAAGGCACCAGCACAGAAGCACCTCCTGCCTTGCCTTTCTCCACAGCAGCCCAGAGCGGTGGGACAATGACTGCCCTGTAGACTCACGTCTACTTCTCACCCTGCTCTCAGGAGCTCAGGGTCCAGGAGGCTGCAATGTCTGCAGAGGAATGAAAGTGTCCGACCCCAGAGCCAAAGAGTCAACATAAAGTCCAAAGGCAAATGTTGGCAGAAGTAGCCATCCTAAGCAATCTTGCAGAAATGTGCTGCCGACCACATCGGGGTATCCCAGACCACATGTAAAAATGTGCAATCTGAGTTACAGTCGTGAACATTGAAACCTGCTCTGGACAATACAAAATGGAAGATGATGGTGTATAAGGGGTTCAGGCAAAGGAGCTCCAAAGAGGACAACTGGGGCAGGTGTCCCCCATGCCACCTGGAAGGCGCCAGCCAGGACCCAAAGCCAGGCTCTGCCCAGAGGACCAGGGGAGCACATCGTCCACAAAGCCAGGAGAGTTGTGTGCCCATCTCTGTTTTTTAACTCAATAAGTAAAATAATCGTTTAAATTTCCCATTTTGAAGCAGAACTGTTTAATGACCTCCTAATGTGTGTTGCGTGTGTGCGATTATTTGTGGAGAAGGGGTGAACGAGTTCATGACTCACCCACTCATTCCCTGGGGCCCTCAGCTGACCACTGCCAGCTTGACCGTATACAGTTTTTAATTGTTTTTATTCTTCGTCATGTATTTTTTATTTTATACAATGCTCAGCGGAGCACTGGCTGAAGACAGGAAACATAATGAGATATGAGAACCTAACAAGAGGCATAAAATGGTAATAATTCTGTAAATTCATCTCCAGTTATTTTCACCAGATCCAGATTTCTAGTACTTCAAAAATGTGAGTTGAAAAGAAAAAACTCTATTGGTGATTATATCCAATTTGGCTTTTTTAAAGTGGTAAAAAAATCCATTTCCACAATGTATTATTTAAAAAGAGCAGCTGAAAAATCTCCCCTGTCTTATCTGGTCAGTTAGAAATAAAAACATCAAAGACTATAAAAATAAACCAGTTTAGCTTAAGAGTAGAATGTAAGCATTTCAAACATTGTGAAAATTGACAGTTTTGCCTATTTTTATGTTATATTATAGAACGTATCTTATATATATTTAGGACCTGAAATCAAAATATAATGTGCCTTTTTTACTTTATCCATCACGAATCATACTCTTTTACATTCATCTCAAATAAACTAAGTGCATATCACTTATTAAGTGGAGAAAAAGACAAATATCCTGAATATTTTAAAGATTGTATGAAAATACACTTTCAATAAGAACACTAAGAATATACAATCTATAAAATATGTTTTATTCAAAAATCATTTATCATACACCACTCAGAAAGGAAAATGCTTCCATTCAAAATGTGAGAGAAAACTACCTCTTAGTATATCATCAGGATCCACAAGGTCCAATTTTAAATTCTGAGTTTCTTTTTTGAGCAGTTTTATCTATTTTAAAGGTTGATATTACTTGACTTTTATTCCTTTTTTGATGTTTTCCAAAGAAAAATAAATAATTGCTTATTGTTCTTAAAAGAACAAAACTCACTCTGTATTGCAAGTACCATATACATACAGTGGACCCTTTTCTACATCTAAGTTACATTTTGAGATCTTAGCACTCGTATTTTTCCCCTATCTTGAAATCTTTTTGCTATTTCTTCATTACTCATGAATTATTCTGAACTATGCTTAATAAAAAAGAATGGTAGAATTACCTAAATTAGAAGGACGGTACAATAGCAAAACAAATCATCATAATTGCATCATTCTCAATTTTCTTACTGTGTTAGCCAAAGTATTAGATCATCTGTAAGAAGGTATATAAAAGACTGGAGATACCATCCATGACATCTGGCTTAGCTTGCGTGAAACACAGCTAAATAATCAGAATTTTTCACTTTCCATTTATAATAGCAAAGAGGGGGGAAATGGAGGATTGGCTGAATCAGAAAATGAAGACAAAGAAACTGCAGGACTCCATCTCCAGAGATGATGCTGATGATAAGATAGATCACATGCGTAAAATCTCGAACCATAAGCCTTCAGATGGCAATATCCTAGATGAATTTTCTCAAGTCAATGAGTGAACAATATATTTCTGAAGACCAAAAGGAAATATGTTATTCTCATCTAATTAGTCATTCCATGGAAGGGCTTCATCATGCAATATTTTGTCACAAGACCTCTGGACCATCTCACTTTGCTCAAAGGATGTTTGATCGTGTCCGTTCATCCTTTATGATGTTTGTGCGCTGAAATTTACTTCATGTGTTTTGTAAGTGGACAAATGCCGAAGGCAGGTGTGTATACAAAGGTGACTGGAAGGAAATAGATCACATAGAAATGAAAAATTTGTTGGGTTGATTATCTCGATTGGTGTCTATAAATCTAAAAATGAAAATCCTTTGCGATTATGGAGCAAAGATAGGGTTAGATAGGGCCATCTTCTCGTCGACAAAATAGATAGGGTTAGATAGGGCCATCTTCTCGTCGACAAAATCGTGTGCTATCAAAGGTGTCACATTTTTTTCATATATTTTAGTTGATGTAAGTACGATGAGAACCGGAGGCAGAGCTAGAAATTATTAGAGATGTAGTTGAAATCCGAGTAGTTACCAGGTGGACATGCATGGCAGCTGACAGGCAGTTAGCTGCAGGCAGCGGGCACA
Source organism: Tolypeutes matacus (assembly GCA_026826555.1). Taxonomy (NCBI): domain Eukaryota; kingdom Metazoa; phylum Chordata; class Mammalia; order Cingulata; family Chlamyphoridae; genus Tolypeutes; species Tolypeutes matacus. The sequence continues at coordinate 4,689,469 of JAKSZT010026446.1, forward strand.
AAGCACATTGCCCACTTCAAGTACATGCACCTTCAAACCCAGGAAAATAAGAAAGAAAAAAGTGCATGTTCTGTGGTTAAATTCTAACAGAGTTCTTCTCCCTATCCTTTCATTCTTACTTTACAAGTTACTTGTTAAATGACTGAAAAAAAAATATTTTAAAGAGTTCATTGGAACCAGGTGGTAAATGGTGATGACTGTTTTCCTGGTATGCTGAAGACTACATAAGCGAAAACTTCCCAAAAGATGTTCCTCAGACCGCTAACTGTTTGTGGTCAGACACATTTGAGAAATGTTGGGTAAAACAGAGGTAACTGATTTCTGAACTGGAGTACTTCCCTGAGCCTTTAATATGCAAGATTTCCAAACTGGGTTTGACCACGGAAGTCTTTTGGGTGCAGAATATTTCACAGGATTAGTGCTCTATGGTGGACTCTGAAAAAAGACTTCCTTAGAAGGCAAAAAGGACAGAAAATCAAACTAATTTATTATTTAGCTAAGATTAAATTTATGGGTGTTTTTCTCCTTCGTTAAGAAAATAAAATGCATTAGAAAACCAGCTCTCTAAGGGGAACCCCATAACAGGCTGGGGCAAAGGGGAAGGGAATGGGCTAGGACCCCTCAGAATGTCTGTGGGAGCCCCACTTACAAGGGCGAGTACAGAGGGAGGGGCACATGCTCTCACCAGAGGATTCACAGAGGAATTGCTTTAGTAGCTTTATTTTGAAGAGGGGAAGCAGGAAGTAGCCCATTATTCTAGGGGAAGGGGATGTAATTAGAGGACTTGTAGTGAAAGGATCTAATAGAAAATACTGCCCGACCACTGAAGAGTCCCGAAGGCCCAGGGGAGGTTGTGAGGGAATGGGGGCAGGGTGAATTTGCAAAAGGAAGATGGTGACTCTAAATCCTCAAAGGGCAGATAACATAGAGAAAAAAAAATTTTTTGACAGAGTCCTGGGCTCCTGTCACCTGGAAGTTGCTCATGTGAAATGAACTTCCCTAGTCTGAGACTAGGGAAGCTACTTCCCAGGGAGGACTGAAGCAGGTCTTCCAACCCTCGACCCCGGGTTCTGAGCTCTCCTTCCAGCCACCCCCACCCTCCACCAACCTCAGCGCCAGCCTTTCTGCCACCTTGTGCAGACACCCTGCCTTCCTTATGACACAACAACGGAATTGTCCCTGGACGTGGCAGAGGCCAACACCTCTCCTCTGTGCCCTGAATTGCTTCCCACCTGGCTCCTCAATCTCACCTCTGCTGCCATTATCTGCCATTATCCCCCTTCAGAACTGATCCATCTCTATGTTTCCTCCAGAGAGAAACGCCTCCAAAGAGTAGCCTAAACACCCTAGCACCACCTCCTCCCTTCCGGTTCTCTCCTCAGATGGCTCCAGTCAAGATCTTGTCTCTGCCACTTTCCTTAAATGGGTCACCAAAGACCTACATCAAGCCAACTCCAATGTCAACTCTCTGTTTTCATCTTATTTGAGTCCTCGACAGAGTCCATGGTGGATCGCTCACTCCCTGAAACACTTTCTTCAGGTGGCTTCTACAATTCCAAGTTCCTCTGGTGACTTCCCTACCCCACTCTCCCATGCTTTCTTGGGCTCTTTGGCCTCTGCCTTCTCAACCAAATCTCTAAATATTATTCCAGTCCCCTAGAGATCTGACATCAGCTCTTTGCTCTTCCATGGCTACTGTCGCATCTAGACTCAAGACTTTAGATGGCATCTTTGTGCTGACGACACTCAAATCTTATCCCTTGTGCCTACTTCTCCCTAAGGCCCTACACTGGTTGGTGTAGCCCACCTGCCTAGCTCAGTATCACCACATAATGTCAAGTAGGCCTCTCAGGCATGGGATGGCCAAAGCAGAATTCTGAACCCTGACTCAGCTCTCCGAGCCTCCTCATCTCAGTAAAGAGTACCAGCTGCTCAGGCCCCAAACCTAAGAGTTATATTTAACTCCTCTCTGTCAGCCCCCTCACCCCCACCCAAGCCAGGAGGAAAGCTTACAGAGTCTATCTCCACAGTATATCCTGAATCTGACAGTTTCTCATCATCTACCCAGGCACTATGTCCAAGCTACCATCATCTCTGACCTGGAGCACTGCAATATCCGGTCTTAACGGGCCTCCCTGCCCCTGGTCTTGACTCCCTAGCGCCCATCTCCAAACAGCAGCTAGAGTGATCTTTCCTTAGCGCCAGTTAAATCACATCACTCCCTTGATTAGATTTCTCTGACTTCTTGTTGTCAACAGAAAAAAATCCACATGCCTGTAAGGTGCTCAGTATCCGGCACCTGCCCAGCTCTTTGACCTCCTTCCCCTCCACTCTCCTTCAGTCACGCATTCAGCTACACTTGCCTTCTTTCGGCCAAGTTCTTCCTACCTTCGGGCCTTCGCATCTGCTGCAGATGTTGGCATGACTGCCTCTTCCTTAGTCAGATGTCAACAGAAAGTCTCACTGAGACCCTTTCTGACCATTCTAGCGAAAGCAGCCACCACGCCACCCCTAGCCTAGCACATTGCGCTACTTTGCCTTCTTTGTCAGACTTACCAGTACTGGAAATTCCTGTACTTATTTGTTGAGGAACTTTCTCATCCGTGAAAAAGTAAAGCTTGTTGAGAGCAGGGACTCTGTCTTATTCACACGGAATAGAACATAGCCCCAAGCAGGTGTTTGTGTTAGAAATTGTGGGTTGGTTCTCTCAACCTCCATTGCAACCTCCTTCTAAGTGGCCTTTCTGTAATGCAGAAGCTGGAAAGCCAAAAACCACATTTCCCAGACTCCCCTCCAGCTAAAGTCCTGACTGTAATTTGAATTTCTCAGATAACAGGCAGTCATGCAAGACTCGAATTTGCAATTGAGTTCAGTGGCAAGAGAAGCAGGGCACGAGGTGTCCATTTTGAGGGTACAGGGGAGTGGATGTACACAGTGGTTGAGTGCCTGCTTCTCACGTACAAGGTCCTGGGTTCTATCCCCGGTATCTTCTTGAAAAAAAGAAAAGTTCATTTTGAGGGCGCAGATTGCAGCAGCCGTAGAGCAGCTTTGCAGCTGGGTGGTCAGCTTCCTGCTGGTGAAGGAACTGCAGCTCACTTAGTGGACTCACATCTGAAAGCTCAGCCTACTCTGCTTCCTTGCCCTCTGAACTATTTTCCTAGCCATTTAATGCCTAGCAATAGATCTCTTTCTGCTGAGACTAAACATGGTGGCCTCTGTGCGCTGCCACTGAACACTGACCAAAAAAGTGCTCCGTAAATATTTGTTGGCTTAGGGGGGCGGATGTGGCTCAAATGGTTGGGCGTCCGTCTGCCATATGGAGGGACCTGGGTTCGATCCCTGGGACCTCCCAGTAAAATAAAAAATATATATATAGAAGGCGCATGGGCTGCCAGGCTCTGTGTGCCGCTGAGCTGTCGGGCCCCGGGAGCCATGCAGCAGGATGATGACGTAACAGAGGAGAGACAAGACGAGATGCTCCGAAAGCTCCAGAAGCCAGGAGCAGAGGTGGCGCAGGCAGCAGAATACCTCTCTCCTACATCGGAGGTCTCCAGGATCGAATCCTGGTGAAGACTGGAGGAGGAGGATGAGAGGAGATGGCAGGAAACACACACAGAGAATTGCCCAGCAAATGGACACAAAACAGCAAATGGGGAAGGGGGGGGTTAAAATGGATAAAGTAAATAAATAAAATCTTAAAAAAAAAAATAAAAAAAAATTTGTTGGCTTAGTATGACATAGCAGGTGAGCTCCCCAGATGTCAGTTTAACCAGTTAGGGGCTTCCGGATGCTTTCAGGGCAGTTTCTGTCCAACCATTTGCATCCTCGCCACAGACAACGTCACATGGTATGTTCTCTACACCCTGAACACTTGGGAGTATCAGATTTTTCCTGGACACAAAATAAGGAAGGAGATTGCTCTGGACTTACAGCCCTTGTGGGCAAAAGTGGGGGCGGCTTCCAGACTCTGGGGTGCCGGGAGGGAACTTTGGTCTCGCCAAGTTCACGATTCTTCCTACTTACTTCTCTGGTTCTGGGCTCACCAAGCAAAATTCCAAACTATAATATGGTCTCCTGGGGAGAGCGGCCTGCTCCCTAGGTTGGATCTGCCACCCCCCACACCCCACCCCAGGAGTTGTGACTGCTTGCCTGGAGCAAAATCCCACCCTGACTACTCGGAGGCTCTGAATCTGGTCAGTCCTCAGTGAGTTGCTCAAATTGAGTGTCTGAATCAAAAGAGCTGGAGGCCAAGCTTGGTTCAAGGCATTCCAGCCAACTACTCTGTAAAGCAGAGCCTAGAAACTGTCTTTCAGGGGTCACCTCTTCCAGCATTGTTGCAAGCTGTATTAGTTTCTCTGGCCTGCTGTAACAAATTGCCACATACTTGGTGCTTTAAAACGACAGAAATTCATTCTCTCACAATTCTGAAGTCACCAAGTGTGAAACCAGTATCAGGGGGCCAAAATCAAGGTGTTGGTGGGGCCCCGCTCCTGAGGGAGGTGCTAGGGGAGAACCTGCTCCTCACCTCTTCCAGCTGCTGATGGCTGCTGGCTTTCTTTGGCTTGTGGCCACATCTCTCCGACCTCACGGTCACTTGTCCTTCTCCTCTCTGTGTCTAATCCCCCTCTGCCTCCCTCTTACAGAGACACTTGTGATGGCATTTAGAGCCCACCTGGATAATCCAGGATGAGATCTGTAACTTAATCACAGCTGCAAAGGCCTTTTTGCCCCCAACAAGGTAACATTTACTGATTTCAGGGGTCAGGCCCTGATATCTTTGTGGCCGCTATACAGCCCACTACACTAATCTTGACAGGAAAACTTTGTTCTGAGAACCTTCCAGCTATGCTATGGGGATGTCACCATGTCTGCCCAGACCCCACCTCCCCTCCATTTATCCCTTCCTTGAAGTACTTACATGGTGGGGGAGAGTGGGGAGGGAGGGAAAAGAGCTCTGAATCTGCAGCTGCCAGGCACCACCTGCCAGGGGAACAAAGAAATGGGTGAGCCAAGCTCTGACCAGGTGGTCTACACTCAGCTGAGAGCATAAAAATGAACACACCAAATTGCTGGAGCATCAGCCAAACATAGTCAGCTCTATCTGATAGGCCAAAAGAAAGATGAGTTGCTTGGCTTGTCCATCTCAGCAGGCAGGTGTATGGAGCCTGCTGCACTCTTGGAAGAGGTCCACTTCCCAGCTGAGGGATGGTTTGGCAAGACAATTACAGCCAGCCTTGCTCACCTGTAAGGCCAAGAAAGAAAGGAGTCCAGAGAAGGAAACAAGAGCAGGGATGTCAGAACAGATGGCTCCCTGGAACTGAAGGGCTATTCACAGAGGTCAAGAGAAGTGGTGTGTTGAAGCAATTATCTGGGTAAATTAAGCAAAAATAAAAGGGGATGATGGGACTCAGAAACCTTTTTAACCAAGGTCAGTAGTCTACACCATTGATGCCACTAAGCAGTTATTCAAACGTCCCTGCACTTGGGAGGGCAACAACAGACTGAGACTATGGTGGGTAGAGAAGCCCACGATGGCTTCAGCCATCTTGGCAGCCATTGGGCATTAAGTCAAGCCATTCAAATGAATGGAAATGAAATAGGAATGCCAAATTAGTGACTGCATATAATGAGGCAATATTTGATTGAGCAAAATAAAGTGGGTTTGATCTTTTTAATTGGTGAAGAAAATGCTGGCATCAGCACCAAGCTGTTTGATACATTGCATGATATTCATTTATTCATTTGATGACTATTTAATAATAAGTACCTGGGGGTGTGTTGACTAATCAGAAATGGATCTTGTACTCGTGGGGCTTACAGTTTAGCAAAAGAAATAGAACATTTTCAAAAGTAACATTCAATATTATCAATAAACCTGTGAGTTAAGCACTCTTATTCCAATTTTATGGATCAGAAAACTCAAGTCAACAGAAAACACCTTACATAGAATCACACAATTAGTGGCAGAGCCTGGATTTGAATCTTATCGCTGACTGCCAAAACCCACATTTTTCTCATGACACAACTCAAGCATTCCTTGAAAGAGGAGGCATTGAACTAGCCCTTCAAAGATCTATGGGATTAGAACATTTCTACACTTAATGCAGAAAAAAAAAATGTGTACACAGATGTAGTCATGACATTAACAGACTTGGAAAATTGAAAGGAAGAGGAAGTTTATGGTCATAAATTATGAGCTCAATTTTTAATATATTTTTGAAGGACCTCTAGGATATGCAGATAGAAAAAAATCAGCAGTCATTCAGAAATTCAGAACTGGAGCCCCACAGAGAAGTGTGGGACAGATATTTAGGTCTGGGTTTCTTCACACAGAATGAATGGTGGGAGCCATGAATTTACAAAAGCAAGCCGTCTGCAAAGAAAGAAATGAGAAGAAGCTAGAAAAGGGCCAAAAAACAAATCCTTGTAGAATGTCTGCCTTTAGGAAGTAGAAAAAAGAGCAATGGAAGGTAAAATAGAATTAGTCAAAGATAATGAGGAGGGCTAAGAAAGTCATGCATTCTGGAACCTAATGGAGGAGAGAACTTAGGAGAAAGGTACAAAACAATGAACTCTGAAAAGATCACAGAGAATGAGGACTGAGAAAAGGCCATTTGACTGGCAACCAGGGTGTTTTTGGTGACCTCTGATGAGAGTGGATGTGTGGGAAATTGAAACAGATAAATGGACTATCTTTTCAAAAACTGGGACAATAAAAGGGAGGAGAGGGGGGTGGATGTGGCTTTAATGGTTGGGCGTCCATCTCCCATATGGAGGGGCCTGGATTCGATCCCTGGGACCTCCTGGTAAAATAAAAATGTAGAAGTCACGTGGGCCACCAGGCCCCGCCTGCAGACATGCCAGGCCCTGCCGAGCCACGCAGCAAGATGATGACGTAACAGGAGAGTGACACAAGGGAGAGCCAAGATGAGACGCATTGAAAAACCGGGAACTGAGGTGGCACAGGTGGCAGAACACCTCTCTCCCACATCAGAGGTTCCCAGGATCAAATCCCAGTGAAGATAGGAGGAGAAGGATGAGAAGGGAGGGCAGGAAACAGACATAGAGAAATGCCCAGTGAATGGACACAAAACAGCAAAATGGGGGGGGGTGTTTAAAATGGATAAAAGTAAATAAATAAATCAATCTTTAAAAGGGTGGGAGAGAGAAAAAGAGAGAGAAAACTTTGATAGAAAAAAATTACATATTGGACTACCTAACTTAAAATACTATAAATATTGTGTTTCATCCATCCCTCCCATTTTCTTCCTCTTCCCCTTCTCTATTCTCCATCGACACATAAACTTGTTCTGGCCAAATGAACCAGGTGAGATGAGACAACTGATTTGAACAGACTTGTCAACATTACTCTGAAGAAAAAGGACTTGGTAAACTGTTTAGCCAGAATTGTCACCAAAAATAGTAACACATAGGGTGGTAATTGGAAAGAACATAGCAAGGTTTAGGAGAAAATTGTTGTTGGGTTGGTTAGTTGGTTGGTTGGTTGGTTGGTTGGTTGGTTGGTTGGTTGGTTGGTATTGAGGACACCTGAGCATGTCTGTAGGTGAACGCGCTGGTGTCAAGGGAGAAATTGAAGGTGACTGACAATTCCATACAAGTATGGAAAGACAGGAGGCCAGCTCACACCAGGAAAGACTTGCTTTGGAGAGATGGGACATGCTTTCCCTGAGATGTGACAAAAAAGAGGAGGAGAAATTAGAGGTGGAGGACCACAGTAGACTAAGTAATTCTACCAGCCTTCCCAAGCTACACAAAATATACATGAATACCAAAATGGCTACATTTGAAAACATTGGCAATATCACACGTTGCCAGTGATGTGAAGCAACATTCACACACTTCTGGTAGGACTCTCAATGAGTATAACCATTTTGGAAAAACATTTGGCAGTATCTACTAAAGTTGAACATACCCATACCCTGTGAGCCAGCAGCAATTCCATTCCTAGAAAATATTGCCAGAAATGCATGCTGCACACACCAATACAGAAGCACAGAAATTATCGTAGCAGTATTACTCTCGTAACCTGAAACTGGAAACAACGGAAATGGCCATCAAGAGTCGAATGGACACAGTGTTCCGCAGTTATACAATGTGATATTATCCAGTGATAAAAATTTACAAACTACGGCTACACTCAACAACATGGGTAAATTTCACAAGTATAATGTTGCGTGAAAGAAGCCATGCATGAAAGAACACAGGATGTGTAATTACATTTACATGAGGTTGTAAAAACAGGCAAAACTTGATGTTAGAATTTAAGGATACGTATTTTCATGGTAAAACTATAAAGAACACCAGGGACGCGATCACCATAGAAATCTGGGCAGTGGTTGCCTTTGGTGGGGAGGGCGAAGTGGCCACAGAAAGCGTAACTGAGGAGAGCTTCTAGAGTGTTAGTGAAGTTCTCCTTCTGGACATGGGTGGTCGTGACAGTGTGTTGACTTTGTGCTCTGTCACGGAGCTACACATCTTGGTGTGCTTTCGTTTGTTTTGGTTTGTTTCTCGGGTTTTTCTGAATGCCTCTTTGGGGGATCTGGGGTTATGGTTTCGTCATGTACTAACTGGATTATACTCTAAACCTGTTAATGAGGCTTTATGGTAAATGAGGAATTATAATCCTAGCTTTCCCATTAGAATATTGGGAAGTTCAAATAAAATATTCCAAACTTATTTTGGAAATATGAAAGCATTATAGCAACACATCTTTGTTTGGAGTAATTTTCTGTATATGTGTGTTTTATTTTATAGTTTAAAAAGTTGAGGGGAGGGGAGAAGAGGGGAAGAGAGGGGAGGGGAGGGGAGGGGAACTTAGAGGTGGAGAGAAATGAAGTTGGGGAGTTGAGGGACACTGCTGTGTGGGCTCAATCTCTGCAGTACTGTACAAGGCAGGGGGCAGCGACCAAGGGCTTGAAGGCCCAGGCCCTACGGGGAATGTGGTGGGCCGGTTGTCCATCAGAGGTAAGGAAGAGGCTTGCTGGATCAGGCAGGCGTTTCAGGAATGAAGCCGGTTGGGGGAGGGAAGCAAGTTGGCAAGTGACACTTAATACTCTGTCTCTGTGTCCGGGAAGACAGCCTCTGTTGTTGCAGAGACTACAGCAAAATGGCCAGTGTGTGCAGCGTGTACGAGGGGCAGCAGCCTCTGAGCTCCCGCCAGATGCTGAAGAGTGAGGAAAGATCCGGGGCGGCCGGGTGCCAATGTTTCAAGTGAAGCTAAAACCCTGGATTTTCATGGGATCATGTTTCTTTAAATGTTGGTTCATAAATCAAATTGTTTTCCAATAATTCAGGCTGAACAAACCCCATTTTACCTTCTAGATGAGGTCCACGGACTTTGAGGTCCATGGGGTTTGAGACATCTGTGTTAGCCAGTCAGAATTTGTCGTGGACCCAGCCAACCCAGGTGCATGGCCTTCTCCAGTAACTCTGAGTAGCAGTGCAGGCAGCAGATGCCAGAGGGGGTGTGGCAAGGCTGGATGGCAGAACCCGAGGGATGGGAGACCAGAAGACCTAGCTGAAAGGGCTCAGCTAAGACCCAGCAAGCCAGAAAGGCCTAGGGGACCTCAGGCCTAGGACCAGAGCCGAGACAAAGCCCCGTTGAGGACAAAGAGCTGAGTTAGGAGAAGTGTGAGAGGTCAAAGGATAAGAGTCAGAAGGAGGAGTTTCAGGATGCAAGAGCCGCTCCAAAAACAAACATTTCCTTTTTATCACTTTTCCTTTTTTACTTTAGTTGCTCTCGACTTGCTTTTTTTTTTTTTTATTCTAACAATCCTATAGGCAACACCAGAAGTGTGAACAAAACCGAGCGACGTCGGGTTTTTGTGGAGCTGTTCTGCTGCTTCTGCTTTTGGCCATCGGTTTCCGAGGTAGGCACGCACACGACTTTCTCAAGGACCCACTCGTTGATGCAGAGCTGTCGAGTCAAGGCCACAAGTGACAACTGCATCTGGCTCAGCCCCTGGGGGCCGGGTTCCAGGAAGTCCTGGGGTAGAGGAAGCAGCTAGTACTGCACGTGAGAAGTGGTCAGCAGTTGGGAACAGCTGGAGGGCAGAGGGCCAGTGAGCAAATATCGGAGTTTGGGAAATAAGGTTTCGGCTGAACAAAGTTCACTGTTGTTTTCCAAAAAAATAGTCTGGTTGAGCCACCAGAAAACAGGGTGAAGAGCAACTGAATGTTGGCTCCAGGCTTCTAAGGCATGGTCTGCTCGGGCACCCAACGATGACCACAGCCATAGCTGTCCCCACAGGGGCAGAGGCAGGCGGCAACTTGGGGTGAACGGGGAGTCAAAACACGACCAGACTATGGAGATGGAGGGAAGGACGAAAGGAAAAATGACAAAAGGCCTTTTGTCCTTTGGATGTGCTGTGCAAATTCCATCTCGAACATGGGGCCTGCTTAGCACGGGCCATCAGCTACCTTCCCAAGCAGCGAGCTCTTCATTTCTAGCAGAGTCTGAGCAGAACCTCAGCTATTATCTCTCGTAAAGTCTATAAAAAGGGTGAAAAGTTGGGCTACCTAATTTGTCATTCTTAAAATAGTCATTTAACAGAGCTAGGAATCCCTGACAAATAATACCTTCTCCAAGTAGGTATGTGTCACTGTTTTAAAGCCACTTAATCAAAGCAGGCTGTCGGCAAACAGGCCTGAGCAGCTACAGATTAGCTGACTGAAGCTTCCCAAGTATGAGGCAGAGCTTAAGTTAAGAAATTAACTTGGTTTAGATAACAGTTTTATTGAAAAGCAATGAGTTCAAAAAACAATCAGAAATAAGACAGGTTCACTTTTTTCTTTTTACTCTATACATTTTTATCAAATTGTTTCTAACAGACCATCTGTTGAGAAGCATAATTTTGTAAATTAACTTTTCTCAAAAGTCATTACTCTTTAACTCAATGGAAGTATCTTTTCTCTCTCTCGTAACGTATGAACCCCTGTGTTTTACATACCTGTTTCCCTACAACACCCATCCCTGAACCTGGAACATAACAGGGGCTCATTATAGATGTTTGTTGAATGAAACAGTGACAAGGACACAGCATGTAAATTGGCCATTTTTGCATACTGGCAACAATGGCATTTTGAACACCTACTATGCTTCCTATACATTCTCTTATCTCAACCTCATGATAATCCCCAGGATGTGGTTGCTAGGGTTATCCCCATTTTACAGATAATTCAACTGAGGTCAGTAAGTGGCAGGGCCAGTTTCAAGTCAGATCCATCTGGCTCCCAAGCTGGCACTCTCAGCCATTGTTTTAAATGGAGTTTCAATCCTCTTGGTCTATATATATTATTTTATTGCCTCAGGTGGTATGTTCAGCAGAGAAAACAGTGGCTAAGATTACTGACTCTTAGTGCCTGGCCTCCCAGCTGCTTCTGCTCCCAGCTCTTTGCCCTCAAACTCAAGCTAGTCCTCACCTCCCAGGGCCCTCTGTGCTTCCCCACAGCTGCTCAGCAAATTCCTTGATGTGAAATTATGATCACAGGTTGCAGTGCTACTTAAAATAATTTTGCCAAATGTTCCAGCTCTATGCATTGGTGAACACAATGCATGAAGTTTTTAAGAGGAAAAAATGTAAGAATTCATGTTGCACATACACAGCCCCTGGGCAGCACCTGTGGCCTGAGCTTGGATTTGAAGGCTCCTCTTCCCCCAGGCAGCTGACCAAGCGCTGGGCCTCGGCGTGGCGGGGAGAGCTGGCAGGTAGGTGCCCCTGCCCCAGGCGGAGAGGGCAAAGGTCAGGCTGGGCGCTGGGTTTGCTGGAGCATGAGTCAGAGACGGCGTGGGCATAGAGCCTCAGTTTCCAATGTCCAGTTTCCGGTGCCAGTCGGAGCAGCGCTTCCCTCCTGCCCGGAGCAGCCTTTTAGAAATGCGGTGCCACCAACAAAGGCCAAGCTGGCGCCCATAAATAACTGGGGGCCGCACCCCTCTCTGGCTCAGGCTGCTAGGGCGGGCCAGGCACGCTCGGAGGGGCGCAGGCGAGGGGCCCCACGCTCCACTGGGCACTGTTATCAAGAGGCCAAATGGGTTCTGGCTCATCCGCTTTCCTTCCGGGCTCCCTGCGGCCCCTTTTGACACGACAGCCCGGGGAGGAAGCCTGGTGCAAAGCAGTCATTCCATCCACCCCTGCTGGCAGGCGGCCTGGGAGCTCGGCCCGGGAAGTGGGGTCCTGGTGAATCCGAAGCGGGAGGATCGTCCTCTGCTGGGCTGCACTTTAGAGGGTCTCCCAATTTTCTGGTGCTTTCTCTCGGCTTGAGGCCTGAGAAGTAAAGGAATGGGGTGGGGGTGGGGGGGTAGGGGAGAGATGAGAAAATCCTAAGGAAGGGGTCCTTTCTCAGAGAAATTGGAGCGTCGAGCTCCAATTTTCCACACCAAGAAGGAGGCGCTTCCCTGAGCCAGGCCCCAGCGTCAGGCGCCTCTGCATAGCGACTTCTAGGAATCCAATCAAGGACATCTGCCTCCAGGGCCACCTTAGAAGCCAGATGCTCTCTCCAGCTCCAATCTGCAGCTCTGCAGGAGCCTTGGAACAGTGCAAGGAGCCCCTCTGGAAACGGCCGCTTTGAGGACTGCCCATCTGCGGTCTGTGCGATGCTGTGTCCTTCGAGGCCTCCCAGCCATGGGGCCCCAGGGTTGCCCATGCCTCCTTCCCTGAGTGCACTCCCACCAGCACTCAGCACTGGGGAGAAGGGCTCACTGCTGACGAGCAGTGAGGCGGTGGGGACGTGAGGCGGTGGGGACGGCAGGCGCTAGAGCCAAACAGATTCCAGACCCACCGCTCGCCCACTGGGTGATATCCCGGAGGTTCCTGCACCTTTCCCAGCCTCAATTTCCTCATCTGTCAAATGGGCGTAACCCTGTCCATCTGCCAGATGGTGGCCATGGTTAAAGGAATGTACCCTGGATGGAAGCAGTAAGGCTTTAGAGCTACCCCCACCCCAGAAAAGGCAGAAGGAGCTTCCATCTGGGGGTCTGGATGGAAGGGGAGGCCGTTTTCACCTGCAGGGACCCTGGCGTTCTCTGTCACTGTTTTTCGGCCACACCTTTAAGCTGCAGGACAGTCTGTTCTGCCCTAAGGCCTGCTGACCATACTCTCTTGCAAAGTCTGACCCCCAGCTCAACTCCAGCACGTGTGGGGCTCACAGACCCTGCCTTGGTGGGGGAGGCAGGGAGCCAGCTGCACAGCTGTAAACATTCCCCTCTCCCACCCTCCCTCTCTCTCACGCCACCCTTTTGACTCCCCAGAGGAACCCTGCGTACAAATCTTCTCCTGCTTCTTTTGCTGGGAGGGGGGAAAGAAATGGTTTCTTTGGCCATGAGGTCCCCTGTCTACACCCATTCACCCAGTGCATACCAAAAGGAGCAAGGGGAGTGACCTGCCCAGTGGAACAAGCTTTTTTTTTAACTTTTTATTTTGAAATAATTTCCAACTTACAGGACAGTTGCAGAAGTAATACAAACACACACAGAGAGCGTCACCCGTCCTCCCCCCAGATATCCAGATGCACCCATTTTAACATTTTGCCGCATTTGCTGTATCATTCCATCCATCCCTCTAGATATCTATCTATATCCACCGACTTACCTACCGGTTTTCTAAACATCTGAGAGGAGATTGCTCACACCCTGCTCCCTGAGCACAGACTGCTGTGTTTAAACTCTCTGGAGAATGCAGCCCTCGTTGCAGTCCCCCTCTCTCGGCACTGCTCACCCCCGCAGCATCTTTATGAGCGTCCCAGTGACCCTCTCTTCTCTCCCGTGATTCTTTATCACCAAAGGTGACTTGTGGCCCTGCTCACAGGGGAGCACTAGGGAGAGAGCCCTGTCGGAACTCCCAAAGACAGGCAAAGAAAGCGCCGGTCCCCAAAGAGCAGCCTGAGCATGAGGAGGCTCCTAGGCGCCTGTTTTCCTTCTTGCGTCTTTTCTTTTTTTGCAGAGCGCCGCATCTAATGAGGAAGTGCTGTCAGTGGGAAGGAAAGGAAAGCTTCACCCTGGAACCCCTCAGCAGAGCAAGAACACGCTTTTCCTCTGCCCCTTGAAGGGCAGCTCCCTCCACTCATGTGGACGACCAGACGGAAAAGTCCACAGAGGGTGAAGCGCATTTTTTCCCTCGTGCTGGTGACTTCCCGGAGAAACTTCTGGAAAGCGAAAACAGACATTGCTTTCCACACAATTAAATGTACTGACGTAATAAATAATCCTACGGCGTGGTAGACTGTGTGTGAACTCCATGCCAGCCCCCACCCACCCCCTGTCATGGGTCTTCTTATTGAATCCTATGAGAAAACCTGAGGAGAGAGATACCTTTTTACCCTCATTTTACAGATGAGGAAAGTGAGGCCAAGGAAGCTAAGTCATTTCCCTGGGTGGCACAGTGAGTGAAAGCACGGAGTCCTAAACCAGGTCTGTCTGAAGTCAAGGCTGTTCCTCATTTTCTTACACAACCTCTCTGGGGGTTTCGAGGGAGCAGTAGGGCTGCCCTGGCTATAATGCCTTCAGCTAAGGAGGTCAATACACCTCATCAATAGAGAATTATCACCTTCTTTAAAACCATGAAACGGACGCTTCTAAAAGCAAATACATTTCCAACCTTGGGGTTAATGATAAAGCTGGGAAAACACAAGACTCGCTGTATCTCTCCTTCTTTATCAATATGTGACTTAGATTTGGATGCCAAGTCAAATTTTGCCAGAACCATATCCTTAGTGGTAACTTATTAAAGAGTAAATCAAAGTTTGCTTTAAGAGAAAAGTAAATACACCCAACTTTCCAGATGATGCCTGACCCCGAGTCACTTCCTGGTTCCACCGCTGGCTCCGGCTGTGTGATCTGAGATAAGACTGCCCACTTACTGCCCTGGGCCCAAGCTGCAAAACTGGGGTACCAGCCCTGGGGCCAGCGCCCTCCCCAACAAGACCGTGGAGTCGGAAGGCTTCGGGAGAGAAAACCCAGACAGAAGACGACGCGTGGTTCAAAGTTCTGCCGTCAGGTAGTGGCTGCCGTCCTTGTGTCTTTGATTGCGAGGACAGGAGTGACTCATATGTCACATCACCAATAAAAGTCTGCCATTCTTGGACTTTGTACTCACCCCTAATTACTGGGAGCGAGGTGGGAAGGGCTGCACTTTTGAACTCACATGGCCAGGAGGATAAGAACAAAGTTGACAAGAGTCAACTCTAATCACACAGTGAACATTTTCCAAAAAATAAATAAATAAAAATAGCCAGAAGTGGGTCAGCACTTACAGTGAGGTCAGACAGGAAATTTGGGGCATATTTCAAGTTCTGTGTAGATGCATAAAAGGTTTATTTGAAAAATAAAGATTCATGCTATCTCTACAGTCTGATTCCCTGCTTTTCCCTTTTGTTCTCATCCTCTTCGTCTTTTGGATACACATTTGCACACACATACAAAGCTAAAAAGTACAGTTGGATGTGGAATCCTTGCTCCATCTTCTTGATTTCAAGACTCACCCCTTTTTCCTGAGGCTCAAGATAAAAAACACTTAAAAAACTCACTTGAGAGGCAGGCCGGAAGAAGAAATGTAATATACACTTTGCCTATTTTTCAAGGTTTCTGCAATCTTAGTGCAAGATGCTGAAATGGGAACGAGCAGCAAACGAGAGGAAAAGCAATTTTACTTAAATGATTTACTGGATCCCAAGCCTGCTTTCCTCAAAGCAGCACCCGCCCCCCCCCATAATCACCCACAGCCCATGGATCTGTGACAATACATGTGTCACACACACAGCCTACATGTACATGTGCACTCATATACACAATAAGTATACACGTTACACACGAAGTGCATGCACACGGTTTAAACACATGCCTCTGCACGCTCCCAGTACACACACACGTGCACAAACTCATGTCCTCACATAGCCCACAAATGTGCACACATGCTTCCCACACCAACAGTGCCCATATGCACACACAGCACACACAGACAGTGCACACACACACAGAATATGTGCACGGCACCCATGCACACACAGTGCACACACACAATTATACACTCGCACACCCATGCACAGACACCATAGACATGCATAATC
Source organism: Tolypeutes matacus (assembly GCA_026826555.1). Classification (NCBI taxonomy): domain Eukaryota; kingdom Metazoa; phylum Chordata; class Mammalia; order Cingulata; family Chlamyphoridae; genus Tolypeutes; species Tolypeutes matacus. Next base: position 4,705,549 of record JAKSZT010026446.1, read on the forward strand.
CAGGAAGGAGCTCTTGCTCTCACTGTAACCTTAAGATTCTGGCAGTTCTTGTTAGCGCCCACACTTGGCAGGATTACATTTCCTTCTGGCCTCAGTGACGTGTTTGGGGCAGACTTATTGAGCTTACCAACAAACAAAAAAAGAACAGTAAACTCTAATCATCCCAGACCTTGGTTTTAAGTTGCAGATCATCGGGGCCAAGGCAGAGGAACTGGCAAGATGGGTTCGTCTGGTGCGAGTCAGCAAGTTGGACTGATAATAGACACTTTTTCCAAATGTTATCTGCTTTGAATTAACCGAAAAATAAAAGGAACTCTGGGCAAAAATAACATAAATTACATACACACATACACACACATACAAACATACACAAACCCATAAACACATACACACACATACACACACCCATGCACACAAAACATGTGGCAGAATCCAGCCACAACGATTCTTGGAGGAATTTGGATGTGGAAGTGGATTCCACCTTTTTGCCCTCTTTCTCTCCTGGAAAGGGGGAGTGGGAGAAGCGGCTGACTAAAGGCAGATGAGGCCCATCGAGCCATCACACACACATCCTCTCCAGGGCAGACAGAAGGCCTGGGAGCCCCGTTCTGAAGTTTGGTTCTATCGGGGAATAATGGTTTCCAAGGCCTCCCACAGCCTCCACACGCCTAGCCAACGGAACTTTCTGGCACGGAGTGGCCTTGGTCTTCACTTCCTTCAGGACACAAGCGTGGGCCTGATAGGCCTTCCCAACTGGCTGTGGGAGAGCTGGGTTTCCAGGGGGACACAGCATTTCCCTGCGCCTTCCAAAGGCCCGGGCGCGTGGAGATTTTAAAATCAGACGGCTTTAAGAGATCGGCTTGAGTCCAGCCTCAGAGCAGATTAATGGAACACAGACCCACTGAAAAATGAGCCAGAATAGATGTGGTTTTTTAGCTTGGGGTTTTTAGGGTGGGATTTTTGGGGAGGGGGGCGAGGAGGAAGCTACTCATTCAAGACAAACTCCTTCAAAGTATAGACAAAATTCCCTTTTCTATCACCAGTTTTTTAAAAAATGACAAAGTCACACAAGAGAGGAAATGAAAAGGGAAATTTTTAGATTTCTCATCTGTCCAGAAAGCCCCGGGCCCGTTTCAGAACCCTGTCAGGGCAACCGTCACGCCTGCGGTTTCGGCGCTGCGATCCCATGAGGCCTTGCACCGCCGACCAGCGTATCAATAAGGAAGTACAATCACCAAACCACAAGCCAGCTTCTTTTCTAAGACCACATGTTGCTTTAGAGGATTTTAAACAAGACACTTTCCTGTTTTTGAAACCTGTGAATCCACAGGGCTTACAGGTTACTCAAATTATCTTATCACTTGAAGCAACCACCGGCATGAATTTCAAAACTGCTTACTCCAGCCTTTCCCCTCCCTCACTACGCATGCATCTGTTTACTCAGAGTGATCCTTACTTACAGCATCTTATTGCCAACTGCTGACACAGGAGAAAAAAACACTAGTTATACATTAAGCTGTATGGTTGAAGTATTTGTGCCAGACACTGTGCCAATGCCATTTATTCACTGACCTGAAGCCAGGAGAACCACACTTGAGAAAATTCATCAGTAACAGGCTGGTGGCTATCACGGTGTTCCTAAATACAGTCAGACTTTTTCATGCAAGTGCATACACACATGCATGCAAATATGATCTAAGAGCTCATCACAGTTCATTGGAAACTAACGTATATTTATCATAGGATGCGCAGGTCCATCCATTGGGAAAATTTAAGTACAACCAAAAGGCATCCCAAGCTATCTAATGAGGTCGCTGCCCAGGAAAATAAATGTAGAAAAATGTAGGGAGATGACTCTATGGGTGAGAAAACGTAAACTGCCTAATCCTGAATGATAAGCCACTCACACTTGTTTTTCTCTTGAGCAAATAAAAAGATTCAGATTAAAGAGTGCATTGCAGAGCTGATGAGCTACGGCCACAGAGAATTGTCTCTCTTTCCTGCGCAGCACAGCAGCTCAGGAGAGAAGGGCCGGCCCTGACAACTGATTTGATAGGCCTCTCCTGGTTTAACTTCTGCCCTGGCCAGCGGCCACTGCGCATTGCTCCATAAAGGCCTGCGGAATTTATCATGCGCCCCTGCTGAACGCAGACGCGAAGTGAACAAAGGGCTCTGGAAGTCAGCTCGGGTCCTGTGTCAGTAGTCGGCCAATCAGAGTGAGGATAAACAGGCAGTGACCTTTATTCTGCAGCTACAACCAGTGACCTCTAATCTCACTTCGCAGAATCCACATGACAACACTGCAACGAATCCAGCAGACACTTATCTAACCTCACACTTTTCGGCCTTTTTGGGTTAGAATTAACACTTAGCTCATCAAAAAATAAAAATAAAAATCTTCAATTTGGGCACACTGGTATTTTGTTTAGCTTATTTTATTTTTCTGCACTCCAATAAATCTGCTAGCACTAAAAGGTTGAGAGAGGCACGACAAAGCGATGATGCTGTGATTTTTCATAATTGAGGGAGGGCTCTTTCACAATGTTAAAAATCCTTTCTTTTATGAAATGTTGGGCATGAACGATGTGATACCAAAACGCGTCAGAAGCAAATCTCTCTAAAGACTACCACCGGTCTACTGTGTCACAGTGCAATATATCCTTGGAGAAAAAAAAACTCAAGGATTCCAGAGAATCCCAGACTTCCCACACAGGCCTAGGAGTTGTTTTTTGTTTGTCTGTTTGTTTTTCATTCTTTAGAGGATTGTTAACACTCATGGGTAAGTAATCTACCATGTTTGTATGGGAAGCATCTTATTCTTCAACCTGCTCTTTTAAATAATAACTTTCTCTTTTCTCCTTTGGAGAAGCCATAGCTGCAAGGCCAACATAAAGCACACATTGCACAGTCTTCTGACCAGTGCAGACTGCGGTCATTTAGGGCACTTACTCTTGATTGGTGCCCCCTGAATCTGCTCAATCACCCTCACGTTTTGGCTGTGTGGGTCATGGCTTTGGGCTCTCTCCCAGGGATAAGCATTGCCTGGTGGGGAAAACTTTGACTCTCCCCTTTTGGGCCGCCTCTGACACCCCGTCTGCCAGGCCTGCTTCCAGGATTGCAGACTGCCCGTTCCTTACTGTCCCGGGCCATCCAGCTCCAACAACAGCACGAGGTAATGTGTGCTCTTTTTTTTTCATTAAAAAACTGTACTGAAGTATATCATACATACATGAACATATATAAACAGTAAGTGTATAGTAAAAGCTGCGAACATACAAAACAAACATACATAACATCATACAGGGCTGCCATACTTCACTCCACCACCAATACCGTGCACTGTTGTGAAACATTCGTTACAAACTATGAAAGAGCATCATCAAAATATTACTACTAAAAATATATATATATACATATACATATATTACTACTAACTGTAGCCCATATCTTACATTTGGTGTATTTTTCTCCCAACCTACCCAATTAACACCCTGTATTAGTATTATATGTTTGTTATAGTTCAAGAGAGAATAGGCTCATTTTTTTTTTTTTTTTTTTTTTTTCTTTACCGGGAGGGCCCGGGGATCAAACCCAGGTCCCTCCATATGGGAGACGGATGCCCAACCATTTGAGCCACATCCGTCCCCTCATATTTGTTCTTTTAGCCACAACCCATCTTCCACCACTAGATTCCCTGTGTTATACAGTCCCATGCTTTGTACAATCCATTCAAAGTGTACACTCAGTGGCTGTCATTTTCATCAGTTGTGCTGTCATCACCTCAGTCAATTTTAGAACATTTTCATTACTCCAAAAGGAAAAATCCCATACCCCCTTATACCCCCCTATTGTTGTCCCTTAGCAATGACATCATCTTTGCCCTTGCTGCAAAAATATTATATTACTATTGTCCATAAGTTACATTAATTGTCAGTTTCCCATTATCACCATATTCTTTTTTTATTTTTAATTTTTAAAGAAGCTTTAGATTACATAAATGTTACCATATTCTTAACACTTTGTAAAAGAAGAAAGTACTGGGTACTTTTGACAAAGGACACTGCAGTAGGTCTTCCCATCACTTACACAAGGAAAACCAAGGAAGTTCTCCATGTGGGGTCACCACCAACGCTAGCCACTCAGACCAGCACGGCATAGAGGAAAATACTGTAGGATGGGCTTTCAATCACCCCTCAGGAAAAAAGAAAAAGAGAGAGAGAGAGAGATGCTAACGTATATTCGTGCCAAAAAAAGTTTCTCTATTTCAGGGTGCTCTCTCAATTTCTCTATTCCAAACAACAGAATACCTTGAAAGGAATTCAATCAATGCACGTTTGGGATATTACTAAGGTTGCCTGGAAACCTCAGGGCTTGTTTTTTTAAAAGGCAAGGAAATGTAAAAGGTTTTGTAATTATTTCGTGAAGGTATGAGCTCTATCTTATATTCCTAAGGCTGCCCTAACAAAGCACAACCGGGTGGCTCAAAACAGTGGAGCTGTATGGCCTCGCAGTGCGCGGCCACGAGCCCCACACCAGGGCGTCGGCGGGGCCAGGCTCCCTTGGAGGCCTGTAGGGGAGCTCCACGCAGTCCCTGGAGCGCCTCGGCTGGTGGCAGCAGAGCCACGAGCTCTGCCCCTGTCGTCACACGGCCGTGTTCTCTCCCTGCGCCTGCCGTGGGCCCAGATTTCCCTTGACGTAGAAGAACGCCGCCAGCCAGACTGGATGCTTCCTATTAGGACCCCCTAACCCACTGTGGCCTCATCCTAACTAACCACATCTTCAAAGACTCTGTCTCCCATCAAGGTCACATCTTCTGGGGGGACACAATCAACCCCTAATAACCTCCGATTGCAAGTGTTAGAGACTTTAAGCAAGTCTTTTCAGGCTTGCTTTTTAAAATCTTTCATTATGAAAATACTCAAAAGAAGAACACAGAGTACAACGAACCTCCATATACCCATCACCCAGGTCTACGATTACCCGTCTCCAAAGTGCACGAGCATTTAGAGCTACAAGCCCTTTAAGGTGGCTTTTTAAAGCAGTACAATAAGAGGGTAACTTCATGGATAGGCAAACAGTGCTTGAGATAACATTTCCAGTGACCTCAATACATAGACGTAAAAAGACTACCTCTCAAAGAAACTTGCTCAGAAGCAGAGATGATATTTTCTAGAACACTGGGTTAGATGACTAAAAAGGAGCCTGAGAGATTGAGAGGTGATTATTAAGGGGTAGAGGTTTTTTGTTTGTCTGTTTTTTAATATTATTATTATTGAAGTAATGAAAATACTCTAATATTGATTGACGTGATGAATGCATAACTCTGTGATTATACCAAATACCATTGATTGTACACGTTAGATGGATTGCATGCTTTAGGAATATGTATCAATAAAATTGATTTTTTTTTAAAGGGAGCCTGAGTGATTATGGAGACAATTGATGGTCAAGAGTCTGAATAATGAGTTTTTCTAAAAATGCAATATTTTAAAATAATAATTATGTGTGTAATTTTAAATATACCTGTAATTAAATCAATAAATTAAATTTTATAGCTAGAAATTGGACTATTTCACTTACACCCTTAAAAGTTTATATATTCAAGTTGGAGGAGGAAAAAAAAAAAAAGAACTTTTAACCAGCTGTTTGGGGAATGAAGCATTGCCTAATATTTGGGGTTATGTATGTGACATCTTGAACCCATTGTCTACCATCCTGCCAATTCTACACTTCTTAGCAAGAGCATTTCTTGTGTGTCCATGAGATGCCAGGCTCTATACCAAGCTTGGCAAACATATCCCCCCGCATGCTCATGCAAACCCCACGCGGGAGGTCCTACTAGCCTCTCGTTTTTATAGACAAGAAAACAGAACCTTCAAGCAAATGGGTTTCTTTTCCCAAGGAAATAAAAATGGAATTTGAATATGAGTCGGACTGATGGTGTTCTACATTCTGCCTCTGCAAGCTCTTTACTTTCCCCTTCCCTAAGTAGCCACTTGAGTCGCCCTAAACCATGTGCCAACAGAAAGGTTCCTATTACATACTTAAATTAAGGAGAACCGTGAGGCTAGAAAGAGGTGCTGTCATTTTGTCATCACTGAATCATTGTTTCTGGCTCTAATAGTCTAGGAATAAACAATTGGATGACACCCACTGGTTGCTCAGATTCAACTAGGACAACAAAAATCACCAAAGCATTTGCAGAAAGGCTGGGCTGTGGCAGCAGCTGAATACACTTGACTTCCAATCACGTTCTGTATGTGCTAGTGTGGCTTATGTTGGTTGGAATGACATCATCCTATCCAGGGTTCCTAACTCTATTTGATAGTTTCTTCTCTGCCACCAGATTAAGGAAACACAACAAAAACAGCCCTGCTCAAGCACCTGGTGGAGCATGTACAGGTTTGTACAAAAGCAAAACAAAAATTCACCAATCCTTGTTTACCATCAAAAGCCATTTAACCTCTCTGTACTGCAGTTTCTTTAACATTAGCGCTGTGATATTTGAGGACCATGGCCGAAAGAGCCAAATAATATTATCCAATTAAGGTGAAAAGCACCATATAAATGCTACATAGGCTCAGACTTAAATAGCCACATATGGTTTCATAAATAGCACTCCAGTGCATCGGCTAGCAGTAAAAACACGCAGCAGCGAAATGATCTGGTTGGAAATGAACTGCAAATTGATAAACATTTAGTTGCTAATGCAGTGTTTATTATTTTTTACTAGGATAAAAATTAACTTGTACGGCCTCGGCCAGCAAACACGGTGAACTCTGAACTCTACCATCTGGGGAGTGGAGTCGGTCCTTCTGTAGCCTCGGGTTACAGGTTACTGTTGCCAGCTCCTATTTTATTTGTAAATATGCCTCGGGTGTCTGGACAACAGAAACTGGGGAAAGCTTCTGGGAAGCAAAAATCAAACATGCCAGGGCAGCAAAGGGTGACTCCCAACAGGGAGCTCAGGAAATCGGGCCGTCCCCCAGCATCCTCGGTGTCTTGCACTTCCGAAGAAAGAGGTTGCAACATGTGCCAGTGAATTTGCTTCATCTTGCCGGCCGGCTGGGCCTGGAAGGCTGTGGGCGCCCTGCTAGGCAGGGAGGACGAGCCCGAGCAGGCTCGGGGCGCGAGGGGCCGCCACGTGACAAGGGCACCCGGGCCAGCTGCGGATGCCTCCCTCGGCCCGCCCCCACCCCACCCTGGGCACGTTTCCATCCGGCTTTGCAAGCAGCTGGATCAATTTACTCTAGCTACAGAAACCTACACAAGCACCGACTGAATTATTGCTCGTGGAAATCCCCCGTTTCGGGGAATCAGGTAGCTTTCAAAGTCCCAACAATTAATGGCCCTTTTGGTCAAGGGAGAATAGAAAAGGAAAAAAAAAAAAAAAATAGACTTCAGCCTATGGGTTTGAAAAACAAAACAAAGCTGTTTGGTTTCTAGTAAATAAGAGGGAGTGGGTGGTTGAGGTACCAAGGAATGTTATGCTGCAGCGTGTGGTCATGTTTGACGTCAGCAAGACGTTTCTCTCCTCCTTTTCTCCTCCTTTCCCTCCTCTCTCTCTTTTCCCCCATCCACACCCTCCTCCTTTCCCTCCCTCTTCCTCCCCTCTTAATGTCAAGGAGGCAGATGACACAAGGTAGCGCTGGAAAATTGCTCATAGTTTTGCAACATAGCTCCCAGGCTCAGAAAATTCCCACATTTTCAGAAACGAACGCTAAACTGCGCAGGGAGGCTCAGCAGCGGTCTAAATTAGCGAGAGGAAAATACATGTGACTCACTGAGGGAAGAGGGAAAGAGGCTGCCGGAAAGCAAGCTGTGACCACCACTGGCTGTGCATTCCTCCCTTCATCTTGCCTGATTAGCATTTCTGTCTGGGGGAACATTCTTCCTGTGGCAAAAAAAAAAAAAAAGCATTCTTGTCTCTGAGCCTGCCTGAAATAGCATCCTTGGAGAGGCTGCACCCTCCTCCCCTGCTACTGTGTCCAGGGGACTCAGGCCGGCTGTGGCACCCCGATCATCTCCTGGCTCCCCTCCCCCCTTCCACCAGCTCCCAGCGGAGTTGTTTTTTGCCACTCAAGGGCGGCAACAGCTGCCCCATGTTAGCACAGAACCATCTAGAGTAAGGATTTCTAGCCTGAGCCTGCAATATCTGTGTTTCCGCTTTGACACTGCCCCACCGTTTAAACAAGGCCAGGCACACACCCTGTGGCGGCGACTGGCCTCAGAGCGCCAGTGTTGGTGGAACGGGCAGCCCCCTCCGTGGCTTACTTGCCATCTAGCCTCAGCATGGCTACTTGGTTTCTGGAGCTACTTGACTCTGCCATTCTTTAAAATCAGAACTCTGTCCCAGATCTCCCGCCAGCCCCTGAAGAGCCAATTGCAAACATGGTTCCAAAGCAGGGTGAGGAAGGAAGCAGGTCGCAGATACATATGGACCTGATTTTCTCTGTCCGGGATGTGGCTGGCAGCTCTCTCATCCCTTTTGTGATCTGGACAGCAAGGAGCATAAGAGGGCCTCAGAGACGGGAAGCACTTTGTAAATCAGGGCCCCTAAACACTCTCTCTGCAGGGCTAAAATTCATGTTAACAGCATAATGGTGATGAAAAATACATGCAAAAATAATCGAGCAAGGGAACACAAATCTATTCAGAAATTAGACCTGGAACCCAAAAAAGAGCCTTGCATGTGTGGGTATTGGGAGAGCGGAGGGGGGAGGGGAGGGTCATGCACAGATTACAGAGATTCAACAAGTGTCCATGCCCAGCACACAGTAGATATTTGATAAAGGTGTTGGAAGAATGGACGAATCAATCAATAAGTGAATAAATAGGAGGCTTGAATTAGTCTAGAAACCAAAGAAAGCAAGAAGGAGCCAAAACCTTTTGGGAAGCAAGGATGATGGAGTCGGAGGGGGCAATGTCTACATTTAGTTTGGAAGAGAACAGACTTCTAAAGTGTAAAGGCAAACCAGCAGCCTGCTATCATAAAAATTAATGATGATAATGTTAAATAACACTTACTGAGCACTTACTATGTGCCAGGCCTGGGCCAAGTGTTTTACTTGCAGCATCTCATTTCCTTCTCACAAGGACCCCCTGAGGCACGTACTAGGTGGAAAGTACGCTGACTATGGGGCACCAAGGAAGAACAGCATGGACCCAAAGGATTTAGGAGGACTGGAAGCACATGCATCCAGTCAAGAGCAAGCCATGAATATTTTCGAAATTGGTAAACTAGGGGCCTTTTTCTGTCCTGCCTGGCAATTCTTGCCTCCACTGTAGTTTCTGCCTCCAGGCGCCATTGCAGAGAGTACGGCTGCTCTCCTGCTGACTTTCCCTGCAGAGAACCCGAGGGGGTCAAGGAGGAATTGATGTAACCTCTCAGATCAGGGTTCACAGGAACAGGCTCTGAGGCGCAGGCTGTGGCAGCAGAAGCTAGGCGGCCCGCCCTCCTTGCCACTGCTCTGCTCTTGCCTCAGAAACACCCGGGAGTGGAAGAAAGCGAGGGACGGGTGAATGCCAGCCTCTGAGCCTCCAGGAGGCTTCCTCTGGGAACATTCTGGCCTCACCTGGCTGGGTGATCTCTGGGCTCTGAGGGCAGCACCTGAGGAATCAGGTTGGCAAAGGTGAGGCCAACGGGCCTGTCCTCGGTGGGCCTCCTGAGGGGTCTTCCCTCAGCTCTGAGGAGCAAGGGCCAAGTTTTTCACCCACATGCAGTGTTTGCCTAGAAACCCTAGTGTGTTAAATATATACAGATTCTCCTTCTAACATCGTCACAATGCTCCTTTCTCTCCACCTCACTTTTTTCTCCAGAGCACACCTTATTCATTTCTGCCCACCTCAGCAAAGTTCTCTCTCTCTCAGAGTCTGCATCATTGCTCTACTGAACTCCTCTAATTTCTTCCACACATCATCCCTCAGACCCTGACACCACAGATGCGTGTTTAGTAATGCGCCCCCCACAGGGTGGAATTTTAAAACCTCCGTCACCTCATGTAAAACATTTCCCTGAGAGAGGTGGGGTGAGGTGGAGTGGGGCGGGCCCTTTGAGAGGTTACTTTCCCTCATCACCAGGACAGAGAGGAGGAGACCGTCAACCTGCGCTTCCTTCCCACTCTCCACTCACCCTAACCCCCCCGCCTCTACCCACACCCCACGCAGCCCAGCACATTGGATTCCTACACCCGTCAACATTCCACTAAACATATAGAATATCAAAAGGTTCCGGAACACTGCTCTGCAACTCAGCAGGGATGTGAGCTACCAGAACAAAGCACACAGAACCCTTGGCTACTGCCAGCTGGCCAGGCAGGGGCTTGCGAAGCTGCTCGGCTGACAGCACACAGGCCAGTCCGTGCTCGTGTGATGCAGGCAAAGAGGAGGCCGGTGCCCCTCCCGGCAAGTTGCCAGTCTCCACTGTGAACACACAGACGGTGACCACAAGGGACCCTGAAAGGTGCCTGGGCCATGGCCAGTGCACACCCTGAGCCTCGGGCGCCTCCTCTGGCGAATGAGGATAATAATACCTCCTTGCAGGGTTGATACAATGCATGTAAAACTCCTGGCCTATAGTAGGTCCTTAACAATTTGAGCCCATGGGATTAGCAGTAACAGTTTTCACACTGGCTTGGTGCTGAAGACCATAATAGCTACAGTTTTTATGAGCCATGTGTATAAAATATCTCTGCTCACACCAGCCCTGCAAGGTAGGTACAATTAACCCCATTTTACAGATAAGAAATCTGAGGCTCAGAGAAGTTAAGTAATTTGCCCAAAGTCACACAGCCAGTTAGTGGCAGAGAGATGGTGTAAACCAAGGTCTGGCTCCGATCCATATTCCTTTCGCAGGGCGGTGCAGCCTCTCGGTGTAGGCCAGCACGAGAAGAGCTCGGCTCTCATTACAGGCAACACAATAAACAGCAAGGGAGTTGTGCAGAGGGCTGCATGTGCATGCGTGTGTCGGCCCAGTGCAGCACCTTCAGCTGACACACCAATCTGCCAAAAGCCCATGTTCAAATCCCGCCTGTTGTAAAGCTCAACTCTGATTTGGCATGACAGACTTTCAGCCCAGAACTAATATAGGAAATAAACAAGGGCCATTCAAAATCAACTCAGAATCAACATGCTTTGAAAGAGGGCTGTGAATCAAATGGGAAGTTACCCCACAGTAAGAAAGCCCAGTAAACCAAAGAGCCAAACCCACCAAAAAGCACTGGTAGACAGTCTGGTAATGATAAGTTATTTTAAGTAGTTAAAAGGGGGAGGTAAAACTAGTTTCTGCTTGGGCTGTCCCTTCTCTGAGGGCAGAGCCAACAAGCCCAAAAGTGTTGACTTAGAGAGAAGCCACCCCTTGCAGAGCCACTGCTGTCCGTAGGTGAACTGTAAGGAAAATGGGCCTACAGGGATAAGGAGGTTTTATCCCATTGCGTCGATGGTGAAAAGCAGGATTCTGTTCTTTATCCCTTCTCTTTAGTTTCTTAATGGAGAAGACCGCCTTTTAGCTTTTCCTTCGTGGCAAAGCAGGCTTTGTTAAGAAGCCAGCATCCTAGAAACTGAAGTGGCCTTGGGTATCGATCTCTGTTGTGGCAGACCAAACTTTCCTTGCCAAATCAGACCCCATAATATATCAACTGTGAGTCACACACAAGTAAATGAACCACTATTAAGAAGAAAGATAATGGGGTGATATTTATCAATGGCTGAACCTTAGCAAATGAGAAGCATTACCTAATCACTAGTCATATTCACATACATTACTTTCTAAATCATTGCTTGGTGGCTCTTGGGATGGTTTCTAACTGTCAATATTTACAGGAACCAGGCACTTAACAACACACACCAAGCGGGCTGGATGTCTCCAAGGATGAGTCATGCCAAATGAAGCCTTTATCTAAGGGTCACTGCTCCAAGTCCTCATTGGCTGGAGATGATTGTGAGTCATTAAGTTATTGAAAATCACATGGATGGGTTGTGGGCTCAGTCCAGTTCTCTGGATATATCAACATTTATGAAATCGAAGCATGAGAGGAGAGGGCAAAGGTTCTAACGGATATACAGCTATCCTTTTTTTATCTGGTAGCTAGTAAATAGAGCTTTGGGGATAGGGAGAAGTGGCAAAGAAATAGCACCAAAAACCCAAGCCTGCCTCCTTGTGGAGCAAGACAGTAGCAAACACCCTTGAGGGTCATTTCAGCCTTGGCTAGATCAACCCAGATGACCTAGAAGGTGCCCCTGGATTCGGGCCAGGCAGACCCTCCAGCCTGGTTATCTGAGTAAGCTAAGTAGACCAGTCAGTCCAGCCAGTCCAGGTAGAAACTCTTGGTTCCATTCTAGCACAGGAAGATGCTTTCTTTGGGTTTTGAAAGCTTGGAGTGTTTAGGAGTCATTCCTTTGACATGCAGACAACCCCAGGAAAAGGGCACACTAAAGGTCTTATCAGGAAAGGGGATTCTGCTTGGCAATATGCAGGGACAAGAGGAAGACACCCGGGAAGAAGGGCAGGGACAGGAGGGCCAGCACAGAAGGGTATTGCAGGGGATGGGGGAGAGGCTGTGGCCAAAAGACATTGTGTCTTGGTGATGCTTTGCCAGGCTTGCCTTCAAACCATCCTAAAAAGTGTTTGTTTATATCTGTAGGAAAGAAAGGGAAGTTTGTTTTAGAAACAACGTTAAATGAAGAGATGCCACAAGATTTCAAAAATGCCACTATATGAAGGGAAAGTAACCCATCATCTTCAAACTTCACTCCCCAACATGCACATGGACGCTGATTGCGGCCACATGGGCAGAATATCCTGGCCAGGGTCCTTTGGGGACCTGGTACCAGGCAACATGGTACCCGTTGGTCAACGCTGAGCTCCAGGAATCCCTGTCCCTTCAAAACCAATGAACTAAGCTAGGATTGTGAAAGGACCCTCTCACAGGATGGGATTATGATCGATTTTGTGGTAGAGAAGGTCTTTGATCTAAAATGGTAGAAACCGGGAAAAACAAGAACTACCACGACTTGCGTACTGTACATGTTTTCAAACGGGCCTGGCTTCTTAATAGGCTTGGCAGGTTTGAAGGCTCAGAAATGTTCCCAGAGATCCCAAGATTATTCCATGATGAAAAGAGCATGTGATTCCTACAGACAAAGAGATCAAAGCACACAGCCACCAGCCAGGGCAATAAATCAAAGGACAATCTTCCTGTAGCAGTGTGTGGAAACACTGTATTGGCAACGTCTTAACATACAAAGGGCAACCAGGGATGTAATTCATGGTCCAGAGAAAAGTTTTATTGTGGCCCTTCCCAGCCACCACGTATCATAAAGCTTGGGCTGGCAAACACTCTGGTAAACACCCTGCCAGCTGCACAATTACAATTTGTCCACGACAGCTGTGGACCCTATTCTCAATCTTCCTGGGACGTACACATGCGGTCGCTCTGCTGCGCCCTGTGTATCCTGGCCCTGTGAATGCACACACACGAGCTAAGTAAGAACTTGACAGGGGAAGGAGACAGCCAGGAAAATTAGGGTTTCCGATTCTGTGTTAAGGAGCTTTCGATCTATTCCAGAGTTCCTTAAGGGTGACATCTACTGAGGAGCCCTCTGTTTCACTTCCTCCTCAGTTTCCACTTTGCTGGGGGTAGAGGTAAGGAGTAGCTTAGTAGGGAGGGACTTGGGAGGAGAAAATGAAGAAGAAAGGATGGTCCTCTTTTCCTTTAGTTCCCTACTTTCTCTCCATATTACCGATGTTTTAGGGTTCTCCAGAGAAGCAGAACCGATAGGATTAATGTGTGTGTGCACACGTGTGTGCGTGTGAGTGTGTGAATACAATGAGATGTATTCTTGGAATTGGCTCACATGACCATGGGGATTGGCAAGTTTGAATTCCATACGTTGGGGACTCCAATGAAGGTCTCAACGAATTCCTCAAGAGAAGCTGGCTGGCTGAAGTCGAGATAGAAATCCTTCCTTCTGACTGCTGAAATCTTCAGGTCTCCCTTTAAGGCCTCCAACTGATTGAATGAGACTTCTCTCACCGCTGAAGCCAAGCTCCTTTGTTGAGCATAGATGGAATCAGCCACAGATGCAGTCATTTGAGTGACGATTTAACTCCACAAAATACCCTCACAGTAGCAATCAGACAAGTGCTTGTGCGACCAAACCACAGGACACCACAACCTGGCCGAGTTGACACACTTATTAACCATGACACCTGGAACACTTTGCTTATGGTATGTTCTCAGTGAATGCGTTGAATGGTGATGCAGGAAGTCAGCAAACATGCAAGGGCCCTATGGTGGGCCTGGTACTGCGCCAGGCAGTGGAGACCAACCAATAAGAAGACATTGTGACTCAGTGACTAAGCGACAGTGCTGGTGAGTAAGTGGGTAGATGGATGGATCAATAACGGATGACTTGAGTGAACAAACATCACAACTGCTCCCAGAATGCACTTAGCGCTTGCTGAATTTGGCTGTTGACTCCAGAGCTGCATCTACATGGGGGTCTCAGAGATGACTGGGAGACTAAAGCACCAAAAGGGCCACTGCTCCCTCCCCAAAGACGGCCAGCCAGCTCTGGCAGCACTGGCCAAAGGTGAAAGCAGAGTGCCCCAGGAGAGGTGCGGCACTCCCAAAGGAAAGCCAGGCCCTCCCCTTATGGCCACCCCAAGCCTGCTGCACCCTCGCAGTGGGCGCACAGTGGGCTCACAACGGCCCCAGACTGAAAGCCCTGCCCAGGCAGCATCTCGGCTAAGGTGTGCGCTGATGGGGCGGTGCTCTCCCCAAAAGTCTCCATGTCCTCCACGCCATCCCCTCCAAACACTCTCTGTGCACAAAACTACAACAGCGAGGAAGCCAGATTGGAGGAACAGAAAGAAGGCGGCATGCCTGTCAGCTTGTGATCAGCGCATTCTTCTGCTTACTCCAAATAATTCGGCTACGTCACCCAATTATTATTATCTGTGCTGTGAGTGTTTACTTAATCAATCTTCAAAGAGATTTCCAAACTGGTATTTTGTGACTAAACAGAGGTCAGAGTTCCTGCAACAGTAAATCAGAGCCATCAAGGGGGCAGGCTCAGCTTGACAGCGTCATCTGACCCTGGCAGCTGTGCACAGACTTCCAACCAGTTCCTGTCAAGTATCTCTTTCAGGCTACGCGTGAACCCTGGTCCTCGGTCAGTTCCTGAATCGCAACCACGCACCACACAAACACACACACCAACAGCCCTCCCCTGCTTCGATGACTCCTTTTTACTGTTTTCCAGAACATTCTTCCTCAAGCCCAAACATAATTACTGTCAGAAAGGCCTATCCTTGAATCTTTCCTTTATTACCAAATATTCAGCTCAAAGGCATTGAGTTGGTATTTCCTCTGCCTGAGTAGGGATTTTTATGGGGTTTTTATTTGGTTTCATTTTTTGCCATGCTTCTGAGAATGGTTCCTTTGTTTCCCTTCACTCTCTGTTTAAGTCCTCCCAGGCAGTCTCCTCAGGAAACCACACAGCTGCTGCCCCAGACATGGACCCCCCACCCCCAAATATGTAGCTGAGAAAACCCCCACCTTTCCAAGGATTTTCTCCAGGCTCTGTGACAGAAAAGCCCCCTGAGGCCTCACCAAGGCCGCTGTGCCCTGGAGAAGCAGAACAGAAGCCACTGTGGCATCAGGGAGGGCCTTCGGCCCCCAGGGGTGGTGGGCCCCATTCTTTGGGGCCCCTTCTTTGGAAAGTCCTCCCTCCCCTGAGCTGCCATCTACCTACAGCGCCTCCTCTGGCCAGGCACGGTTGCCTCAGCCCAGGGAGGGTGTAAAGGCCACTCTTCAGGAATGTTTAACTCAGAACCAGGGAGAAGTCTGAGGTGAGGTATGGATGTGATGAGCAGAAACTGCCAGCATGCGCGTCATCCGCTATTTGGAGGGACCGCACCGGCAAGGCTGAAATCAATATACTGCAGAGGGAGGATGAGAGAAAAGCGAGCACGCCAGGCAGGTCTGGGTCCCCATTGCAGCTGTCCTCAAAGCTCCCCCTCTCCCTTTTGCACCTTGTTCCTCAGAGTCCCCTTTTCAAAGCCCAGGCTGGCTTGGTTGCGTTCCTCTTGGGTGCTGATGGCCTTCTGGACGCCCACCTAACGTAGACCAGCTGGTCCTCTGCTGCGGCCGTGGAAGTGGAAGGGAGCAGCGGGGGAAGGAAGCAAGCGAGGAGAAGCGGCCTGGAAGAAGAGACCACTCTCCCAAGGTTATTTACAGCACTTGGAAACTGGAGCCCTTCTGCAGAGGATTTCAAAGTCTTTATCGAGTCAAAAATCGTGACTCATGTACTCTGATACAGAGACAATTACCTAAATAAAGTGTTTCTTAGAACACGTTTCAGCTGACAGTGGTGAGGGCCCATTTAGGTTGCTCCCTGGTGACAGATCCTTGGAAACCTGGAGCTCTGGAGCAGAACATCCGCCACGGCCCTGTACAGAGAAACATGCCCACAGCACGCCTGGCCCTCGCCTGTGGCATCGCCGGTAAAATGGACACAGGGACTCTCCTTGGCTTTGAGAGAACTATTTCAACGCTCTCCTCCGTTAGTCTGACACCTGCCTAGACTGAGCCCCTCGGAACCCAGCCACTCCCCCAAATACAGCTCCCATCTCCTGCCCAGGATGGGGCC
The DNA here is from genome assembly GCA_026826555.1 of Tolypeutes matacus. NCBI lineage: Eukaryota > Metazoa > Chordata > Mammalia > Cingulata > Chlamyphoridae > Tolypeutes > Tolypeutes matacus. The sequence continues at coordinate 4,722,202 of JAKSZT010026446.1, forward strand.
CCCAGCGTGGGCACGGCCCCAGGTGACTGCCTCAGCTCTCCACTTCACTCCACTTCAGTTCTGTCTGGTGGAAACCACAGGAAGGCCTCGAGTCAGAAGAGATTAGCCAACTTGGACTGAAGCCACAGGCTCAAGCTTGATCCCCTTACTCATCCAAAAGGGGTCAAAGGAGGGCCAGGGGCCACGAGGAGTCAGGGTTGCAATTTTAACTCCAAGTTCAAAGCATCTGGCTGAAGCCACACAGTGCCCCCTGGCACCACCCTCCAGAACGGATCCAGTCCTGAGTCACAGAGGAAGCAGACACTCACTGAGTCACCCCTGACTTCCTCCTGCCCGCAACAGCCAGGCCAAGAGCAGCAGCCGCTTCCGAGGGGCCACATTAGCCAGCAAGGCCTGGGAAAGCCGGTGCCCCAAAGAAGAGCCAGCAGAGCCGCCCTTGGGGGCCAGCATGGGCCACGGCCGGCATGGGCCACGGCCGGCATGGGCCACGGCCGGCATGGGCCACGGCCGAGGACTCTCCCGTGCCTCCCCCGGCCCCTGCGTTTCCATAGTAAAAGTTGGTCTCTTGTAACAGCCCCTCTCCCGTCCTCCACTGACTGTGGCTGGTATTTTTCACTTCCCTGTTCAGAACACAGCCACACTTTCCAAAGGCCATGAATCATCACCTCTGAGCAACGGCCATTGAGCAAAGCAGGAAACCACTGAGCACCAGACCTAGAAGGAGCAACGCAGCGCGGTGCTCCCCACACGGTCCTCTCTTCCCCCATCTGGCCTCATGGGATCCCTCGAGACTGCCGCCCGGACGGCGGGCTCAGAGTCACCACTCCACGCCTTCAACTTCTCCACCAAGTTTCCCCAGTGGCCGTTCTCTACCCTTCCGTCCGCCCTCAGCCTGGGTCTCAGGCAGCATTAGGCCGCTCTGGGCCTTTCTAAAAGCTCTCTTGGCTGTACGGGCTGACGCGAGGCTGTCATCTCCCAGTCCTGGGATAGAGACAAAGGGGCAGATCCATTCCAGGCAACGGAGATTAAAGCAGGTGGGTCACAATCGTCAGCTGGACGGCCGGTGGGGAATCTGCTTTCTGGGCCTGCAATTATGGTACAAATGTCATCCCTGTTGTCCAGCTCCTTTTGTGACTGACTGGAACCATGGGCCTTTCTAGACGCCATTCAACAAGTTCCTGAGAGTAGTCTCCAGTGAGTCCACAAATAAATGAATCAATGAAGGGTCGTCGCCCTCAAAGAGTATCAGACTCTTCTGCGCTGGGCCCCTGGCTCCCCGTGTCTCTGGATGATATTTGCCAGACATGAGAACCTAATATGAAGCCATTTTTGCTTCTATTTGGGCATAAGTGGTACCATTCAAAAGTACAGAGCTCTAGGAACTTCAAATAAAAACAGCCAGAAAATATCAGTTTTAATCTATCAGATGGGCAAAAACATCAAACCAGAGCATGGATTAGTAAAGTTGTTCTGTAAAGGGCCAGAGTGTAAATATCTTAAACTTTGCAGGCCATGTGGTGTCCATCACTACTACTCACCTCTGCCCTTGCACTGTGAGGGCAACCATTGGTGATACCTGAATGAATGGGTGTGGCTGTGTGCCAATAAAACTTTATTTACAAAACAGGTGCTGGGCCAGATTTGGTCCAGGTGGATGTGATCAGACATCTTTCCATCAGATTCTGCTTGTGGTCAATTACTCATCAGGCTCCCCCTCCTATCAGGTAAACTGAAAGACATCCCTATTCCTGGCGATGGACCCAGCTTTTAGCCACGGACCACCAAGGAAGTGGGTAAACACATAAAAGGAATTGGTTTCACTTTTTCATTAAACAACAAGTTCGTTAAATTCCTAATTGGAAACTTTCACACATGAATTGAGGTTGCTGCAACTCATTTCCTGCCGTCCTGCTTGCAGTTTGTTATTTTGGTCGAAATAATTGTTCAACTTGGAGGATGACCTTTGACCTCGGGTGGCTTCTGCAATCCACTTTACTGACTACTTTGCATTGTAGGGTATTAGAAACGAGCTGGCACCTTCTTCCCTTTTCACAAGAAGCCTGAGTTCATTGATTAATGAAGGACTAAACCAATTTCAAGAAGGAACCTGGCTAGCAAGGAACAGAAGATTTTTTTTCCCTACTAGGTTTGGCAAAGAACCTCTTCTATTCAAGGCAATAAGTATTTCTTGAGCACTGCCAACTATCAGCCCTGAGTTAAACCCTGCTAGGGAAGGAGTGGTGACTATACAGGGTACAGGGACAGGGCCCAGTGCATTTCTCCTCAGGCTCATAGGAAAGATGAGATTTTTTTTAAAAAGAGAAAGAGAGCAGATGTGGCTCGAGCAGTTGAGCGCCTGCCTCCCACATCGAGGTCCTGGGTTCAGCTTCTGGTGTCTCCTAAAAAAAAAAGCAAACAAAAAAATGAACTCAAAGGAGCCCATGTTGCTCAGTGGTTCAGCGCTAGCCTCCCACATACAAGGTCCCGGGTTCAATCCCTGGGCCCGGTACCTCAAAAAAAAAAAAAAAGGAATCTGCCTCGATTAGATCTCTGCATGCCCCACCAGGCCCTGTCACTCCCTTGACCTTCACCCATCCACAGTTCTTAGCCAGAAAGTGAGAAGGGAGAGGCAGAAGGGGAGGGCAAGAGCAATGCCCTAGGGAAGTCTGCACCTGCCCTGAGTGGGGCAGGCAGGGGTGGTTGAGAGAAGAATTAAAGCAGCACAAGATTGCTTCGTCCAGTCACACCCCCAGGCCATACCCCTTCCAAATTCTAGTAGCAAGAAGACAGAGTCCCCTGGGCTTAAGAGTGAATCGGGTAAAAAAAAAAAAAAAAAGTTTTCCATTTGGATGAATATAATTATAAATTCTATACGCCCAAATACATCAGAAGTCCTCTGCGATAATAGCTGAGAGGCTGTTATGGGTTAGGATTGTGTTGCCCAAAAAGATCTGTTGACGCCCAAACCTCCAGTACCTCAGAAGGTGACCTTCTTTGCAGATCAGTTACGATGAGGTCCTGCTGGGGAAGAGGAGACCCTTAATCCAACATAACTGATGTCCTTATAGGAAGAGGATATTTGGACCCAGAGGCACAAGGGATGGAGGCTGCGTCACCAAGGATTGCCAGCCGCCACCAGAAGCTAGAGCGGCAAGGAAGGTCTCTCCCCTACAGGCTTCAGACGGACCATGACCCTGTCCACCTTGATTTCAGACTTCTAGTGTCCAGAACTGGGAGACAATAAATTCCTGTTGTGTTAAGCCACCCCGTTTGTGGTACTTGGTTATGGCAGCTCTAGAAAACTAATGTAGAGGTAGAGATCTATTTTCTTCCAATCCAAATATTGAAATTCTCTGGTTATTTTAGACCCATTATCATGCTTTGACATTAGGACATACATGAACACAACTCTATAATGGACACAAGATGTGACAAATATCTCACCTCCCAAGAGGAAAATGAGGCAGTGCGGGATGGGACAATGTGCCAAGGGTGAGTCAGCAGAGTCCAGGGCTCCAGTCTCCATCTGGGTAACTTGGCCCCTCTGCCACACCAGGATCAAGCAGGCTCCTGCTGAGAACCCAATTTCACAACATCTCCAGCAACTTCCAGAGGATTAGGAGGTGTCCTTTTTCTTCCTTTTTCTTTTATAACAGGATGTGTTTCTAGGTCATTCATTCCTAGCCTTCCCATGGAAAATCCCTGAGCAGGCCACTTCCTGTTTTTGTTTTATTTTCCTACCCAGCTTCAACCCTTCGACCTTTTGTCCTTTGTCATGATCTTCAGTCTCAAACTGGGAGAGGATGCACACCCTCCAAGTCACAGCCCTTGCGGGGGTAGTTCACTGGGCAACGGGGAAAAGGGAGATTTCTAGCCCGCCCCCAGCTCACTTGCATGTGTGTAAACGAATTGTTTCACTGAAGGATCTTATGATTTGCTTATGCTAAGGAAGCTAAAAGATTTGTGTTTGGAAATGCCTGCCCAATATAGATACAAATTTTAGTAACAATTGTTTTTAGCTCTGCAACTTCTTGATCCACTTCTACTTTGGATTAGGAATTCTCTTTTGCTTTGCTTTGACAACTAGACTAGGTTGTGGAGTATGCCCTGGAGAATGCTGTTCTTTTCCTTCTTTCTGTTGTTCTGTTCCTTCCCCTCCCCTTCTCTGGGCCCAGCATTCCCAGCATATTTGGAGAGAGGAGGAACTGACCTGAGGCCACTTTCTAAGTGTCTTCTCAGCTCTGCAGTCCTCCTTTCCAACACTGTCTTTGCTTTGTTATTCTCTGCTTCCCCCTCCCAGGTAAGTGGCAGAGCCAGTGGAGAACCTGCCCTCAGAGGCAAGTCTCTGCAAACACCAGGCAGTGGCTCTCGGAGAAGCTGCTGGAAACCCCGGGGCCCCCACAAACTCCAAAGGGGGAATATGTGAAACTGTCAAGACAAAGAAGGCGTTAGCTGTGCACTAGGCTTATGGGGAATTCCCCAAACACATCTGGTACACTCAAGGTACAAGGGAAGAAGAAGGTCCGGTGAAAACCAGCCCTGTCTTTGAGGATTTGCTATTTGGAGTTGTCCATGGTAGGATAATTAAGAGCTTTTGATGGATCCCTCTTCTTCCTCTGTCACAGTCTACCTGGGTGACCTTTGCTAACACACAACCTCTCTGAGCCTCAATTTTGCTCTCCCTGGAGGTGCTTTAAGAGGCTGTCAAAAGCGAGTAAGGTGCTTCCGGCTGGAAAGAGAGATGAAGAGCAAGGAAGGGAAACGGGTTCATTTTCTGTCTGTTCTCCTTTAAATCTTACCTCGAGGAAAGGTCAACTCAATTCATATCAGAGGAAAATCTGAAGTTTATTCTATTCTCTAAATTGTTTTCAAGTTCCCATGGGGGAAAGAGATTGATTCATTTCATTAATAAGCAAAGGTCTTATTTTTCCACCTGCGGTCGTAGAAACGTCAAGAAAAAAACTTCGTATTCAATCAAAACACAGTTCCAACATTTTAAAAAAGTCAAGTGGAGATAAAACAGATGATCCTCCAGAAAAAAAAAGAGGCCTTAACATCAAAACCTTCATACCTTAAATTACCTAATGTTTAACTCCCTTGACAAAAGTCCCATGCAAACGTCGGCCTGTGTTAAACAAGAGTGAAAGCTTGCTCTGTGCAGGGGCACCGGCCAAGTTTGTTCAGTTTCTTGTGGGGTCTGATGAATCAGACCGCTGGACTAAGAAAGCTAAGGCCTACAAGGCAAGGCATTTAAGTGGAGCCATGATAGAAATTTCAAAATACCGAATAAAAAGTTTTGAGTGACCTAGTGCTGGCCCAGCTTCAAATATATACCTACCGACTCTTGTCTGAGAAACCCACTGCTTGCACCTTTCATTTAGAGCCTGCACATCGGCACGTGAATCCACACACACATTTTTCTGCCTGAGAACTCATTTGGATTGACCCCATCCACATCCAAGAGGGAGGGAAAGAGCGGCTTTTTACCCAATTTGGCTAATGGAAAAACCAAAGGTCATGGAGGTTAAGTAACTTGCTCCAGGCTACACAGTTCACAAGGCCCACACTACTTTAAAGTTCCTGGTGGAGCTGGCACCAGATTTATAGCCCCCCAAAATATTGAATAAACGTGGGACAAACGTTTATCTGTGGGGAAACTGGTTTTCCAAAATGAGTTCTAAAACCACTGCCATATGGACAGAGAACAATCCAGAAGGACTCCACGTTCATTCGTTCAAACAGTGTCCATGGAGGCCCTGCTGTGTGCTACACTCGGCCACATGGGCTCTGCCCCCCCCCCAGAGCACTCAGTGGTAGAGGATGCCGTGTTCAATGAGCAGTTACAAAACAGGGCGGGGACAGTGGAAGGTACAGCTGGAGCACAAAGCAGGATTCCAGACCAGCCTGGAGAGGCCACACGGGCAGTGCCAGCTGGGGGTGGCTGAGGAGGATGCATGTGCAAAGGCCCAGGTCTATCCGAATACTCACCCCTCCCACGTCATTCTCCATCCCCTTTGCTTGATTTTTCTTCCCTCTCTCTCTTCACTAACTGACATGACTTCGACAGGTATTCACTTCTCTTCTGTCCCCTGGTCTAGAGCGCAAGCCCCAGGAGGACAGGAAATTGTCTCTTTCCCTGCCGTACCCCAGTGCCTGGAACAGTGCTATCACTTAGAAGGTACTAAGTGAGTACTCGTAGAATCAGTACAGACACTGCGAGTGCTGTGATCTGCCATGAGCATGGCGCTGGCAAGGCACATGAGCTCCAGGTTGAGAAGGGCCCATAAAGCTTATTTAAAAATAAAGACTTTCCAGAAAGTTAAGTGGAGAATTACCTTATGACCTGGCAATCCCACTACTAGGTATATACTCAGAAGAATCAAAAGCAGGGACTCGAGCAGATATTTGCACACCAATGTTCTTAGCGGCACTATTCCCAATTGCTAAAAGATGGAAGCCACCCAAGTGTCCATCAGCAGATGAGTGGATAAACAAAACGTGGTGTGTACACACGACAGCATGGACGAACCTCGAAGGCATCATGATGAATGAAATAAGCCAGGCACGAAAGGACAGATATTGCAGGATCTTGCTGGTAGGAGAGAATTAGAATAAGCAATTTCATAAAGTCCGAAACTAGAATCGAAGTTCCCAGGAGCTGAGGTGGGGGTAGGGGGTGGGAAGTTAAGACTTATCCGGTGCAGTTTCTGTTTGGGGTGATGGAAAAGTTCTGGTCATGGATGATGGCGATGGCAGCACAACACAGTGAAGGAAATTAACACCAGTGAAATATGTAGCTGCATGTGGTTAAACGGGGAAATTTTAGGGTGCATATAAGTTACTAGAATAACATTAAAAAAAAAAATAATAGAACTATACAACACAGTGAGCTCTAAACTATGAACTATAGTTAATAGTATAATGATAATAGTATTCCGTCATCAACTGTAACAAAGTTACCACGCTAATGCAAAGTGTTAATAATAGGGAAAACTGTTGAGGAGGCAGTATATGGGAACTCTATTTTCTGTGTAATTTTTCTGTAAACCTACCAGTTAAAAGGCAGGAAAGAGGGAAGGAGGGAGGAAGAGAAGGAGGGAAGGAAAGGAAAAAAGAAAGGTCTTATTTCAGGGGAAATCGGAAGACTGCGAAGGGTTTTGAACAGAGGTGTCACGACAGCAGAGTTTCATTTTGAATGACCCTTCTGGCCGCTGCACAGAGATGGGCTTGGAAGAGACTGGAGAGGGCAAGAAGCCCTGGGAGAGCAGAGAGGAGGGTATTTGGTAACCCGAGGAGGTAGCTAAGAGCTTGGACTTTGGGGTCAGACGGTCTTGAGTTAAATCTGTCTGATATAAAGCAAATCACTAAACTTCATGCTCCAGCTTTCTCATATACATTAAGAGACGTTAGAGATAAGTGCGACTTGGTAGAGTTATTTTGAGGATTAAAGGAGGCTCGGCTTCCAGAGCTCTTAGCATAGTGCCTGGCACACAGGAAGTGTTCACTAATAGTAGCTATTGCTTTTATTAGAATTGGCAAGGCTCAGAATTTAATGGGGAAAGCGGCTGTGGCACAAGCAATTGAGCTCCCCTTTACCATACGGAGGACCCGGGTTCGATCCCCAAGACCTCCTGGAGAAAAAAAAAAAAAAAAAAAACGGTAACCCAGGCCTGCACGGAGTGGAGAGGCGCAGGCCCCGGCGCGGCCAAGCGTCGCACCAAAAAAAGACGATGACACAACCAGATAGGAAAAAAAAAGAATCTGATGGCAGTGAGGGGTGTGGGAAAGCAGGGCACTGAGGAGGATGCCCAGGGCACCCGCCCAACAGCCGGGGTGCATGGTGCTGCCACTTATCCCACTGGGGCGCTGCGAGGAAGAGCGGGCTTGGGAAGGGAGGAGCTCTTGCGTTCAGCTTGGGGCACGCTGAGGTCATCTAGGGGAGACAGCCAGTGGCTCGGGGACACAGGTCCAGAGCCGAGGAGACAGGCGGGATGGAAGTCCGACAGGTATGTGGAGGGCATCGGAGGCCACCGAGATGGCCCAGGGAAGAATGCAAGATTAAAGGAGAAATGGGCTGCTACGAGTGGAATTGTGTCCCCTGAAAGGATATGTTCACGCTCTAACCCCAGTCCTAGGAATGGGACCTCATTTGAAAATAGGGTCTGTGAAGATGTGGTTGGTGAGGTGAGGCCAGATTGGACTAGGGTGGGCCTGACCCAATGTGACGGGGTCCTTTTATGTAGAGGAGATGTGGCAGCAGACAGAGCAAATGACCGTTTTAGGCCACCCAGTTTGTGGGCTTTGTTAGGGAAACCCTAGGAGACAAAGGCAGGGCCTGAGATAGAATCACAGGGAACGCCAACAAGTAAAGGAACGGCCTCACCGCCAGAGGACTCCCAGAAGGTGAGGCCAGTGGGGCGAGGATAAAGAACAAGGTGTCATGGAACTCGAGGACAAAGGACCCCTCAAGAAGATGAATGGGGTGGTCACGAGTGTCCAGGGCTGCCCAGAGGCCAGGTGATCAGCTCTTGAATTCATCCCAAAGGGAGTTTGAGCTTCTGTAGCAAGGGGGCGTCCACAAAGCCTAATTCGCCAGGAAGCCCCTCTCCTTCAGTGTAATTCCCCAAAACAGCTCCTGATGAGAACTTGGTTCATTCCGGCCTGAGCCTCTTCTCCTTAGCCTTATTGCTTCCATTCTGTGGGACTCCCCCGGAGTCGCTGGCCTGTCTCTGTAACACTAGGGTCCTACTACAAGCCTGGAAAATGCACTCAGACGTGCCCTTGATCAAGCCTGGTGTCTTCACTTTCTGCCAAGGGGTCTTCCCAAGACACAAGTCTGATTGTATTATTCACCCAAACCTCTGACCCCTGCCTTCCCCCAGCCCCATCTTCCATCATGTCCCCCACACCTCCCAGCACCTTCCACTCCAGACATAGCAAATCCCACGAAGCTGCCCAAGCATACAGGTTCTTCCTTACCCCCACTTGTGTTTCCTCTGCCAAAGAGGCCTGTCTCCCGTCTCCCTCCACCTGCCTTCTTGGCTCTCTGGCCAACTCCCATCCCCACTTCAAGCCTCAGGCTGAGTTCAAGCATTTGGCACCCCCCCAGGGTACCTCCCCCCACCCCGGCTGGTTGAACTTGCTTGTGCCCTACACTAATAGCTCGAAGGCAGTGACGGTTGAGGGTACAGGAGAGGGTAATGTGAAGTTGCCCAGCTCTGCAGTCGGATTTGAATCCCAGCTCTATCATTTACTAGCAGCATGACTTTGAGAAGATTACCTCTTGACCTTCTGAAGCTCCAGTTCCCCACCTCTACAATGGAGCTAATAATGCCTACCGCAGAGGGAGGTTTTCAAGATGAAAAGAAATAACCCGTGTCAAGGGTGTCGAGCACATGAGGTACATTGTAATGCTGGCTGTTGTATTTTGTTTTCCTCATACTCCTCTACCTGTAGAAGCTTAGAAACAGCCAGAGGACTCCTGGGTAGACCAAGGAGAACCAGACTCCCAGAAGACCTGGGCTCTCTTGAAAGCCACAGAGTGCTGTGGAATGCTGGGGCAGGCTCGACCCCCTGGAGTCAGGGTGAGTGTGGCCACTGCCTGGGCTCTGAGGCCTCCCCAGCCTCCCCTGACCTGGCTCCTCCCTCCACCTTGAGCAGAAATCAGCCTGATCACCCTACTTCAGCCGGTCCTGCTTACCATAGTCCCCCCAACCCACACCTCGCGCCAAGAGTAACCATTTGATCCTGCACCTTCCTGAGCACGCCCGCTCTGGCCCAGGCATTGCCATGGACAAATGCACTGGTTCTTTATTGAAACAAGCCTGATCTTTTAAAAAGACACCTTGCTAATCCATTTATCTGCCCTTGTGGGAGAAGCTTCAGTAGAATTAGCTGGAGTTGCCTGGCATTGCCAGCAGGCTCTAGAACATAAGCAAAGGGACTCCTTGTCAAACGGTGACTGAGACGTTGGTCTCCAAATATGAACAAGAGCAGAAGCCTGGGAACGCTTTTTCCTTTCCAGAGCTAAGAGCCACAATGACAAGCATAGGCAATGGGATGGTGGTCCATTAACTTCCACTAAAACATGGAGACAGGAAGGACAAAGACGTGGGAGGAACCTGCAGAGGTTGTCAGGGGACTTAGAATCCTGCAACCAAAACCAGGGTTATTCCACGGAGAGTTTTTTGTAGTTCACCAGATGCTCAGACGCTAGGTTTCCCCACTTCTCAGAGAGCAGATAGCACGTAAGCTGACCTGAATCCAGCTCCCTTCTGGGACCATGCGTTGTACTCTGAGTGGGCTCTGGTGTCCTGGAATCATCAGCCGGCAAGGCTGGGCCCCGGGTTCCCGGGGCAGCTAGAACCATAGGAGAGATCTACACCCCCAGGGGTCTGGACTCAAGCCCAGGGTCAGACAAGATCTTGCCCCACACCCACGCACACACATACTTTTCTGCCATCCTGTTTTACTCATGCTTCTCACAGAATCAGACAGAAGGTGAGCTCTCCTCTAATCCCCTCTCGTTACAGATAAGAACCCAGAGAAGCCAAGTGGCCTGCCAAGAAAACACAGCCAGTTAAAGCAAGAGCTGCCCTGGAACCCAGCTCTCCTCTCTCCCAGTCCAGTGCTCCTTGAACTGCTGTCTCTCTCCCTCTTTTTTGCTAATATGTGATCTTCTCTCCCACAGAACTCAACCTTGAACTTTATTCCACCAGCACTAACCCTACGTGATTAATCCCTCCTAACTCCTGGACTTTTGCTCCTCAGAATGAGCCGACATCAAAGTACCTTGACTCCTCAGTGAGAAGCAAACCAAGGGAGTGGGCTGTCTGAGGACCATAAACTGCCTTGCACTCCTTCCCTCCCAGGGTCTCCTTTAACTGCCACTCTTCATAGCTGAAGACTAATGCGTGGCTTGTTTCTCATATTAAAGAGAAGACGATTTGAGAGCCGTGATGGTTAAGTTCATGTGTCGGCTTGGCCAGGTCATGATATGCAGTTGTTTAGCCAAGCAAGCACAGGCCTGACGGTTATTGTGAGGGTATTCCATAGATGGATGTGCATGGAGAGTCACGTGATTGCATCTACAGCTGATTGCATCTACAATCACAAAGGTGATTGCCCTCAGCAGTGAGGGGAGCCTCCTGATCCAATCAGCTGGAGGTGGTTAAAGCCAGAACCGAGGTTTCAGAAGTCAGAGAGAATCCCTGCCTCTTCTTCAGCAAGCCAGCTTCTCCTGGGAACTACTTCACCTTCAGTGGCGTTTCCAGCTAGCAGCCTGCCCTATGGAGTTCAGACTTGCCAATCCCCACAGTTGTGTGAGTCAGTTCCTACCATAAATCTCTTTATATATATCCTGTCGGTTCTGTTTCCCTGGAAAACCCTGACTAATACAAGGTGAGAGGCTGTCCTCAATACCTCTTAATCTGATCTCCAGCATCACCTAACATGTGTTCTGTAAAAAGCATGCACCCCACACATGTTTCTCAGAGGCGAGGCCCGCTTTCAGGGCAACGGGGGACTTGGATGAGCTCTAGCATTAGCTGGAGTCCACACCAGGGCTCTCTGTCCTGCAGGGAATCTAATCAGCCCCGACCCATACTTTTCGGGAAGTCACACAGACAGCAAACATCCGTCAAGAAACAGAGCTCCCCCGAGCAGCCCCTGCTTGGACGAGCAATCATCTAACGGTAACAGAAGGACTATGAGTGAGCCCTGGCCATATTCCTGTTTGAAGAGTCGTTTTCAAAGCACAGTTTTTCTATCAAAGCCTGGTCCAAATGCATTCATTAGGGAGATCAGAGACAGAAGCTCATGAGAGCAAACACAGACTCCATAGGCAGTTACAACCTTCCCACTGAAATCCCAGCAAAAATATATCCTATAATTTATCCTAGGGTTGCCATAGGACAAGGATTCAAATTGTAGAATACATTCAGATTATATATATATATATAACATATTATAATATATATTATACGTGTAGGTATGTATTTATATATACATACAGACATAATACACACACAGCATGTTTATCTCTGTTGTTTTTAATGGCAAAGAAAACCTGGAAATTTCCTAAAGGTCCATCAACAGATGACAGGTTAAATCAGAGGTTAACAAACTATGGCCCATGAGCCAAATCTGGTCCCCACCTCCATTTTCTTTTTTCTTTTTTCTGTTAGAGACATTGTGGATTTATAGAACAAGCATGCATAAAACACAGGATTCCCATATACCACCCTATCATTAACACCTTGCTTTGGTGTGGAACATTTGTTACAAATGATGAAAGCGCATTTTCATAATTGTACTATTAACTTTAGTCCATGGTCTGACAGTTCCATGGGATTTTTTAAATTTTATTCTAGTAGCATATACACACACTAACACTTCCCCTTTTAGCCCAATTCAGATGCATAATTCAATGCTGTTATTTACGTTCATGACGCTTCGCTGCCATCGCCACCACCCATCTCTTTTTTGTAAATAAAGTTTTATTTAAACACAGCCATTATCTTTATTTACACATCATCTTTGACTACTTTGGACTACGATGGGCAGAGTTGAGTAGTTGCAACAGAGACCACATGGCCACAAAACTAAAAGTATTTGCTATCTGGCCCCTCATAGGAAAGTTTTCCCACCCCTGAGTTATATTATGATTCCCCCATATGCAGCTGTTAAAATGATAATGTAAATCTGTAATTATATCTATGGAAAGTTGTCCATGATTCATTACTAAGTAAGAAAAGCAGGTTAGAAAATGTTGAGTTAAGCCATTCTTGTAAAAAGAAAACATATTCACCTAAATACGGATATTTGCATAGAAAAATGAATATATTTCTTCTAGAAAGTTACAGGAGGAGGGAGAGAATAGGGGATTTTTACTTTCTTCTCGATATTTTTTCTGTTTGATTTTTTAAATAATGAATACACCTTACTTTTTCATTAAAAACAAAAAACAGTAAAGTTAGGTTCATTTTGGAAAAATCTGGGTTACCCAACTACTTCCCCTTTCTGCCCAAGACTGACTGGGTGGGCACCATGCACTTCCCCCATCCCCATGCCCAAATGTGCCTGCGAAAAGTGTCAGCTTGAGGAGGGGCCCATGCCAGAGGACATCTTGGCTTCCACGAGAGAGGGGTCTCCCGCAGAGGGGCTGGAGAAGACGGGCCCCTCAGGGAGTGCCCCCCTTGAAGGGAGGCCTCCAGCTTCTGGCTCTTTCTCCTTCTACCTGCCTACCCCACCCACCCCTGCTTGCATCCGACAGTGGCTGGAGGCCAAGATGGAGACTCATCACCAAGCATTATCTCCAGGGCACCCAACCTGGCAGAAAAGGAGTCAAGAGAACGTTCCTCTCCTCAGCCAGCCCCTGGCCTCAACCCTCAGGGCGCCAGAAGACTTGGCGTGGCACAAAGCGCCAGGTCTCTGCGGAGACAGAAGCACGGTGTCCAAACATGAATGGCTTATTTTTAGAAAAGTCCACCCTCGTGTCCTGGCCCCACTCCATTCCCTCTGACTCAATCCCCCAAACTGACTCAGTTTCAGAGGAGCAAGGTATTTTCCCTTTGCTGACGTGAGCTGCCGACACTCCTAACCCTTCAGAGAAAACACCGCGGCAGTTCTGAACCTCTATGGGCCTGTGTGCAGGCTGCTTCTGAAAACATTATTGCTCACTTAGTAGTCTGTCCCTTTGGGCAGAGTGTGGAAACTTCTACACGAAAGCTCTTGCAATCCCATTTTCTGGGCAAATATATAAGTGACGATCTTCCCATCTGATGTCCCAGCTCCGTGAGCTGGATTAGATCCTAAGTCCAAGGAAACGAGACGGCTGCCTTTTCCCCCCTTCTCTACCTCCTCCCAAGAACCCACAGTCCCTGTCAGCCGGGGCCTGTTCCTCAGGCCTTCCTCAATCTCCTTAGTCCATCTCCATACTGTGCCGGCAGAGCCGAGAAAGGAAACAGGAGAATTGTTTGCTTCCTGTAAAGGCACTAGAACCCGTGTTCTGCTGTAAAAATGGATAATGTGGGTTTGACAAGGAGACGTGTCATCGATGTCAAGTAAAGCAGCACCAAAGTACAGACTTCCCTGCCTTCCCGATAGGGTTGGGGATCAGGTGAAGAGTGGGGTCGCGGGGGTGGAGGTGGAGGAGATGCCAGAGTGGGAGGTTGTTTTCCTCCCGAGGCCAGTGCTTTCAGCATTCCGGAGCCAGCAAGGACAAGGCTGTGCCTCCCCAGCAGTTCCCGGGTGATTAGAGGTGCAGGTGTCAGTTGCTTCAAAGCAAAGAGAGTCCGGGGACGGCTCGCATCCAGATCTTCGGAAAGAGGAGGCCTCTGGCTCTCCTTGCTGGCGGCTGGGTTTCTAATGTGCTCCTGCCTCCCACACGCGGCTGCCTCCACCCCATGGAACAAGTCAAGACCTCACTACATGAGCTCCAACGCTTGAGTTTTCCCTTATTTTGTTAGCAGGCATTGTGCATCAGCCTTTATTCGTGCCCTGTGAAGTTGTAGCCTTTGGGTTGAGGCTCGCCCGCACCCCTAATTCTCCACCAAAGCAGTTTACCGTGGAGAAAGCCCTCCAGCAGGCAGTACCGTGACTCACGGCGTGGGCCCTGGGGACGCCGTGCTCAGGTGGGTTTGATTAGTCAGGTGGCTCTGGGACTTGGAAAAGCTGGATGCGACTCCCTGGTGCTCAGCAGATCACCAGAGATTCCACGGCGAGTATGCACAATACAACCCTCCTGATCGGGTGGGCGATGGCCTTGGGCCTCTGCTCCCTGTGTAAAGGTTGCACCTTCCCGCTCTGCCACAGGGCAAGGTGCCTCTCACCCCGAGGCCTGGCAAAGTCCTCGAGCCCTGGAGTCCTGGCTCGGTGGGATGGGGTCCACTCTGGAGGGCAGAGCCTCTCCTGCACTGTAGAAACGGCTCAGGGCAGCCCTACGGGACTTCCCTCTCCAAGACTCCATTTCCTTATCTGTAAAACGCTGGAGCTGGAGGGAATATATCAGTTTCCATCCAGCTCTCATATGCTAAAAATCTAACCGGCTTTCCCCTATCTAAAAAAGACCTGGTCCAACTCAGTATATGACTTCATACTGGAGAGCCTCAGAAGCAACACTGACCTCGCCCAGTGTCTTGCAAGTCATGCTCACGATTCCCCTTTTATCCCTTTTCCTTTTTTTTTTTTTTTTTTTCAATGTACCGGGGCTAGGAATTGAACCCAGGACCTCATGTATGGGAAGCCGGCGCTCAACTACTGAGCCCCATTGGCTCCCCTGAGTTGGTTTTTTCATTTGTTTGCTTGTTTGTTTTTGTTTTTAGGAGGTACCGGAAACCGAACCCGGGACCTCCCGTGTAGGAGGCAGGCGCTCAACCACTGAGCCACATCCACTCCCCCCATGATTCCCCTTTGAGCCTCATAACTTACATGAAAATCGCCACCTCAGAGATGAGAAACAAGAGCTGACAAGTGGCAGAGCCAGAACCAGAGCCTGGTCTCCTGACACCCAAGCCCAGGGCTGCAGTCAGCAGCTCCACACCTCCCCTGTGTGTGTCTACACTGATGTAAACACCACCGGCCAAGGGTGGAGTTACAGTCCTCTGCAGTCAGTGGACATTCAAGTGGACCTGCTGAACTAGAAAATGAGAATGGGAAAGGGGGGGAGGGCTGTTTCCTCCTGCCATATTTTTGGCAAACAGGGGATCAGCCAGCTTTCATTAATAGCCAGACGTCTGACCACCCCCAAATTAAACTCAGCTCCCGCCAGCCTTTCCCTTCTTCTGGGTGCCTCAGGGATTGGATGCAGGCACTGTACTTTTGGCTGTCCATTGGGGTCAGGCACACAGAGTTTCATCAAAGCTTCTTTGCAGAAAGTGGAAAGCTTTTGAATGAGAGGAGTCAAAAAGGAAACCCCGAAGTGAATCCACTCAGTCCCTTCCCTTGTCCTCAGACCTTAGAAAAAGAACCAAAGCTACACCCTCCATGGTCTGAGAGCTCAGCTCCCCACACTTCCATTCCCACCCAAAAAAGGACTAAGGAATAGCAATGATATTCACCATTGTTTGGGTTAAAATTGGGGGCC
This sequence comes from Tolypeutes matacus, assembly GCA_026826555.1. Classification (NCBI taxonomy): domain Eukaryota; kingdom Metazoa; phylum Chordata; class Mammalia; order Cingulata; family Chlamyphoridae; genus Tolypeutes; species Tolypeutes matacus. The sequence goes on from JAKSZT010026446.1 coordinate 4,738,286, forward strand.
CCTCCACCCCCTTAGTTCCATGTCGTAAGGAGCCAGAGTTAGGGAAGAGAGCGCACTCTCTCCGTTGACCCTGGCGGCCCAGTGTCAATGCGAGGCCACCGGAGACGTGGCGGGGCGGGGAGGGTATCTGTGCCTTGTCAGAGGCAGAAATTGCCCAGATCAACGGGCCCCACCCTCATCCTTCATACACAAGCCCCTCAGTCTCTGCAGAGGCTCAAACACGCAAAGACACAGCCTTCTCAAAACATTTACATTTCTGCCAAGCAAAGATTCATGTGACTCTGGATCCCAAAGTACACAGGTTTCACGGGAAAACTGAAAAAGATCCCAGTCATTCCGTGACGCGCTATCCAGTCTTGCCAAATTCCACTGAGAGGGGGAGGGAAAGAATCCTCGCTTTGCTTCCTTGGGTTTTATCTTTCTGGCATCCTACACGTATCAATTTTATAATTTCACTGACAACATCTGATTGGGCTTAATTAAAAAGGAATAGAGAGCTATGTCAACCTTAGTCCCCAGTTTCTGCAGAGAGTGCAAAGAGAGGTCACGAGGGCTTGAAACAGACCTGCAAAACTTCTTGTCAAGGGGCCCAAGATTCATGAAAGGGAGCTGTGAGGCCAAACCGACTGGCTGACCTCACAAGAGCCAGAGGAAGATGTGAGCTCACATGAGCTCAGCTTCAAAAACATTCGGCCATAGTCTGGTATTGAAAACACGCAAGTCGCGCACACACCCCCCCCCACCAAGTAGGATTAGTTATCCTGTCCCTCACATGCCACAGGGACAACACTTAATGTTTTTACCCATTCGCCAGAAGCCTGAGTTGATGAAAAGCATATTTCTCTATTCACATTTTGACCCATTTTGTTCAATTTGAAAGTCAGAAGAAAGCATATACATTTAATATACATTAATACATTAATGAATAACAAATGAATGTGTACTGTTAGCCCTGACCTTGAAACATTAGAATTCTTATAACCACAAGGAATATCTGAGAAATTCTATTTTGGGCTTTTATTATCCTTCAACCAAATGTTTTCATGCCAACAGCCTACAATAAAATGGGCCTCCTGACTTGGAGGGGCGGAGAGGTTGCTGAAACGGGAGTGGTAGGGGAGAGTGCACGGGACTGAGATGCTCAGAACCAGTCACACCGTGGGACCACACGCAGACCCCACCACATGACAGCTGAAATCCATAGCCAGTGAAGGGTTTATGTGATAAAATGTAAAGTTGGAGTCGCGAAATTTTGTCGAATCCTGAAGAAGAGTACGCTACCAGCACTTCTCAAGACCTGCCAGGAATTGTCCTTTCTGAGAGTGATCGCTGCGAAGGGGGAGGGGTGGCTCCCTAACAGACCTGAGGGGACTTAAGACCCTGGGAAGAAGGGCCTGGAAGTTACAGGCCTAGCCCATAAACAGGGCTGCCGCCCCTGCGGTTCTGAGGTTGTCCCCGGTGACCTTCTGTTGAGTGCTGGCAAATACTTAGTCTTTAATGGCAGGTACACATACGCATACGCATGATTTGCAAAGGCAAGCCAGGGAAGGTGGGAGAGTACAGAGGTTAAGAGCTTGAGCTCTGCTTTTTGAGTGATGGTAGGCTTCTTTGGAGTGAAGTCCTTCCAAGGGACCACTTCTGTGTGAGGATGACATGAGTCAATCCCTTCCTCTCAAGTCCTATTGGTGAAAACCAGTCACATGACACCACCTAGACAACTAGTCACATGACCCAACTACTGATGACCAGCGAGGAAGAGGAGAGCACAGGTTCTCATCAGCACTACTCGAGAGTGGACGAAGCCCTCCCTGAACTAAGAACCAGTCCTCCCAATGGTGCCAGCAGGCAGAGAAGTGGAAAGAGGGAAGCCCTTCTAAAGCTAAGAGAATTCACAGCTGAGTTGTTTTCTCAGATCAGGGAGAAAACAAACGGGCCTACAGTACGGAGATGTTCTCCAGTGTGCATGCTTTTATATGTTCATGTATTTACCCAAACACCAAACCCCCACCTTGTTTGTTTCCTCTTTTGAGTCTACCCAGAATTCTACCCCGTATCACCTTTAGGGGTTCTGGGACAGCCCCCAGATAGCCCTATAGTCCTGCCTTGGTGGTTGCTAATGCACTCGGTTTTTCTCCCAATTGTGTGCAATCTCTATTATGCTTCTGTGACCCAAACCAGGCAAAGAACTAGGCGGGTACTTTCCGTTAGATCTCATGACTTCAGCTAGAGTTAACAGACTTATCTGATTTTTCCCTACCCAGGTGTTTTAGTTCCATTTTTTTTTGGTGCAAACCTGTTATTACCTTTATATTTCATGGCTGATTTTACCCTTCAACAATTTCCTCTCCAATGTCATGTATATAAAATGTCTTCAGATTTAGACTGATGAAGCCAGCACCTCAGGGCTTCTGGGGAGTGGAACGGGGCGGCTCCAGGACTGTAAAGGAAGGAGATTTTTTTATCTTTTTAATGCTGAAGCATGTGAGGGAATACCTAGTCAAAGAAGACTTCTGAAAAAAACAATCAATGAAAGGGATGTGCGACCCCAGAGATCCTGTTGGTGAGAAGAAAGTGGAGAGGGCAGCTGAAGAAGAGAGGACGTGGCCAGTCCCAGCTGCGCTCCTCTACCCCTTAACACCATTGGGAGGACGGGTTCCCAGCCAAGGAGGGGCTCAGGTAGTGTATGTGAGGCCCTGGTCCTTACAGCTGGGCCACAGGAACTAGAACTCTGCAGAAAGAGAAGGATGCTTTAAAAACATTTTTAGAAACGTTTACGGTAGGCTAAGGAATGTCACCACCTGCCTCCAACCTCCCCCATGAAATAGTCAATAAAAGTCTACAAAACCCATCCTAACTTGGGGAGTCAGGTTTATGTGCATGTGTATGTGTTGGAATGTTTAGGGGGAGGAGGGGAGGGAGGCAAGGGAGGGTGACGAGTGCTGAGCCTAGATTCAAGGAGAGGACAAGATGCATGCTCAGGTGGTTTGCCTGGCTCCAAAAGAGTCCCGATTTTCCTCCCAGCAGTGCCGACCCCTGGCTCCTGGAGTGGTATCCCATGCTTCCCGGTAAACACAAGGAACTGCCCATCTTGCACCACATACCATGTGGCGTCTGACGTCTTCTTTATTTTCTTGGAGTCAAGTTTTCCTCGCTTCCCCTCCCACATCTGCTGGTTCACGTAACCAGCCATGTTCACCCAGGGCACACCACAGGCCAAGCTTTGTGCTACACGCAGAACGGAGAGCGAATGGGGCAGAGCCCCGGCCTGCAGAAGCTCATGGGCCAGCTGGGGGCACAGGCAAGCAACGGGCACCTGCCGTGAGGCACCAGGACCTATGGGAACACGTGGCCTTGTGGCCAGGCTCAGCCAGAGGTCAGGTAGAGCTTTCCCAGAGGAAGTGACCAGCAGTCTCCAGATGAGATCTGAGATCCAAAGGAAAATTAGGAGGTGTCCCTGGAAAGAGTTGAGGGGAACATGGGAAATGATAAAATGAGGGTGAAGAATTGAGAGAACAGTGCCGTGAGGGCCTAGAGGCCAGAGAGGTTGCGGTGTGTTGGAGGAAGGAAGCAAACTCCAGCGTGACTCTGGCATAGAGCACAAGGGGGAGAGGTGCTGGTGACGCCTCTGGAAAGGCAAACATTAGCTAGAACGGAAGGCCCCGGCAGCCTTGCTTAGGACCAGCTGGTCACTATCCCAAGGGCGGTGGGAAAGAACTGAAAGTATCCAAACAAAAGAGTGGCATGACCAAAGTTGCATTTTTAGAAAGAACACTGCCACTGCGAAGCATTGGAGGAGCATGAGGGTAGAGGCGCGGAGACCAGCTTCCCATGGCCACTGAAACAGACTGCCACAGGCCTGGTGGCTTACAGCAATAGAAAGTTATCATGTCACAGCTGGGGAGGCCAAGAGTCCAGGATCATTTCGCTGGATGGAAATCAAGGACGCCCTGAGGAGGCTCTAGGGGACAGGCTGTTCCCTGCCTCTTCCAGCTTCTGGTGGCTGACGGCATGTCTTGGCTGGAGGTTCATTACTCTCATTTCTGCTTCCAGCTTCACATCCATGTCTGACTGCTAAATCTCCCTCAGCCTCTCTCATGTAAGGACACTTTGGCTGGCATTTAGGATTCATCCAGATAATCTATGATAACCTCCTCATCTGGAAATCCTTAACTTCATCATATCTGCAAAAAAAAAAAAAAAAAAGACCCTATAAGGAAACATTCTCCGGTTCCAGGGAGTTGGACCTGCTGTCTTGAAGGATGACCACTCAGCCCACTACACCCAGTGAGGAGGCTACTGCAGTTGACCAGAGAAGAAAGAATGGCGGCTTGCTCTGGATTACAGGCAGTGGGAGTAGATTCTAGGGCCACTGGAACAGTCTAGTTGATGGGACCTGGGGACAGGGAGGAGAGAGAGGGAGGAGCCCAGGGCCGATAACCCACAGAACTAGGAAATGCTAAGAGAGGAGCAATGGGGGGTGGGGAGGGTGGGTATTAGACTAGTTTTAGACACACTTGCAGATAGTAACCAAAAGCTGGGCTCTGGGCAGAGATGGACTAAATCTTGAGATAACACACAAAAGTCTTTGTTCCAAAAGGGTGGGAGAGAGACAGTGCCATGCTCTACATTGGCTGGCGTCCAGGGCCCCCACAAACAGAGGTGACCAGGAGATGCCTGGACCAGCCAGGAGACCCACCAGCACGTGCTGGCCCTGCCACTTGCCCATCCTCGCTAGGTCTGTTTGCTTCTCTGTACAGGAATCAAATGGAACAGATGCACATAGCACTTAGTGTGTGCTCTGGATCATTCTTAAAGCTTCATGGATATTAACTAATTTAATCCCCATAAAACTCACAGGGGTGTCATACCCATTTTTTGGATTAAAAAACCTAAGCACAGAGAGCCTAAGTCATTTGCTGTAGGGCACACAGCCACATAGTGACAAAGCCTAGATTCAAGCCCAAGCACTCTGGCTCGAGATTCTGCATTCTTACCAGTATTCTATGTTCTCTCTCTCTCTCTCTCTCTCTCTCTCTCTCTCTCCTCTCTCTCTCTCTTTTAACAAAGGTACTGTCCTGATTTGGGTCTCTAAAATCCTGTTCTTAAAGTGAACCTATTCCTGTGCCTGTTGCCCATTGGTGATGGGGACTTTTGATTAGATTCAGGTAAGGGACCTTTCAATTAGATGACTTTTGATTAGGTTGCTTCAGTTGAGGGGACGGCCTTTGATTAGATTGCAGGACCCTGGGTGGATCTTAATCCTATACTGGAGTCCTATATAAATAGAGAAGATAGGAGAGGAAGAGCTGCCATTTTACCCTCCATGTGAGAGAGGACTCCAGGATCGCCTGCAGCTGCAGAAAGACAGAGAAACCCCAAGAGGCTGAGAGAGAAAGACTGGAATCAGCAGAACAGCTAAAGCTGAAGCAATGAGACCCAGAAGAGAGCAGAGAGACAAGCCATGTGCCTGGTCACCCACAGCTGAGCTCGGGGAGGAAGTGAGCCTGGAGGAGAAGGCAGAGACCAGCCGCCATTTTGCCTTGCCACATGGCAGGAGTCCAGGATCGCCAGCGGCCGACTTTTAGTGAGACAGCGTCTCTGATGATACCTTGATTTGGACATTTTCACAGCCTCAGAACTATAAGATTTTAACCTAATAAGTTCCCATTATAAAAGCCAACCCATTTCTGGTGTTTTGGATGGGCAGCCTTTAGCAAACTGTGACAACCCCAAGCCAACAGCAAAGACCCCGATCCTTAATTCAGCTGAAGGGAGTTTCTTCTGAAGCTGGATCAGGTCAAGGTAATAATAGACCAGGGAATGCTGCTGAAGATCATTGAGATACTGAGTCCCAGAGATCAAGACCCTCCCTTTCCCTGCGGCCATTTGCCTGACAAGGAGAGATGAGTGAGGAAAAGAAAATGCAGATCACTTATAAGGCCCCTTCTATAACCACGCGTTCTGTATTCCAGCAGTCCTGTGGTGGGTTGAATCACGTCCCCCCGCAAAGACATGTTCAAGTACTAACCCCTCGTCCTGTGAGTGTGAACTCAATTGTAAAAAGGATCTTCAAAGATCATATTAAGATGAGGCCAAACTGAATCAGGGTGGGCCTTAACCCGGTATGACTGGAATCCTATAATCAGAGGAAATTTGGACACAGACTCTCAAACCACACGAGACACAGTAAGAGCACCATGCGATGGAGGCAGAGGTTGACTGGCAGCAAGCTCCACCAGCATGCTACAGACTTTACAGAAGGCATGGAGCTGCCAGTGCCTCCAAACAGTGTCCTGTTGTTACACCGACTAGTTTGTAGTATTTTATTAGACCAGCCTTGGCAAACTGAGATAAGTTCAATTACCTTCCATGGAAGGAGAAGAAAACCCAGCAGGGATGGCAGCTGCATGGGCTGGTGCTGGGAAAGCATCCTGGGTGATCGCTTGACATGGAAGTAGATAGAAGCAGCTAGAAGCAGGTTGAACCATGGCTGAAGAAGGAAGCTGGGGAGGAGTGAGGCCAGGCCTCAGACCGGAGCATGCGTGGGAAACCACAAACAGAGGCAGAAGGCCAGTAGGCTGAGGCGCGCTCAGTGGTGGTGGACAAGGAAGGGACTGGAGCTCTCTCCAGCCAGACGCTGGAAGCACAGTGGAGGCGGCCAGGCTTCAACTGCAGGCCATAGACGCCGAATGACATGGCCTTCCATCGCGGCCTGCCAGTGGGGGTGAGCTGGCCCTCTTCCCACTCCAAGCTTTATTCCAGGCCTCGCTTCTTCCTTCCCAGTGTGCAGAGAGCCTGGGCACAGCACGTCTTGAAGAGGAGACCCGTCGGCAGAGGGGGTGATGGAGACAGTGGCTCAGAGGGATGAGGCCAAACTTCCCCAAGGCAAGAAGGAAAGAGTCTTCACGAGACAGAACTTTAAGACAACAGCAGCAAGAATTGACTGAAGAAGTCACAGATGGCTGAAATAAAACGGTGGTCTCCAAAGAATGAGACCCTCCATGGGAGTCTTCGAGATGGTCATCTGAGTCAGACTGAACCGCGTCATTTTAAAGTGTCTTTTCCAATGAAGTCTCCGCCATCACTAAAGAATGCAAACTACAAAGACATAGCCTCAGCAAGGGCTTTTTACCCTGCAAAATGCCCACTAAACCATTTTTTTTTCTTACTAGGCAAATAGGGGATACCCAAATTTTGGTCCCCAGACCAGAAAGATTGTGGGTGCCTCAAACACAGTAGGAAAGCAGGGGGTTTAGTACGTTCCTGGCACTTCGCATGTGGCACTCCCCCACCCCACCCCCCACCCCCTCCATCGGCCTCTCTCAACCTTGCAGCCTCCCCTCGCTCCCTCCGTTTTCAACTGGGGCCTGCCTGGAAGAAGTTCACAATCTCTTTCTCACCTAGAGTCAAGTCTTTCAACTTTACCATGCATAAAAATCTCCTGCAAAATTTCTCAAGGCCCCACATGCAGACATTTGGAGTGAAGCCCAAGAATTTGTATTTTTTTTTTAAGATTTATTTTTATTTATTTATTTATTTCTCCTCCCACCCACCCCACCCCCCATTGTTCTGCGCTCACTGTCTGCCCTCTGTGTGTTCTTCTGTGTCTGCTTGTCTTCTCTGTAGGCAGTACCAGGAACCGACCCTGGGACCTTCCGGAGTGGCGAGAGGTGCTCAATCTCTTGTGCCACCTCAGCTCCCTGGTCTGCTGCGTCTCTTATTGTCTCTCCGCTGTCTTTTTTTGTTGTGTCATCTTGCTGTGCCAGCTCTCTGCGCAGGCTAGCACTCCTGTGCACGCTAGCACTCAGCATGGGCCAGCACTCCGTGTGGGCCAGGGCTCTGCATGGGATCAGCTCACCGCATGGGCCAGCTCGCCTTTCACCAGGAGGCCCTGGGAATCAAACCCTGGACCTCCTGTATGGTAGATGGGAGCCCAATCGCTTGAGCCACATCCGTTTCCCAGGAATTTGTATTTTTTTTTTTTTTTTTAAGATTTTATTTATTTATTCATTTATCCCCCCCTTGCTGCTTGTGCTCACCGGGTCAGCCAACCACGCCGTGCGGGCGGGCCTGCCCTCACCAGGAGGCCCCGGGAACCGAACCCGGGCCTCCCATATGGTAAACGGGAGCCCTACTGATTGAGCCACAGCCGCTTCCCAGGAATTTGTATTTTTAACAGGCATCTCTGTTGGATCATCATCCATACCTGGTATGCAGACTAGACTCTCCTCAAGGGCAGACCCCAGAACTTTTATCTCCCACCCATGTACTCACGCTCCCACACACACGCGCTCACTCACACTCCCTCTCACACACACTCACAGTTCAGAAGGCTGTAGGATGCATAGTAGGTATTCAACACTATCTGTTAAATAAATAATTAGTTGGTGGCGTCCCTCGCCCAAGCCATCAAAGGCAGGCATAATTATGCTCAAGTCTGTCTGAGCACCTCTCCGGCTATTTGACAGTTTCCCATCCAGAAACCGCACAGTACAGTAAAAAAAAGAGAAAAGAAAAGAAAGAAAAAAGAAAGCCGTTAAACCCCAGTGAATGTTATTTTTAATGAAAGTGGTGCATTTTGACTCACAAAGTTGAAACCAGATTCTAAGTGAGTCATCAGCAGATCAACCACAAAGGGCCTTGATGAAGGTGATTTACAGGAGGGTATGACGTCTGCTGTCCCTTCACATGGTTCACACAGATGCTGTCAGACCTGGAGTCGGTCTGGGGCATTTGCTGCCGTGTCAGCTCAAAAGGATGCTGTGTTGTCACCAACGGGATTCCCCAGCCCAGCCGGCATTGCGGTCCCACCCACAGAATGGAGGCAGCCGTCGCTGAACAGAGCTGTGGTTGCGTCACAGCTGTGGGCTGCCAGGTAGTGCCTGGCAGGTGCTGGAGAGAGGTAGAGGCCACCTGCTCCTGCTGTGTTCCTGGAGTCCTCCCGAAGGCCCACATAGTCTCACCTGGTTCTCAAGAGTCGGCCCACCCCACAGGCACAAAAGTAGGACATGGAGTGGGACAGGCCTGGGCTTGAGTCCCAGGTCAAATGAGGTGGCCACAGTCAGGCAACAGCCTCACTTTTCCTCATCTTGAAAATGTAAACACTCCCACCTGCCCTGCCTCCCTCTCAGGGACGCTGCAAGGCTCTCAGGTGACTAAGAATGTGGAAGTGTTTTGAAGGCTATCATGGGCCATGCCAAGGCAAGTGGTCAGTAGGAGATAAAAGACTTGCTATCTGAATGTGCTTTCACCCCTCGGCAACCTCTGCAGGGAAGCAGAGCCAGGCAGTGAATTGACAGAGCTGGACCGGGATTAAATGCTCCTTCATCTCCAACCCAGAAACAGGAGTCACCTTTGCTCATCTTTGCCTTTAGAAAACCAGGAAATGTTCAAACAGGAGCAATGGCAGCCAGAGAGTACATCTGCATGTACAAGTTTTCCCCATCTCCCCAGCCAGAAGGCAGAATGCCTCCTGCTGCTGAATTGCCTCTCCAGGCTCTCCAGAACACTCTACTGGTAGTCCATACTCCAGAAGATTTAAAAAAAAAAAGCCTTGCTTTTTTCAGGGCAATGCAGCAGGGCTACTAGTTTCTGGTTGTCTCTCAGAGCTCCCTCCACTGTAGCAGAAATTTGCAACAAAGAACTCTTGAGTTTTAAAATCCTCTGATGACATCATGGAGAGGTAGGTCAATCTGGTAGAACAGTGAACCGTTGACCCAATTCAGCAACGCAGAGCCTCCTGGTCAACTAGGAACGCTGTCCAGAGAGCACATTCAGCCATGAGCAAAACAGTGCCTTATGTGCAGTAACTGCTCAGGAAATGTGACCCCAAAAAAAAATCCCCAGAGAAGGCGAGGAACTTACTAAATCTGCAAAGGGGAGAAGGAGGGTAGGAGAGAAGAAAAGGCTGCCTAGCAGAGCCAAATATACTCCACAGATGCATGACCAGCCGTAGCCTCAAGGAGAAGCAAAAGGGGAGCTGATGTAGCTCAGTGGTTGAGCGTCTGTTTCCCATGTATGAGGTCCTGCGTTCAATCCCTGGTACCGCCTCAAAAAAAAGAAGGGAGAAAAGGCTTTTTTAGAGTCAGACACATCTAGACTCAAATGCCATCCTTCCTCACGCTGGTACTGGGTCCTTAGGTTTTTTTTTTTTATTATTATTATTATTATTGACTCTGAGCCTCCATTTCTTCAGTCGCCCTCCTCCCAGGATCCCTGTGAGGACTGAGTGGACTCATGCATGTGTCATACTTACACAGTGCCTGCGATATAATGAACAATAATGTTGATTTCCTTCTGTGGGAGGTTTCAAAATATGACCACAAATTTTTTTCCCCTTGGCAATGACTTAGCTGCTACTTCCATCAAGAGATGAAGTCTATTTCCCTTGACTCTGGGTTGGCCTTGTAACTTCCTTTGACCAACAGAATATGACAGAGGTGAGAGTGTGTGACCTCCAAGGCCAGCCCCTGTGGCTTCGGTTTCTGTCCTCCCGGAACGATGCCCTGGGACCGCCACGTGAAGAAGCAGGTCCAGCCTACTGTAAAAGGAGAAATGAGGTCTCCAACTTGACAGCCAGCATCAGCCGCCAGGCATGTGAGAAAAGCCATCTCAGGCCTTCCAGCCCAGCTGAGCCTCCAGCTGAACACAGCCAAATGAGGGATCCAAGGCAAAACCAGCAGAGGAACTTCCTAGTCAACCTATAAAATCATGAAAAGTAATAAATCTTTGTTGTTTTAAGCTACCATGCCTTGGGGTGATTCTTTATGAAGCAAATTCTGGCTGAAATACCTTCCTAATGCCCACCTCCAAAATGCCTTGTCCTTGGCTTGCATTTCCCCCAGCCTCATTTGGTAGAGTCTTTGATGAAAAAATGAGAATTTATGGGGATCAGGAGCTGTGCTCAGCCATTCATGAAGTCATTTTCATGCCCACATATTAAAATAGATCATCAAAGAAACAATTGACCAGCATCTACCAACCTGTTTGATAATTAGCAAGTCTGCCTGTTCTACCTTTAAAATAGAACACAAATTTGACTATTTATCACCACTTTCACCATGATCTCTTGCCTGAATTATTGCAGTAGTCTCCTAATTGGTCCCTTCTTCCACTTCTGTTACCCTACACATTGCCATCCTCCACAATGAAACTAAAGTGATGTTTAAATGTAAATTAGATTGTGTCATTCGTACATTCACTCATCCCACGAAAGTTTAATTCTTGACCAAAAAACCGTGCTCCCATGGAGTTTACATTCTAGTTAATGTTTTTAAAAATCAATAATAAATAAATAAATTCATGATGATAACTGCTAAAGAAAATATGAAGCAGGAAAGGTGGGATAGTTAGTGTTGGGAGATGGTACAATTTTAGATAGTGTGAGTAGGGAATGTTTCGATAAGAAGGAAATATTTGAATGACGATCAGAGGAACAGCAAATGTAAACACCCTGAAGCAGAACCATGCCTGGCACACTTAAAAAATAGTAAGGAGGCCAGATGGCTATAGCATAATAAGCAAAGGGAAGAATAATATGAGGTCAGAGAGGTAACAAAAGAAGGAGGAAGCCAGATGCACAGCACCTGGTAAGCCAATGTCAGGACTTTGGCTTTTACTCTAGTGATAGAGCCACTGAAGCATTTTTAGCAAAGGGGTGACATGATCTGATGTCCATTTTAATAGGACCATTCTGGATATTGTATTGAATACAGACTGAAGAAGATTCTGAGATGATGTCTACAGCATCATTTTTTAATCTCTCCAAGTTTTCCCAAAAAGTAGACAGTACAAGTAGTAGAGGATATAAAACCAAAAATCCATGAACACTATGTACAACAAAACCAGCTGAAAAGGTATCCCCATGATCCCCATGATCCTCATGATATAAGTTAATTGGGAAAAACCACCAACAGCTACAAGACTTGAGTGATATTAATATCTGTGCAAGAGGAAGCAAAGGAGAGAATCAGAACATGTGAAAACCTGAGAATCCCAAAACACCCAACAGGTACTCAATAGATAGTTTTGGAGAACAGCGACTGAAACTGGAAGGGTTTGCAGTAAAGTCTGAGGGGCCAGAGCTGTCTGAGACAGTTACATAAACTATAAGAACTAACTGAGGGAAGCAGATGTGGCTCAAGCAATTGAGCTCCCACCTACCACATGGGAGGTCCCAGGTTCGGTTCCCGGTGCCTCCTGGAAAAGATGAGCAAGACAGCGGGCTGGCGGGATGGGCAGGTGCGGCAAGCTGATGCAACATGATGCGGCAAAGAGACACAAAGAGGAAGCACAATGAGAGACACAACAAACCAGGGAGCTGAGCTGGCTCAAGTGATTGAGCACCTCTCTCCCACATGGGAGGTCCCAGTTTCAGTTCCTGGTGCCTACTGGGAAGAAGACAAGCAGACACAGGGAGCACATGACAAATGGACACAGAGAGCAGACAGCAAGCCCAAACAACAAGGGGGAGGGGAATAAGTAAAAAAAATAAAAATCTTTAAATAATGAAAGAACTAACTGACCAAACTGCCTCCAGGACAAAGCCACATACTGAGAAAAACTGCTGGGAATAGAATCCAAATTGAGCAGTACATGGGACAATAGAGACAAAAGAAGGAGGCAAAGGTAAGGGCCACCTAAAAGAGGAGGAGAAGACTGAACCTGGAAATCTCAGAAAGTAAGCCACCTTATTCTTGAACACTACATGAAAACTGAAGAGGGAACCAGAGAGCAGTGAAGTTAGAAAAGCCAAGTGGAACTACATAGTCTAGAAATCCAGGGGAACTAATTTCATATAAAACTTTTCAGCTGAAAATTATCATAGTCAATTACCATACAAAGTTATTTAAAGAAAAAGATAAAAGTCACAATTCCACATCCCCTAAAGACCAAAAAATGCCAGAAAGACACATAATTATATCAAAACAAGCTAAAAGAACAACATAAATCAGAGCTAGAAAAACTCAAAAACAAAATGAAAGAATTCAGGAAAATACTAAGAATAAAAGACAAACATCATGTCAGAAATGAAGATTAAACCAAAAAAAGACAAGAGTGCAGAAATACAGCAGATAATTTCTTAAGAGAAACAAAAAATGTAAAAGAGAAAAAATTAAATTTAAAAAAATGAAGAAACATATTCAAAGGGATTTCAGAGAGTAACAAATATAGAAGATAAGTAAAGAAGATCCAACATATGTATAATAGGAGTCCCCAAAGCAGAAAACCCAAGCAAGGACCAGAACAAATATTAAAAACTATAATTCAAAGAAAATTTTCTGAAATTAAGCAAAAATATGGATTTGCATATAGAAATTCAAAACCAACCCAGAACAAACACCAAAATATATTCTAGTAAAACTTCATACTTTAAAGAAAAAGATAAAAATCCTCTGAACAACCAGGCAAAAAGACCAAGCTACTTATAAGGGAAAGAAAAACAGATTGTCATCAGACTTTTTAGTGACCACACTTTGTGCCAGGAGAAGAGATGGAAAGGGGGCAGGGATGGAAGCAGGGAAAACTGATGGGAGGCAGACCTTATAGAATTTGCTGATGGGTCAGACATGATATATGAAAAAAATATAGGAGTCAAGGATGGCCTGAGCAAGTAGAAGGGTGGAGTTGTCATTTGATGACATGAAGTAGACTGTGGAGGATCAGGTTTGGGGCAGGGAATGAGCTAATATATGTACTTCATATGTTTTAAGTATCTATTAATAATCCATGTGAAGAGCTGAGTATTTGAGTCCAGCGCAAAGGCCTGGGTTAGAAATAAATATTTAGAAATCATCAGTGTATAGAAGCTATTTGAAGTCATGAGACTGGTTAAAATCACCAAGAAAGTAAGTGTAGAAAATATTCCCCTGTTCAAAACTCATCCCTGGTTTACAATAAAACCCAAATACTTTCATCATGGCCAAAAAAGTCCTACATGTGGTTCCCTCTCCAACCTCATCTTCTACTACTCTCCACCTCTCTCTCTTAGCTGTACACAAATAGGCCACCTTGCCACCCCATGAATAAAGTCATTTCCATCTCAGGACCTTTTCACTTGCTGTAATTTGTGACCAGGACATGTTTCCCCCAAATGTTTGCAAGCTTTCCTCCTCACATCATTCTTTTCTCTGCTCAAATATCAGTTCCTCAATGAAGTCTTATGACATCTAAGTTAGCTTCCCCCACCCCAACCCCACATCTCTCCCTTTCTAACCTCTTAAACTTCTTTATTTTTCCATCATTTACATTTTGCCTGTTCTGGTTACTATTACTGCATAACAAATTACTTCAAAATTTAGTGGTTTAACACAACCATTTATTATGCTCATGAACTCTGTGGGTCAAGAATTTAGACAGGACACAGAGAGAATGACTTGTCTTTGCTTTACAATGTTTGGAGCCTCAGCAGAGAAGACTCAAAGCCTGGGAGTGACTGGGGTTTGAAATCATCTGATTGCTTGTTCACTCATATATCTGGCACCAAAGACTATGACCATTGACCAGAGGTCTACATGTGGCTTCTCTGTGTGGCTTGGCTTCTTCACAGTATGGCAGCCTCAAAATAGCCAGACTTTGTACTTGGTGGTACAGGATCCAAGCACAAGTATCTCAGCAAACAAGGCAGAAGCAATATTGCCTTTTGTGGCCCAACTTCAGAAGTCTTAACGTGTCACTTCACCATACTTTATTGGTAAAAGTAGTCTCAAGTCTATCAAAGGGAAGGACATAGATTCTATCTCTTAGCAGGAAAGGAATCAAAGAATTTCAAGGCTATGTACTGCCACATTGGCCCAGGATATAATCTCAGCTTTGAGCTGTTCTTCCCAAGCTTGTTACAAGCAGCCTGTTAAAAGAATTGTCTCCTCAATGTTTCTCTGCTGACCCAGTGAGTGTCTTGCTCTAACTATCTTCCACTACTCTAGAGGGAAGATTCTAAATTCACAGCTGCTTTAGTATATATCAAGAAGTCTTTCTTTAATGTAAGATCCTCACTCCACAAAAAGGAGAACACAGTGCCTCCCTCTTTATAGCAGGGCTTCTAAATCTGTCAACAGCTCCTCCTCCATGATGGATGGTTCATCTCCATTTTACAACCTGGTTCCTGGTAATCCTCCATAATTTCTTGTTAGGTCTTCTGAAAGGCGTGAGATATTTTTTTCTGACCATTGAAAGAACTACCAAAACACAACAGAAGAGTTATTAAACAAGTTCACAGTGACTTCTTCACAATGCCATTTTTTTTCTTTTCTTTTTTTTTTTTTCCACAATGCCATTTTAATTGAAAATAATTGGACAAGGAAAATAAATTCCAGATTAAAATGAGGAGTCATTTTTTTAAATGGAAAGAAATGCTTCTCTTTCCCCCATCAAAGCCCCTAAAAATGCCACCAAAATTGTTGAATAACATTAAGTTGAGACAGGAAACCATATGACTGGAAACTCAGCTACCCCTGATTTATTCATATTTACACCCACAGATCCACCCCTGTCTTGAGCATGATTGACTCAAAAGAAGAGTTACATGCACCTGAGCACCTAGCACCAAGTTTTAGGAGCTTGACATTGCACTGACCAACATGAATTTCTCATGGAGTAAACCTAAGGCTGGACATGGAATTGTGTGGAATAATGGAACGGAAAGAGGCAGAGACCACATCCCAAAGGGAGATCAAATGAAGAAGCCAAACAAAGAAAGAAAAGGACCAGACCCAAACCCAGATCCCACACACAGGCGAGGACGTGGCTAGGTTGTCTGGAAGCAGTT
This sequence comes from Tolypeutes matacus, assembly GCA_026826555.1. Lineage (NCBI taxonomy): Eukaryota > Metazoa > Chordata > Mammalia > Cingulata > Chlamyphoridae > Tolypeutes > Tolypeutes matacus. The sequence continues at coordinate 4,754,052 of JAKSZT010026446.1, forward strand.
TCCAGACAGAAACCTCGGTGTGATGAATCAGTTTCCTTGGACATTGAGGGGATAAAGAGTCTGCAGCAGAGACAGAGCATATTTATTCAAGCAATAGCTGTGAGAACTGGGCATGGGCAGAAGTGGGGGCAGGAGAGAGTGGGCAGTAGGTGGTGGGGAAAAGCCACCGTGAATCCCCAGTCTAGACTTTGCGTGTGGCCCATAATACACAGGGATAAACAAAGTCTCTAAAAAGAAAGGTCGTGTTTGGGAGAAGCCAGCTGAGCATAGCTCTGAAATGACTGGTTGTGATACCAGAGTCAGGTATTGCAGACAAGTCTTTTAAAATCACAGAGAGGAGAAAACAGAGATGGTTGAAAAGGCCAATGGTAATAGAAACACAGGTCTTTTCTGTCCTATAAATCAAATTCCATTACCATCAAAAATGTCTGCACATCTAAATAGCAAAGATTTCCAAGTTCTAGATGAAGGACCCCTTATATCAAGCAATACAATTACATCACAGCATGAAAACCATGTTTAGCCAATCTTGTATTTTGCAGGACTACCAGCAGTTCTAAAAGCCTTGAGACTGATGGCATGCATCCTCATGCCCGGGGCAAGGGAGTGCCAGCCAACATGGGGCCAGCAGAGTGGCCTACAGCATACATCATTCCTTTCTTACTACACAGCCCTCTCCTTAAAGTTAAGTAGTCCCAATTCTTCTTTTCTGACCAGCCCTACCGATGCCTGATAAACGTCGAGATGCTTTGGGCCACAGTAAGTATCTGTCACTTCCTGTGTGCAGAGACTGGAGTTCTAGGCTGCTTTGCCTTTAAATGTCCTCATATTGAAGAAATAGCAACTCACATTTGTATCACTTTTTTTTTTGTCTGGGAAGCATTTTTACATGCAGTACCTCAATCGGTTCTCCCCAAAACCATGTGAGGTGAGTATGGCACAATCTGATCTGACCCACATACACACACACTTAGCCAAAGGCCCTTCTGTCCCTCCCATTTGGAAGGAAGGGAGAAGGTGCACTGCTCCCTCCCTTGCATTGCTGTGGCCAGGCCCTCCTCATCCTCTCAGAAGATAAGTCTTTGAGGTCCTCGGGGCAGAGACATCACTTTAGTGGGCTGGAGGCACTGTCTGGCCAGATCACATGGGGATCTGAAGAGGTGGGGTTGGGAGAAAGGGACTCGGGGTCACCAGGTCCGGGGCCCCACATGGCTGGGAGCCCAGAAAGTTCTGGAGCCAGTGCCAAGGGACAAGGAGTAGGGTGAGGGGAGTATCTGAGTACCCAGGGAGTAAACCCCAGTCCTGAAAACCGAAGACTAGTGGCAGGGGCAAGTGTGTACCCCATTAGGAACTTCACCGGGGCTGGGAAGCGAGATCTTGCTGGCTGAACCTCTGGTCCCCGTGGAGTGGGTAGGTGTTGTCTTCCTCTGAGCAGGATCAATATCCTGCCTGTGTGTCAAGTCACTCCCTTCCCACGACAAATTGCTCAGTCACCCCACAACATCCCAGACACCTGTAAGCCCTAAGGGGAGCTGGGCACCCTAGGATGAAGAGCTGCCCCTCATGTTCTTTGGCACCAGGTCGGCATATTTTAGGTGACCCCAAGCCAGGGGTATATGGGAGTGGACGCCCCCTCACCATCGGCCTTAGAATTATTATTCCATCTTTACTGATAACTCAGTTAAGGCCCACAGATGTTGGGGTTGGTGAGTGACAGCACCAGTGCCCTGATCCCAAGGCCCTGTTCTCTGATCAGACCAGCCTCCTGCTCTGAAGCCGAACGGTGCCAGCCACTTGGCCTGTACCCTCCACGGCCCTCACTCTCCGACTCTGGGACCCTTACGTGGAAAAAGCAGGAGCCCTTAAGTCAGGAGGTTCAGTCCCTTTCAGCCCCCTCAATCCCCTCTGTGCTATAAGGTGAGAGGCCTCCTCTTCATAATGAAGCGCTCTGAATACTGAAAAAGAATTTAAAATCTCTGCTGGGAAGGCGTCCCAGGCAGACAGACAGCACTTATGCAGGGTCCCCCAGAAGCTGGTAGCATTTTCTTGCGGTCCCAGGTGCAGCTCCCAGCAGCGGTTTGGAGGAAGGGGATGTTTACATGACCAGACACAAGAGCCTGTGACTGTGAAAGTGGCAGCTGTTCTGGGTTCCTCTGTCCAGGAAACTAGTGACCAAGTCAGAGAAAATTCAGACAAGAGCAACAAAGATGATCAATGAGCAAAAAAAAAAGCAAGGCATGGCCTTAAGGGACCCCATCGCCAGAGCCGGGCGCATATCATTCACCAGACCCGGACATGCGGGACAGTGTCGACCACCAAGACAGAGGGAAACTGCTTCACGGGACCCCAGGGAGTGTTGGTCCTGTAGGAGCAGTGGGAAGGAAATGGAGAGAAGGGAAGTGTCAGCTGAGTATCAGGAACAAATCCTGGACGATGGAAGGCCAGAGGAAGCCTGGGAGAATCCAGTTTCAGGCAAGCGAGGCAGTAGCACTGGGGAGATGGGGAAGGACCGCTGAGGCCAAGGCTCCAAATAGCAGCACCTGGAGATTTACGGCCCCCCAATGAATTAGAATCTTTGGGCTTGAGTGGCCAGCTATCCAGATCCAACAGTGACAGGCAAGCAACCAAGGGTCCTCCCCTTAGCGTGAGCCAGCTAGCCCCGAGGGCCCAGCCCTCCTGCAGCCCACGACCCCAGCACAGTCACTTGATTTATAGGCTAGCAGCTCTCTCCCCAACATCAGCTGGGGGCTTGGTCGCAAGTCTTCTTTGCTTGATCTGCTGAAGTCACCGGAACCCATTAATTAAGTCTCATCCCTGTCTGTAAATCACCACCTCAGTCATACAACATAACTTTTAAACAACTGAGCGTGTTTGTTTTCAATTCCCGCCGACTGTGAAGCATATATGCAAATCCTGGCCTGAATGCAGTCTTTTTTCTATTGTTCTTGCATATATAACCTCCCAACTCTCTAATTTCCTGTGGTAAGCTGTCAGCATCATGGGGCTCTTTGCTTGTGTTACATCATTAAGTGAACAGAAGGGGTGGCCATCGAGGTGGCAGCCAGGGAGGGAGGCTGGGGTGAAATCCTGAAGGCCCATTCAGGGCCATCACTCAGGCCCAGGTGCTGCTTTATTTGTAGCAGCCTCTGTCTCCAGACACTCCGTGGTCCCCTCTGACACCCCCTCTTCCACAGCCACTGCTTTCCCCTGTTGCCTTTTTGTCACCATCACTCTTGGAAACATCTGCCCTGCACGCAGCGTGCACTCTGGTTCTGTGTCAAATGCCACCTCCTCCCTCGCACTCCCCGCTCACTTCTGAAAGTCAACAGGCACAACCAAGAAGGGAATTTCTATTTCAGCCTACACCAAATTTTGACACTTGACAGTGTTCTTATACCCAAAAAGGCCTTCTCGGGTGGCTCCCATCAGAAACCTTAGAGGGTTGGCTTCTCAGGGAAAGGTTCGCCTGAGCTTTGCCTGCTCCTGACAGTTTATGGCACCCAAAGCTATGAGATCCCTTGCTCCTTAACCTGGCTTTTTGGAAACTTTGGAGAAGCCACTTTAACCTCTCTGGAAGTCATTTCCTTCTGATATATCACATCTACCACAATTCTAAGCAAAGGCAGTCTACAGCCATAGCACCCTGAATGCGCCAGATCTTGTCTAAGCAAAGGCAGAAGACTTGAATAATTCTGCAGGAAAAGGATGTGCACAGGATGCCCCGATCAAGATGACAGAGTGAGACGTTTTTGGGGTTCCATCCCCTCACAGAAGCTTTGAAGAACCATCAAGAGCTGGCAGAACTATTTTTCCCAAAGCTCCAGAAAACAGTTAAAAGACTACAGTAACAGGGTGAGCATAGAGTCAAGGAAAAAGCTACTTAAAAGGGGCAGGATCTTGTGGTACCCTCACTGGCCCCTGCTCCAGCCCTCGCCAGCTCAGCATGGAGCCAACCCACACTCACTCCCAGTGCGGATCCCTGGTCCTGGGTCCAAGGGAGCAGAGTAACCCTCGTGCAAATACTGGGAGCATGTATGTCTTGTGGAGCCTGAGGGACCCACCATCCCGGGACTTTCCCTGCAGGTAGCAGGCAGCTCACAGAACTCTCCTACAGAACTCTGTGGGAGAACAGACAAGTGCCTACCTGGGGCAAGGGAGTGCTGGATGTAGGACATACAGTAAGGAATGAGGAAAAGTGTTCTAGGGAAGAAAGGACATTCCTGTCATGTAAACTGGGGAATTCCCAGGGTCATATGCACATGACCAAGACAGGTAAACAGAAAGGATCAGGGTGGTCTCTACACTTTGGCCTCGAGCTAGTCTCCAAACACATTGTATGAATAAGCTCTGAAAAGAACACTCACACAGGTCAATCTGTAAAGACACAGTAAGGTGTCTTCTTTTTTTTTTTTTTTTTTTTTTGTTAGCTCCTGGCGTTCAAGGAAAACTCTGTCATAACACTAGCTGGATACAAGCTTAAAGGAACAAATGTCTCAGAGTCAAATTCTGGCAATAACACATTAAAATAGCAAATTGTCCAGGTTTCAACAAAAGATTACAAAACATAAAAAGACAAGAAGTGATGGCACAGCAAAGGAGAAAATTAAAGCATTAGAAACCATCAATGAGGAGGACCAGACCTGATACACCAAAGACTTCTTAAACAATGGTCCTAAAAATGTTCAAAAAACTAAAGCAAAACATGGACAAAGAACTAAAGTAAATCAGAAAAACTACAGTTGAACCAAAGAGAAGATCAATAGAGAGATGAAGATTATGTAAAGGAACCAGACAGAACTAAAGACCACAGTAACGGAAATGAAAAATTCCCTAGAGGGGATCAACAGCAGATTGGAACTGGCCGAAGAAAGAATCAGTGAACTTTTAGATAAGACAATTAAAATCATCCAGTCTGAGGAGCAGAAGGAAGAAAGAATAAAGAAAAGTGAACAGAACCTGAGAAACCCGTGGGACACCACCAAGCATACCAATATACTCATTGTGGGAGGCCCAGAAGAAGAAAGAGAGAAAGGGGCAGAGAGAACAGTCAAAGAAATGATTGACAAGTCCCCAAGTTTCACGAAAGACATGACTATACACATCCAAGATGCTCAATGAACTCTAAACAGGAGAAACCTAAATAGACCCGTATCATGGCATGTTATAATCAAACTGTCAAATACCAAAGATAAAGAGAGAATTTTGAAAACACAAGAGAGATAAAACATGTCACATACAAGGGGGCCTCAAGAAGATTAAGTACCCATTTCTTATTGGAAACCATGTAGGCTAATAGGCAGTGGGATGATATATTAATGCTTAAAGTGGGAGCAGGTGTAGTTCAGTGCTTGAGTTCCTGCTTCCCATGTATGAGGTCCCAGGTTCAATCCCCAGTACCTCCTAAAAAAAAAAAAAAAAAAAAAAAAATGCTAAATGCAAAAAATTGCCAAATTGGAATTCTATATCCAGCAAAACTGTCTTTTAAAAATAAGGGAGAGATTAAGACACTCCCAGCTAAACAAAAACTGAGGGAGTTTGTCACCACTAGACCAGCCCGACAAGAGATGCTAAAGGGAGTTTTGCAGATTGAAAGGAAAGGACAATAGATAATAGAAAATAGATCCACATGAAGAAATAAACACTTCAGTGAGGGTAATGACATGAGTAAACATAAATGCACTTACTATTGTATTTCTGGTTTGTAACTCTACTTTTTACATCTTGCAGGATCTAAAAGGCAAATATAATGAGAAATCAGTGGTTTGGGACTCATGTAATAAACATGTAACTTGTGACAAGAACTACAGAAATACAGGGATACAAAAGAGTATAAGAAAATAGTTTGTGTGTACTATTGAAATTTTGTTGGTATCAAAGCAAAAGAAATCATTATAGATTAGGATGTTAATTTTAAGCCCCATGGTAACTACAAAGAAAATGTAAGAGAATATGTAAGCTCATAGAGGCAGAAAATAGAGCACAGATTGCCAGAGGTGGGAGGGCAACAGGAATGGGGAGTTAATGCATAATGGGTGTAGCATTTCTGTTTGGGGAGATGGGAAAGTTTTAGTAATGGAAGGTGGTGAGGGTACCACAATCTAGAGAGGTATGAGTGAATGTGAATTATCCCACTGAATGGTGTTTGGGAGTGGTTGAGATGGGAAAGTTTATATTGCATATATGTTCCCATAATAAAAATTTTAAAAAGCAACTAAGGAGAGGACAAGCGGAAACAGCCCCGAAAAAGATCTTCTAGGGTTTAGGTTAGCAGGTGAAGGCTGCACACCACCCAGAGGAGAGAGGGACAGAAGAGGGAAATCGCGACAACAGAACCGTGAGTTGCAAGTAGCAGCTTCTGCTGCTGCCAGCACCCTCCCCCACACTCTTCAGAATTCTCGGGCCTCTGGGCCTGCGACCACAGACAAAGGGGGCTTCAGGGATCTGCCACTCCCAGAAAGGGGAGAGAGAGGGACACAGCCTTAGGCTGACTCAGGTTCTGACCTATAAATTTGGGCTGCGGAGCCCCACGGATCCTTCCACATGGCAGTTTGCCCTGGGAGCCTAGAAAGGACTGGAGAAATCCGACCCTCCCAACCTCCCTCTCTTCTAGCCTGGACTAATTGTTGAGGACTCCACAGGAGAGGGGAGAGAGAGCCTGGGGCTGACCCTGCTTTGAACTCCCAGGTTTGGTCTGCCCTGTCCCGAGAGCCCTTCCAGGCCGGGTGGGGCTGCGCCATTGTTTGCCTTGGATCCTGCAAGGGGCTAAAGATATACAAACCTCCCAATCTCCTCCTCTACTAACAGGGACTGATTGTTGAGGATTCAGAAGGGAGTGGAAATATTTCCTAGCTGGGAAAAGGGGGGCGCTACGAGAGAAGTCTGGAGAACTGTCTCAGAAAGTTTGAATCGCAGGGCTCCTAGCCCCCAGACAAGAAGCTCTATCACATTGATCTGGTCTGTGTCACAACAAATATGCTCCGACAAGGCATTGAATTGAGAGCTGTCAACGAGCGCCACCTCCTGGCAGAGAAAGGAAATGCACATAAGAAAATTAATAAATAAGAGAGGCTTTTCCTGGCCTCTATAGCCTCCCTGGCCAAGGCCCTAGGAAACGACTCTACAACCAATTACTGGGTCCAGTGCCCAGTTTTGAGCAACCAGCAGAACAATCCTAACAATCAAGGTTGAGCCAAAAATCAAAGAGCTGTGCTAACTCAGAGCCTCCTGACACTAAAACCCCATAAAAGAGAAAGAGATAGAGCATCTAAGTAAAATACAAACTAACCAGATGCCTAAGCACCAGCAAAAGATTACAAGCCATACTAAGAAAATAGAAGACATGGCCCAAGAAAAGGAATACAGCAAAGTCCCAGAAGAGATGCTGAATTTGAGAGAACTAATCAGTGAGATGAGCACAAATTTCCAAAATCAAATAAGTGAGATGAAAGAGAATACAGTTAAAGAGATCAATGACATCAAGAAGTCATTGAGCGAATGCAAAGAAGAATTTAAAACACTGAACAGAAAAGTAACGGAGTTCATGAGAATGAAAGACACAATAGGTGAAGTCAAAAATACATTTGAGGAGGGCGGATGAGGCTCATATGGTTGGGCGTCCGTCTGCCATATGGAGGGACCTGGGTTCGATCCCCGGGACCTCCCAGTAAAATTAAAAAAAAAAAAAAAAAAATACATTTGAAGCATACAACAGCAGACTCGAAATGATAGAAGAAAGAATAAGTGATACTGAAGACAGAGCAGCTAAAATTGAAGAGAGAAAAGAACAAAGAGAGAAAAGAATGGAAAAAATTGAGCAGGGGCTCAGAGAGTTGAATGACAACACAAAACGCAAGAACATACGTGTCATGGAAGTTCCAGAAGGAGAAGAGAAAGGAAAAGGGGCAGAAAGAGTATTTGAGGAAATAATAGCTGAAAATTTCCCAACTCTCACGAAAGAAATGAACTTACATGTCCAAGAAGCACACCGTACCCCAATGAGAATAAATCCAAATAGACCTACGCCAAGACACATATTATTCAGAATGTCAAATGTAAAAGATAAAGAGAAAATTCTCAGAGCAGCAAGAGAGAAGCAAACGATCACGTACAAAGGACATCCAGTAAGACTTAGTGCAGATTTCTCTTCAGAAACCATGGCGGTGAGAAGACAGTGGTATGATACAATTAGGAAACTGAAAGAGAAAAACTGCCAGCTGAGAATTCTTTATCCAGCAAAACTGTCCTTCAAATATGAAGGTGAATATAAAGTATTCACACAAACAAACAGAAACTAAGAGAGTTTGCAAAAAAGAATCCAACTTTGCAGGAAATATTAAAGGAAGCCTTAGAACCTGAAAGAAAAAGACAGGAGAGAGAGGCTTGGAGGAGAGTATAGAAGAAAGAAAAGCAGAAAGGATAACCAAAGAGTAAAAAGAGAGACAAAAATAAGATGACATATGAAAACCAAAGAATAAAATGGAGGAAATAAATAGTGCATTTTCAGTAATATCATTGAATGTGAATGGATTAAATTCCCCAATCAAAAGATACATGCTGACAGAATGGATAAAAAAACATGAGCCATCCATATGCTGCTTACAAGAAACTCACCTCAGACACAAGGATACAGGCCAGCTGAAAGTAAAAGGTTGGAAAAAGATACTCCACACAAATAGTAAACAGAAAAGAGCAGGGGTAGCTATACTAATATCAGACAAAAAAGACTTCAAATGCAAAAAAGTGATAAGAGATGCGGAAGGCCATTATATATTAATAAAAGGGATGATCCTCCAGGAAGATATAATAGTCATAAATATCTACGCACCTAACCAGGGTGCCCCAAAATATATGAGACAAACTCTGGCAAAACTGAAGGGAGAAATAGACATTTCTACAATAATCGTCGGAGACTTCAACACCCCTCTCACATCATTAGATAGAACAACTAGACAGAAGATCAACAAGGAAACAGAGAACTTGAACAATATGATAAACAAGTTAGACCTAACAGACATATACAGAACACTGCATCCAAACTCAGTGGGTTATACATTCTTCTCAAGTGCCCATGGATCTTTCTCCAGAAAAGACCACATGTTAGGTCACAATACAGCTCTCAATAAATATAAAAAGATTGAAATTATACAAAACACCTTCTCAGATCATAATGGAATGAAACTAGAAATCGATAACAGACAGGAAAAAAGTAAATTTGCAAATGTGTGGAGACTGAACAACACACTCCTAAATATTCAGTGGGTCAAAGAAGAAATTACAAGTGAAATCAGTAAATATATTGAGACAAATGAAAATGAGAACACAACATATCAAAACTTATGGGATACAGCAAAGGCAGTATTGAGAGGGAAATTTATAGCCCTAAATGCCTATATTAAGAAACAAGAAAGAGCTAAACTCAAAGATTTAACTGAACAACTTGAGAAACTAGAAAAAGAACAGCAAACCAATCCCAAAGCAAAAAGAAGGAAAGAAATTATAAAGATTAGAGTGGAAATAAATGAAAATGAGAACAGAAAAGCAATAGAGAAAATCAACAAAACCAAAAGCTGGTTCTTTGAGAAGATCAATAAAATTGACAAACCCCTCGCTAGACTAACAAAGAAAAAAAGAGAGAAGATGCAAATAAATACAATCAGAAATGAAAGGGGGGAAATTACAAATGACCTCACAGAAATAAAAAGAATCATAAGAGGATATTATGAGAAACTATATGCCAACAAACTAGACAACCTGGATGAAATGGACAAATTTCTAGAAACTCATAACCAACCTACACTGACACAACAAGAAATACAAGAACTTAACAAACCAATCACAATTAAGGAGATTGAATCCGTCATCAAAAATCTCCCAGCAAAAAAAAGTCCAGGACCAGATGGCTTCACAGGTGAATTCTACCAAGCATTTCTAAAAGAATTAACACCAATCCTGTTTAAACTCTTCCAAAAAATTGAAGAGGAGGGAAAATTACCCAACACATTTTATGAAGCCAACATCACCCTAATACCAAAGCCAGATAAAGATTCCACAAGAAAAGAAAATTACAGACCAATCTCTCTAATGAACATAGATGCAAAAATTCTCAACAAAATACTTGCAAATCGAATCCAACAGCATATCAAAAGACTTATATATCACGACCAAGTGGGATTTATTCCTGGCATGCAAGGCTGGTTCAACATAAGAAAATCAATCAATGTAATACACCACATTAACAAATTGAAGGAGAAAAACCACATGATCATCTCAATAGATGCAGAAAAGGCATTCGACAAAATCCAACATCCTTTTTTGATAAAAATATTTCAAAAGATAGGAATAAAAGGAAAATTCCTCAATATGATAAAAGGCATATATGAAAAACCCACAGTCAACATCATACTCAATGGGGAAAGGTTGAAAGCTTTCCCCCTAAGATCAGGAACAGACAAGGATGCCCACTGTCACCATTGTTATTCAACATTGTACTAGAAGTTCTAGCGAGGGCAATTAGACAAGACAAAACAATTAAAGGCGTCCAAATAGGAAAAGAGGAAGTAAAACTCTCGCAGTTTGTGTATGACATGATCCTGTATTTAGAAAATCCTGAAGTATCCACAACAAAGCTACTTGAACTAATAAATGAGTTCAGCAAAGTGGCAGGATATAAGATCAACATGCAAAAATCAGTAATGTTTTTGTACACTAGTACTGAACAATCTGAGGAGGAAATCAGGAGGAAAATTCCATTTTCAATAGCAAGAAAAAGACTCACATAGCTAGGAGTTAATTTAACCAAGGAAGTACAGGATCTATATGCAGAAAACTACAAAACAATGCTAAAAGAAATTTTAAAAGACCTCAACAAATGGAAAGACATTCTGTGTTCATGGATTGGAAGAATAAATATCGTGAAGATGTCAATCTTGCCCAAACGGATTTATAGATTCAATGCAATACCAACCAAAATCCCAACAGCTTACTTTACAGAATTAGAGAAGGTAATTACCAAATTCATCTAGAAGGGTAAGTGCACCCGAATAGCCAAAAGTATTCTTAAAAAGAAGAGGAATGTGGGAGGAATTTCACTGCCTGACTTTGAAACATATTACAAAGCTACAGTGGTCAAAACAGCATGGTACTAGCATAAAGATAGACATATCGATCAGTGGAATAGAATTGAGAATCCAGAAATAAACCCTCACCTATACAGTCAACTGGTTTTTGACAAACCTACCAAGCCCACGCTGATGGGAAAAAACAGTCTCTTCAACAAATGGTGTTGGGAGAACTGGATATCTATCACCAAAAGAATGAAAGAGGACCCTTATCTCACCCCCTATACAAGAATCAACTCAAAATGGATCAAAGATCTAAATATAAAAGCCAGGACCATAAAACTACTAGAAGAAAATATAGGGGAACATCTTCAAGACCTTGTAGTAGGTGGTGGTTTCTTGGACCTTACACCCAAAGCACGTGCAACAAAAGAAAAAGTAGATAAATGGGACCTCCTCAAAATTAAACACTTTTGCACCTCACAGGACTTTGTCAGAAGGGTGAAAAGGCAGCCAACTCAATGGGAAAAAATATTTGGAAATCACATATCTGATAAGGGTTTAATATCCAGGATATATAAAGAGATGTTACAACTCAACAATAAAAAGACAAATGACCCAATTAAAAATTGGGCCAAAGACTTGAATAGACATTTCTCCGAAGAAGAAATACAAATGGCAAAAAAACACATGAAGAAATGCTCAACATCACTCATGATTAGGGAAATGCAAATCAAAACTACTATGAGGGGGCGGATGTGGCTCAAATGGTTGGGCATCCGTCTGCCATATGGAGGGACCTGGGTTCGATCCCCGGGACCTCCCGGTAAAATAAAAAATATATATATAGAAGGTGCATGGGCTGCCAGGCTCTGTGTGCAGCTGAGCCGTCGGGCCCCGGGAGCCATGCAGCAGGATGATGACGTAACAGAGGAGAGACAAGACGAGATGCTCCGAAAGCTCCAGAAGCCAGGAGCTGAGGGGGCACAGGCAGCAGAACACCTCTCTCCTACATTGGAGGTCTCCAGGATCGAATCCTGGTGAAGACTGGAGGAGGAGGATGAGAAGAGATGGCAGGAAACAGACACCAAGAATTGCCCAGCAAATGGACACAAAACAGCAAATGGGGAAGGGGGGGGTTTAAAATGGATAAAGTAAATAAATAAATCTTTAAAAAAAAAAAAAAACTACAATGAGATATCATTTCACACCTATCAGAATGGATCAGAATGGCCACTATTAAAAAGACAGAGAACTACAAGTGTTGGAGAGAATGTGGAGAGATAGGAACACTTCTTCACTGTTGGTGGGAATGCAGAACGGTACAGCCACTATGGAGGACTGTTTGGCAGTTCCTAAAGAAGTTGAATATAGACTTGCCATGTGATCCTGCAATACCACTACTGGGTATATACCCAGAAGAACTGAGAGCAGTGACACGAACAGACATCTGCACACCGATGTTCATAGCAACATTATTCACCATTGCCAAAAGCTGGAAACAACCCAGGTGTCCATCAACAGATGAATGGATAAACAAACTGTGGTCTATTCACACGATGGAATATTATGCAGCTATAAGAAGAAATGAAGTCATAAATCATATGGCAACATGGATGAACCTGGAGGACATTATGTTGAGTGAAGCAAGCCAGACACAAAAGGACAAATACTGTATGAATGCGTTACTATGAACCAAATATATTGTGTAATATATTGTTTGATTCAAAAAAAAAAAAAAATTTACATGTATCCATTACATTTAATTGAGAAATGTATATATTTGTTCATCTGAGTTTACTTTTTAGCTTTTAATTGTTTATGTTTTCAATTATTAAATGTACAAAATAAAGTTAAAAAATAAAAATAAAAAAAATAAAAATAAAATACTTAGCACAGGGTCTGACACAAATTCAATGCCTAGTAAATATAAATTTGTTACTTGGAAAAAAAAAAAAGCAACTAAGGAGACAATGGCAAATAAAGGTAATATTTGATCCTGGACAGCATCTAACAAGGGAGGAGAGAAGGCACAAAAGGATATTATTGGGTCATATGAAAAAAAAAAAAACTGGAATACAGACTGTAAGCTTTATAACAATGTTAAATTTCTTGAACTTGATAACTGGTCTTAAGGTGAATACATAAGAATATTCTTGTTCATGAAATGGCAGTAATAAGTGTTAAAGAAGCATGATGTATACAACCTACACTCAAGTGTTCAGAAAACGGATTGATAAATACACAGATAGACAAATGAATGGATAGATAGATGGACTTATAGATTGATGAGTAGATAGAATATAAGGCTAATGTGGCAAAATGTTAAACTTGCTTGACCTGGCTATCTGCAAGATAAGGGGGTAGGTTATGTTGGAGTTCTCTGTATGTAGTTTGTCTGGCTTTTATAACTGCCCTGAAAGTTTGAAAGTATTTCAAAAGTAAAAAGCTTTTAAAAAGGCGGGGGGGGACACACATATTTCTGACCTTCCTATATTCAACCAAGATTTATTCACTGGACATTTGTTTTTCTCCTAAGTGGAGCACAGTATTTTGCAAATGATAAAATGCAAAGCCTCAAAGTATTGAAGAAATTTGCCCAACATCATGCACCTTGCTAATGGTAGGATCAAGATTCAAACCCTGTCTTACTGCAAAATCCTTATTTTTCCAGTTATTATATGTTCTTTTGTTAATCCAATAAAATGCTTTTTTTGCATTCTCTTGGACAAACTCTCCTGGACCCAGTGGTCAACTGAAGGTAGCTGTACTTGAACTCCAGGCGGCAAGTAACTCAAGCAAAAAATAAATAAACAAATTGCTCCCACCCTGAAAAAGTCTAGGAATGGATCTGAATCATGGTTGGAACAAGTGACTGTCTTTCTAAGCCTGGCTCTGCTGTCCTTGCGTTGGTGTCATCATAGGCAGGTTTTCCCCGGAGGAAGCAACGTGGCTGCCGCTAACCCCAGACTCACATCCTCATTTAGCAACTCGGAGGAAAGAGAGTTTTCTGCCCCCAAAGCTCTAGTAAAAGTCTTGAGATTGAGTCTCCGTGAACCAATCTGTGTGAACGTGCTCATCCCTCAACTAACCACTGGCTCAGGAGATTGGACTGTGCTGGTGCCCGGGTCTGGAATCCAAGGTCACACTGAGCCTGGACAGGGGTCACACTGTCTACAGAAAAATGGGGCACGATGCAGAGCAAGCAAAACAGCTGGGGACAAACCCAGCGGCCCTGATGAAAAATTTCAAGGTGGAAACTTTTAACATGTGGTCCAGCCTTGCCTGCCTCCCCTGCCTCTTCCTCCCCCCAACACCGAGTCCTCTCACTTGAGCCTCTGTCCCTCCCCTCTTTGCCTTCCAGCTCCTACCTGTTCCTCAGCACCTCACTCGGGCATTGCCTCCTCCAGGAAGCTGCGTCTGACCTCCTAGTGTGAGAGAAGGGACCCTGCTTGGCACTGCCATGGTGTCCTGGGCTGGCCACTGTCGTGGCCCTTTTCACTAAGGGTTATTGTCATCTGTTTACTTGCCTGTCTCTCCCATTAGACTGTGAGATTCTTGAGGCTCAAGACCACGTCATGCTGTCTAGCAAAGGGCCTAGCATGTAACAGGAGCTCAACGTGTCAAGGGGAAAAGGGCACCTGAGAGAAATCAAGGTGTGTAAAGCACATGGCGTATTCTGGTGTTAATTGTACAAAAATGAATACATGAAATGATCGCCTGATTTGAGTTTTAAAATACAGTTTTTTCATGAGTGATCTGCTCATAATAACTGACACCAAAGAAGGAATATTCCAGGCACGATTTAAGTCACAGTCTGATACCCTATTCCTTTAACTTCTTATTCAGCTGGTACATTTAAAAAAATAACAATAATAAATAGTTTATTATTGATGTGCTAGAGATTAAATCAATAACATCAGGTTTAACCTTATTTTGAAGATAATTTCAGCAATTATTTTAAAGGAAACAGTAAGTAAATGAAAATGTCCTTTAAAATGTTTCTCCAAAGAACAGATCTCGGGCGGTTGCCCACAAACTGGCTGCTGACTCAATTCTACCATATGACTTATAGGAGAAACCACACACACACACACACACACACACACACAATACAACCCACCACCATCCCTTTATCTTAACACTTTCAATTCAACCCATGTTGTTACAAGCCTAGATCTCTAGCCCTGTGCCTCAATTTCTCCCTTCAGCATTTAAGGACAAGCTCACCGAGACAGGATAAGCCTGGGGGTGTCAGGAATCAGTGAGCCCAGGAAAGCCTTCCTCGGGTTCAAAATGCCCACCTTGAAATTCCTGCAAAAGGGAAAGCAACCTTTCGTCCCACCGTTAAATGTATGACCAATGCAAATGAACCTAGGAGAGGTAATACACTGTCTTTGAATATAAAGGAACAAAAACCCACTAGCAGAGCCTTTCATGTGAGGAGAAGCATAAAAGAAAAAAGGGCACCAGGCAAACTTGGGATGGGGGGGGGAGAGCCACAGAGGGTAGAAAGGCAGGGGCCCCGAGTTAACTCCGCCGGCTTCACAGGTGCCTCCAAGCCACCCTGATCTAGGAACCCAGGAACAATGAACCACTGGAGAGAGACCAAGCTGTTTCCCACCCCAATCGCAAGGCTGTCGAGGGAAGCTGCCTCGGCCCACCATCACCCTCCGCAAAGCGCACCCTCGGGGTCTCAGGCCCCCTGGGGGCTCTTCCTGTCCTCGCTGGAGCCGGGCAGTGAGGACGGCGCCTTCTCTAAGCGACTGTGGGGACCACAGGAAGCGCTGGTGCCTTCAGCATGAGGATGGGTATGGCGGCGGCTGAGCTGGTATTGTTCGAGAAAAACTGCTAAAAGCAGCAGGGAGCTCTGGCCTCTCTTGGAAGGAGGCAGAGGGGCATGGCTTAGACACGTGAAAGCCAAGCTCATACCGGCAGCCCGGAGACCTCCTGAGGCGTGGAATGTGGACACAGGGCTCTGAGAGCACTGCTACAAGGTGGGAAACTGAGGACCCCGAGATGGAGGGACCATGCCAAGGTCACACCTAAAACCAGCCCCAGCAGGGACGATAAACATTTATTGGACACCCTTTGTGGAATCTCGGCTCACACCAAGCTTCCTTTACAAGGGTCCTTATCTGTCCCTCCAACTCCCCATAAGTTTTGTCCATTTTACCTACTGGATTTCTCTCCCATATATCCACTCCTCTTCTCCACACCAGCTCCTGGGCCACCACTTGTCTCACAGAGAGAGGCATTAGCCTCCTTCCCCTGCTCCAAACCTTTTGCACACTGCAACCAGAGCAATCTTATCACCATCAGTCCAGTGTTCTCCCACACACACATACCTCTCAGCATTTGCCTCCCTCAACCTTTCTTCCCTGCAGTCACTAAGGCCTTCCTCTGCTTCCTCAAGTAATCTTTGGCCCCTGCAACCCCAGGGCCTTTGCACACATTGGACTTTTCCTACAAACTCAGCCAGGTTAATGCTATGCAGCTTCCAAAGGGTCACTCTGGCCCTGGGAGCCCCCACGAGGCCAGCACAGGCAAGGTGAACTGGAACTGGGTAGCAGAAGTGGCTGGGCTGCTCCTGCAGGAACTTCAGCATCTTCACACGGAATCTGGCACGCCTGCCCTCCTCCTCCCAGGGCCCCAGTAGAGGATTTCAGCCGGAGCTGTGTGTTGGAATCACCCCACCCGGGGATTCTAAAGTCATTGTGTGGGGTGTCGCCTGATCCTTGGGGGTTTTCAAAGCTCCACAAGTGAGTCTCTGGTTCAGCCAAGGTTGAGCTGTCCCACCCATAGCATGAGGATCTCAGGTGAGCAGTTCTATAGGTGCTTTTTACTGAGGTGTACCAATCATGTGCCACTCGCTGAACTGAGCACTATATGGCTGGTTTTGTTTAGGTCTCACCAAAACTATTCAAGGTAGGGATAATTATCTCCATTTTATTGGTAAGGAAAATTAGGCTCAGAGAGAAGAAACTCGCCAGTGGTCCCTCACAAAGCTAATGGTGCCAGATGCGAGGCACAAAGCCAGATGAGTTGCATCCAGAGCCCATGTTCCTAACCCTTCAAAACCCTTCACCTTCCCTGGGTTTCAGTCAGGCTCACAGGGAATGCCACAATGTCGTCTCAGATGTCCTATACCGATGCGCCATCACGGAGACGCCAAAGATTAAAAGAACCCAAAGAACAGAAGCACGTCTTTTGTTGCTGATGTCAGACCCTGCAAATACCACAGATGATGCCTAAGCATGTCCTTCAATCATTGTAAATAAACTACAAAATGCCTTCTAAAAAGACCAGAGGCGCGACTGTACAAAAATCAAATTTGTCTATGGACTTCCCGAGGGAAACAGGGGACGCATTGCTTAACTGATAGCCTCTCCTTTCTCAATAAGAAAATCTGGTTCACGTTTGTATCTAGAGCGACTTGACGGGGGTCGGATGTGGCTCAACTGGTTGGGCGTCCGTCTCCCATATGGAGGGACCCGGGTTCGATTCCCGGGACCTCCCGGTTAAAAACAAACAAACAAACAACAATTAAAAAAAAATTGCATGTATCCATTACATTTAAAAAAAAAAAAAAAAATAGAGCGACTTGACGCTCGTAAAAGGCAGCTGGGGGCGTCCAGGTGCACAGCTGCTCCTCCTCGGGTTCCAGGGCTCCACTCGGGCGCTGGTGGTCAGTGTTTCCTGTAATTTGGCCCTCACCAGTAATTCATAACCTGGTTATGATAGAAGGCTTTTCCATTTTCAAAGTTCTTTCACATACCCTCTTTCACTTGTATATCTACTGCACAAAGTCTAAAAAAATAATTTCATTATCACTTCCAAACATTGTTTTAAATGAGAGAAATTTAAATAAATATATATAAACTTGAAGTCCCTTAAGGACATGCTTGAAGTTATCTTTTACAAGATCAGCAAAGTAGCGAGCATAATTAGGAGCTAAAAAAGTGTTTCTTGAGACTTCCATTTCCAGCCAGCTTTTTACACTGAGGACATTTGCCAGGCTCAGTAACTTGAGCTCTTGTTTTCTAAGCCTTAAAAAGTACAGGAAACAGGAGACAAGGTTGAGAGTCAAATAAGAAATATCCACAGCCTCTTATAAATCTGGTCTCCCATGGCCTTCTCCTCTGTGTCTGTGTCTTCTATTCTGTCTTTTATAAAGACACATGTCATTGGATTCAGGCCCACCCAGGAGGATCTTCTTGCAAGATCCTTAACTTAATCACGTCTGTAAAAGTCCTTTTTTTAAATAAGGGCATATTCACAGGTTCCAGGATCTTGGATATATCTTCAGGAGGCCACAATTCAACCCATTCTTCTTTTGAGTTCTTTAAAACATATTTGAGAGTTGGAAGCAAAAATTATAATATTTTCTGATGTGGTTTTCAATGTATGAAAATATAATAAATAATATAAATATGACATAAAGAGGGAGGGTGAAGGAATCTATGTAATAGAAGGCATGATAGAAGCATAAATTAATGATACGGGGGGCGCAGATGTGGCTTAAACAGTTGGGTGTCCGTCTCCCATATGGAGGGACCCGGGTTCGATCCCCGGGACCTCCCGGTAAAATTAATTTAATGATACAGAAAACAAGCCAACAAAAGAGAAACAATAGAGAGGATCAAAAAGTTATTTGAGAGGGAAGCGGCTGTGGCTCAATCAGTAGGGCTCCCGTTTACCATATGGGAGGCCCCGGGTTCGGTTCCCGGGGCCTCCTGGTGAAGGCAAGCCCACCCGCACGGCATGGTTAGCTGACCCAGCGAGCACAAGCAGCAAGGGGGGGATAAATGAATAAATAAATAAAATCTTTAAAAAAAAAAAAAAAGTTATTTGAGAAAACTAGTAAATGGGGGACTGGACAAAGACAGCGGAGGAGACTTAAAGACAGTGCGCTTCCTCTGAGCTGTGGAGCACAGTTGAGGGATTGCATTGGCTGAGCAAGCCAAGAAAGCACATCTTTAAGGAGCCATAGAAGAAGCTCCTGGTGCCCTTCCTAGCCCCTCCCACTCCAGGGCAGTTTGGAGTTGGCCAGTCAGTGCTCCCTTTATGGGTCCCTGGCCTTGTTTAGGCTGGGAAAGACTGACTTGAGAAACTCCATTCTGGTATGCTCCCTCCCAGAATTTGTCCTCCAGGAAAAAGCAGATTCAGACAACAAGAGCAGTGTAAAGAAACAATTGAGACAGATGGCCTGGAGTAGAGGCTCACCTGCCTTAAGTCCAGCAGTGAAACATAGGAGGGAGAAGGTCTCTCTCCTAGGAAGTAGAGGGGGGTATTCTAACTCCTATAAACCAGGAAACTCCTAGAGCCACTAGCAAACACAAGCCCAGGATAAGACACAGGCCCAGAGAAGACAGGGAGAGCCTTGTACTTTGTATTTGCCTTAGGCTGACCTTCTTGATAGAGGGGCTGACATTCAAGAAAACCACTATCATATCACCAGCTGGTTACAAAATCAAGAAACAGACATCTCAGGGAATAAATCCCAGAGTTAACATTTTAAAATATTAAAATGTACAGTATGCAACAAAAGATAACAAGAAAAAGAAACAAATAGGAAACGATGGCCCATCCAAAGGAAGAGGATAAAAATCTAGAAAACATCAACAAAGAAGACAAGACGGTGGACATCCCAGACAAAGACTTTAAAAAAAAGATCTTCATTATGCTCAAGGAGATGAAGGAAAATACAGAGAAAGAAATAAAGGATATCAGGAAAACAAGGAATGAACAATATGATCATCTCAATAAAGAGAAAGAACTTTCAAAAAGGAACTAAACAGAACTACCAGAGTTGAAGACAACAGTAACTGAAATGGAAAATTTCCAGGAGGGTTTCAACAGCTAATTGGAGCTGGCAGAAGAAAGAATAAGTGAACTCAAAGAAAAGACAATTGAAAGCAGTAGGCTGAGGAACAGAAAGAAAAAAGAATTATAAAAAATGAAAATAGCCTACTAGACCTCTGGGACACCAGCAAGCATACTAATCCATATATTAAAGCATACTAATCCCGTTTACCATATGGGAGGCCCCGGGTTCGGTTCCTGGGGCCTCCTGGTGAAGGCAGGCCCGCCCGCACGGTGTGGTTAGCTGACCCAGCGAACACAAGCAGCAAGGTGGGGAGAAATGAATAAATAAATAAAATCTTTAATAAAAAAAATATATATATATATATATATACCAAGCAAGTAGTAAGCAAAAAAGAGGTGGGGTAGCTATCTATACTAATATCAAATAAAACAGACGTTAAGTCAAAAACTGTTGTGAGGGACAAAGATGATCATTATATACTGATAAGGGTGTTAATTCAATAAGAAGATGAAACAATTATAAATATACATACACCTAACAGCAGAGCCCCAAAGTATATCAAGCAAATACTGATAGATTTTAAGGGAGAAATAGATGGTTCTACATAAATAGTAGGAGACTTTTATTTATTTATTTATTTTTTTAAGATTTTATTTATTTATTCATTTATCCCCCCTTGCTGCTTGTGCTCGCTGGGTCAGCTAACCACGCCGTGCGGGCGGGCTTGCCTTCACCAGGAGGCCCTGGGAACTGAACCCAGGGCCTTCCATATGGTAAACGGGAGCCCTACTGATTGAGCCACAGCCGCTTCCCAGTAGGAGACTTTTAAATATGCTTTCAATAATGCATAGAACATGTAGAAGAAGATCAATAAGGAAATACAAGGCTTGAATGATACTTGAAACCAACTGGACCTCACAGACATACAGGGCATTTCACCCAACAACAACAGACTACACATTCTTTTTAAGTGCACATGGATCATCCTCCAGGGCAGACCATATCCTAAGTCAAAAAACAAGTCTCAATAAATTCAAAAATATTGAAATCATATAATGAACCTTCTCCTACCACAATGGAATGAAGGTAGATAGCAATAAACAGAGGGAAAAAATGGAAAATTGTCAAATATGTGGAAATTAAACAATGTTCTTTTAAACAACCAATGGATTATAAAGGAAATCACAAGGGAAAAGGAAATATCTTAAGGCAAATGAAAATGGAAATGTAACATGCCAAAACTTATGGGATGTAGCGAAGGCAGTGCTGAGAGGAAAATTTATAGCTCTAAATGTCTACACTAAAAAAGAAAGATGTCATAGCAGAGACTTGACCTCAAAACTGGAAGAACTAGAAAAAGAAGAGCAAACTAAACCCAAAGTGAACATAATAAAGGAAATAACAAAGATCAGAGTGGAGATAAATGAATTAGAGAATAAAAAACAATAGAATCAACAAAACCAAAAGTTGGGTTTTTTTTTTGTTGTTTGCTTTGTTTTTGTTTTTTTTGTTTTGTTTTGTTTGAGGTACGGGGGCCACAGATTGAACCCCGGACTTCATATGTGAGAAGCCAGCACTTAATCATTGAGCCACATCAGCTCCCCTGACTTGGTTTTTTTGTTTGTTTGCTTGTTGTTTGCTTTTTTGTTTTTTAGGAGGCACCGGGGACTGAACCCAAGACCTCCCATGTGGGGAGCAGGTGCTTAACCGCTTAAGCTACATCCATTCCCAGTTTGCTTGTTTTTTAAACGCTGATGGGATTTACAAACCTTTAGCTAGACTGCTGAAGAAAAAAAGAGGAAGGATACAAATGACTAAAATAAGTAATGAAAAGGGGGACATTACTACCGACCCCACTGAAATAAAAAGGAATATAAGAAGATACTATCGGGAAACGGATGTGGCTCAGGAGGTTCGGCGTCCGTCTACCATATGGAGAGACCGGGGTTCGATCCCCGGTGCCTCCCGGTAAAAAAAAAAAAAAAAAAAAAAAAGAAGATACTATAAACCACTGTACACCAACAATTAGATAACCTAGACGAAATGGACAAATTCTTATAAACACACAAACTACCTACACTGACTCAAGAAGAAATAGAAGATCTCAACAAACCAATAACTAGTTAAGAGATTAAATCAGTGTGGTAGTTTGAGACTATATGTAACTCCAGAAAATCATGTTCTTAAAGTTGGTCCATTCCTATGGGTGTGAACCTATTGTGGGTGGGACCTTTTGATTAGGTTACTTCAGTAAGGTGTGACCCAGGATGGATCTTAATCCTCTTATTGGAGTCCTTTGTAAGAGAATGAAAGTCAGACACAAAGAGAGAGAAAGCCACTGAAGCAAGGAGCTGAAAGCAACAACACCCAGAAGAGAAGGGAAAGACCAGCAGATGCCACCATTTGCCTTGCCATGTTACAGAGGACTCCAGGATCGCTGGCAGCCAGTCTTTAGGAAGAAAGCATCACCTGATGATTCCTTGATTTGGACATTTTCATGGCCTCAGAACTGTAAGCTCGTAAGCTAATAAATCCCCATTGTAAAATCCATTTATGGCTGCCCAGCTGACTAAAATAACCAGTAATCAAAAACCTCCCAACAAAGAAAAGCCCCAGACCAGATAGCTTCACAGGGGAATTTTACCAAATATTCCAAGTATAATTAACATTAATCCTGCTCAAAAATCTTCCCAAAAAATTGAAGAGGAGGGAACACCCTCTAGTTGATTCTAAGAGGCCAACATCACCCTCATAACAAAGCCAGAAAAGAAAACTACAGATCAATATCTGTTATGAATATAGATGCAAAAATCCTCAACAAAATACTAGCAAACTAAATCCAATAGCACATTAAAAGAATTATATATCATGATCAAGTGGGATTTATCCCAAGTATGCAAAGGTGGTCAATACAAGAGAAGCAATTAATGTCATATATCACATTAAAAGAATGAAGGGGAAAAAACACATGATCATCTCAACTGATGCAGAAAAAAAAACATTTGACAAAGTCCAGCACTCCTTCTTGATAAAAAACACTAAGAATAGAAAGGAACTTCTTCAACATAATAAAGGGCATATATGATAAACCCACAGCTAACATCCTACTTAATGGTGAAAGACTGAATGCTTTCTTCCTAAGATCAGGAATAAGACAAGGATACCCACTGTCACCACTGTTATTCAACATTGTACTAGAAGTTCTAGCCAGAGCAATTAGGCAAGAAAAAGAAATAAAAAGCAGCCAGATTGGAAAAGAAGAAGTATAATTTTCCCTTTTTGCAGATGACACAGTCATATATAGAAAATCCTGAAAAATCCACAAAAAAAAAGCACCTAGAGCTAATAAATGAATTCAGCCAAGTTTCAGGGTACAAGATCAACACCCAAAATTCAGTAGTATTTCTATACACGAGTGATGAACAATCAGAAAAAGAAATCAAGAACAAAATTCCATATACAATAGCAACTAAAAGAATCAAATATCTAGGAATAAATCTAGCCAAGGATGTAAAGGACTTGTACACAGTATACTACAAACCATTGCTAAAAGAAATCAAAATAGACCTAAATAATTGGAAGGACATTCTGTTTTCACAGATTGGAAGACTAAGTATTGTTAAGATGTCAATTCTACCTAAAGCAATTTACAGATTCAACACAATCCCAAACTTCTTCACAGAAATGGTAAAGCCAATATTAAATTTATATGGAAGGGTAAGGGGCCCAAAATAGCCAGAACTATCTTGAAAAATAAGAACAAAGTTGGAGGACTCACACTTCCCAATCTTAAAACTTATTACAGAGTCACTGTAACTAAGACAGCATGGTACTGGCAAAAGGACAGACATATAGACCAATGGAATCTAATGGAGAGCTCAGAAATCAACCTTCACATTTATGGCCAATTGATTTTTGACAAGGGTGCAAGTGCCACTTAATTGGGAAAGATTAGTCTTTTCAACAAATGGTGCTGGGAAAACTAGATTTCCACTTGGAAAAGAATGAAAGCATACCTCTATCTAACACCATATACAAGCATCAACTTGAAATGGAGCAAAGACCTAAATATAAGAGCCAGAACTATAAAACTCCTAGAAGAAAATGTAGGGAAGCATCTTCAAGACCTTATACCAGGCAATGGTTTCTTAAACTTCACTCACAAAGTATAAGCAAAAACAGAAAAAAATAAATAAGTGGGACTTCATCAAAATTTAAAAATTTTGTGCCTCAAAGGATTTTATCATGAAAGTAAAATGACAATCTACACAACAGGAGAAAATATTCGGAAACCACATCTCCGACAAGGGTTTAATATCCAAAGTATATAAAGAAATCCTTCAACTCAGCCACAAAAAGACAAACAATCTAATTTAAAAGTGGGCAAAAGACTTGAATAGACATTTCTCCAAAGAAGATATATAAATGGCCAAAAAGCAGATGAAAAGATGCTCAACATCATTAGCCATTAGGGAAATGCAAGTCAAAACTACAATGAGATACCTTTCACACCCTCTAGAATGGCTACTATTGAAAAAATGGGAAATTATAAATTTTAGGAGGATATGAAGAAATAGGAATACTCATTCATTGCTGGTGGGACTGTAAAATGTTGCAGCTGCTGTGGAAGATAGGTTGGCAGTTCCTCAGAAAAGTAAGCATTGAAATACCATAGAACCTGGCAATCTCACTTCTAGGTATATACCCAAAAGAATTGAAAGAAGGGACTCGAACAGATATTCACACACCGATGTTCACAGCAGCATTATCCACAATTGACAAAAGATGGAAGCAACCAAGCGTCCATCAACCAATGAATAAGCAAACTTATAAAGGCAGAATCTAGAACATAGGTTACCAGGAGATGAGATAGGGGTAGAGAATAGGGAGTTAAGGTTTAAAATACATAGACTTTCTATTTGGGATGACAGAAAAGTTTTCGTAATGAATGGTGGTGATGGTAGCACAAGGCTGTGAACGTAATTAACAGCACTGAATTACTTATTTGAATGTAGTTAAAAGGGGAAATTTTAGGTAGTGTATATGTAACTAGAATAAAAAATTTTAAATAATCCACGGAATTGTACAACACAAACAGGGGATCCTAAGTTAAACCATGTACTATAGCTAACAGTAAAATTATTTTAAAATGTGCTTTCATCAATTGTAACAAATGTACCACACCAAATGCAAGGTGTTAATAATAGGGTGGTTTACAGGAACCCTGTATTTTATGCCCAATTGTTCTGTAAATGCACAACTTCTCTAATAAAAGAAAGAAAGGAAGGAAGGACTAAATAAATGGAGTGATATGCCATGCTCCTAGATGAGGAGACTCAATATTGCAAAGCTGTCGATTCTCCCCTGGAAGAGAGCAAAGGCCCAAGCAGGGGACCAAGTGGATAGAGATGCCCCCCCCCCCCAGCTCAGTAAGGAACTTCAGAAAAACCCAGGGGAGTGACTAGAATTGAGAGCCAGCTTTCAGCTTTTTTAAGGTGTCCATTTCTAGGTGATTTTTAAGGTGCTTTGTGTTTAAGATGCCATATGTTTTTCTAATATAGTCTTCTGTTTTCTCTTGCTCTGTACGCTTCATTCCATGCTTGTCCTTTTCTCCAAGAGTGTCTCATCTTCAGTTTGCAAAATGCACTGGCAGTGCAGACTGTAGGAAGAGATCTAGACTGCTCTGGGGCAGGGGTAAAGGGGCTTGCTAATTTGTATGTCAGGTATCAGGCACTTTATGCGCATTATTTCAAGTAATCCTTCCACTTGAATATGTGCTATGAAGTACATATGACTATCCATATTTATATATGATGAAACCAAGGCCCAAAAAGATGAGGTAACTTTGGCCAAGATACACAGCTAGTAAATGGTTATTCAGACCAGGTCTGTCTGCCTCCAGAGCCTGAGCTCGCTTTGTTACACTCCACTGCCTGTTGGGAACAGGTGGCTAGACAGTGTGAGGGGCGGGCAGCTAAAGAGAGAAGGAGGTATATCACAAGCCTGCACTAAAAATAATACCCTGAAAGTCATATGCCACTTTCGTCAGTCCCCAATCTTTCTTCTTACTCCCTGCCCAACGCTCTATTGTCTGTTTTTCCCTACGTCTGCCCTTATATTCATGTTTAACTTGATGTTAACTGCTGAAGGAACTGGAGAGGTTTTCTCTCCCTAGGAAAGGGGAGGACTCTGTGGAAAAGGTGGGTCTAGTGGGAACAAGGCAGATGCTAGAGCTATGGAGTGGGGCCTCTTCCTGATGAGGGCTGATGTGAGAAACAGCTGGGAAGCTGGAACAGGACAAGCAGAGGAAAGAAACCCCTGGAAAACTGATGTGGCTGGGAAAGGGGGTTGAGTAACAAGGCCACATCCACCTCCCTCCCCAGAATTCAGTCCCAGACTGGTCCAGAAGAGCTGAGCTCAGATCAAGGCTTCCCAAGTAACAGGCTTCAAGCTGATCACACTAGAGAAAACCTGACCCATGAGGCTGTTCCCAAATCTTCCTCAGTTCCTCCCCAGGATTATCCAAGCAGCAGACTAGGGCCTCTTCAGAACATGCCGTCACCTAAGCCAACAACATCGTGGCCTCTGAGAATCAAGAATAAGATAGGTTGGGGGTAAATATGAGAAGACCCAAGGAATTTTCTATCAAGTCATTGGTGGGAGATTGGGGGTGGTAAGAGGAGAGGAGCAGGGAAAAAAGAAATGTTTCAATGAAGGAAAAAAAAAAAACCAAGGCATGTCGACAGATCCCTGAGCAAGGTAGGCCTTTGATGACTTTGTCATCTTGCACAATATCTACTGATATCTGGCAATTTCTTCTTGTATAGTCTGCAGTTTCCACAGGTAATCCTGGGAACAAATGTGTTTCATGTAAACCGGCAAGCCCAAGTCTTTAGGAATTAGGCCCAGGTCTTCTGATTTTTCATTCTCTCTTCCAGCAGCCAAGGCCCCTTGTCTTCACTGCTAAGGTGGAAGAAGGAGATAAAAGGATTTATTATCTGAATGTTCCAAAACCTTCCCAACAAATCTGTTCTGTTTTCTTCCCCCTGAAAGCTGGGCCACACTCAGAGAGATGAGAAGTACATTTTCTTTGCAAACCAGCTTGTCCGTCTCTGCTGCGTTCACACAAACATTGAACTCTTATCAAGTGGCAATCTGCTAACCCACAGAATAGGAAATTTATAGATCAACACCTGAGTTGCAAAGTTGGAAATCCAGAGATTGAAGAGAGTCTGCATCATTTGTCACCAGAATTCCACGGTCATGGCACAGCATCTCCCGCTGCCGTGGCCTCTGTGAGGACAGACAAGGCCAGCATCTCAGGGAAGGACCAAATAACCATCAGTGGGGACCCAGAATCCGTCAGCACCTCCATTCTATGGTGTGAATTTGAAAAAGGAGCCCCACGCTCCCCACAAATGGACATCCTGCGACTAGGGTGCAAGTCGTTCAAGCAGAGAATGGCTTAGATTCCAGCCCCAAGGTCGCCTCCTAAATTCAGGCCTCAATGTACACAATTTAAAGGCCTCAACCCAAGGCAGCATCAACCACTAATAATTCCACGGCAAAGGTGACAGGATTTTAAAAGGGACACTTGGGCACCAAGGTACATTTGATGTGCAATTCCAAGGAGGGGCTGCCACAGGAAATGGTGAAGAGCCCGCTCTACCCCACTGGAACTTCCTCACTCTCTAGGAAAATATAAAGTCAACTTTGTTGAGAGACAGGGTTTTGAAGAGAAGCTTTTGTGTGTGAGAGAGACGGGTATCTTTGGAGAAAGCTGTGCTTCTTAAAGGAAGGTGGGGCCTGCCCCCTCACCTCAGACACGTTAGGGGGTTTCCATGAAGTGCCTCAGAGAGCTTAGAAGTCGACTCTCTCTAGCTGAGGGCGTAAAAGACTGGGCCCTCTTTACCAGCCAGGAGACCCAGAGGATGGGGGTCAGGCTGGAGTGGGCTGAGAAGCGGCCCTCAAAGCAACCAGATCCTAACCCCTGGAATTGGAAATATTACCTTTTTTGGAAAAAAGGCCTTTGCAGGACCTTGAGAAGGGGAGCTTATCCTGGATTATCCAGGTGGCTCCTAAATGCCATCACAAGGGTCCTTCTAAGAGGGAGGCAGAGGAAGATTAGCCACATAGGAGAGGAGCAGGCAAGGTGACCATGGAGCCAGGGATTGGAGTAATGTGGGCAAGAGGGCAACTTCCTTGGGCCTTGGGGAGGCCTGGAGCCGAGAGGAGTCTGCAGCAGCAGAATGGAGAAGCCAACCTCACCCTCCTTTCTCATGCAGATTTCCAGCCCTAAAGAGGCCAGAACTAGAGGAAGGGACAAGTGAGGGATGTTAAAGTTTGGGATTTTGATTACTATCCTGGCCTGGGCATTCAAATTTCAAACTGAGACCATGTTTTCCATTTAAAGTGACCATTGGTCTATCTGTTGCCTAAGAACAGTGGAAAAATCAGAGCCTGCCAGGGTTTCCATCCAAGGCCCAGGAAACACTAATCACATGAATAAATTCTCAAAGGATAAGACAAAGTTCACAGTTGCATTTGGATTACCTCGGGCGTCAGGCTCATTCAACTCACTAGCTGCACAAACACTGGTGAAGACATCTCAGTCGAACCGAGAGTAGCTGAGTTCCCATGAAAGGAAAAAATGCAAATTTGTTTTCGATATCACTTTTAGGCTTCCTGAGTGGAGCCCCTTGGCCTGGGGTGCCTGGCACTGACGTCAGCCCCCATCAGCCACCTCAGGGCAGCTGCTCCCACCCTCCCCTCGCCCAGGCCCCCCGTGCGGAAAACGCACTGGTTCAGATTCACGGAAGATTAAAAGCATTTGCTGCCGCGTCTATAATTCACAACCCCTGTTATCCCTGGGAGCAGGAATCCTGAGCAAGATGACTTACACCCCACCTCAGAGCCAAGAAATGCCCCGGATGAGGCCGGCGCACCGGCTGGGACCCGGCTGGGACCCGGGTGGTTGGCAGCCTCCGCGTTCTCCGAGGGGAGCTGCAGGCGGATGCTCAGGGCTCTTGTACACTGGCTCAAAACACGTTCCTGTGCGTTCTGCTGGCTCTTCCCTGCAGCACGCGGTGAGGGAGGGAGAGCAAGGTCCGCTCCAGCCCAGGATGCACCGGCCTGGCCTCTGGCCTCACAGCAGAAGGGCCTCCTGCCGCACCCCGGGGCCCTTCCCAGGACGGAGCAGGTGGCGCTGCCCCAGCCCCGCAGCCCCGGAGCCCCGGCCCCTGACTGGACCTGGGATCTTCTGGTTCCTTCCAGTATCCAGGACGAGGCCCTGGCAGGGAAAGTCCAGCTAAGGGGGTCCTGTGGCACAGAGCCCGCTCTTTTCCAGAAATCCTGGTGGGATTTGATATGGGCTCGCTGGGCCACTCAGCCCTTGGCACAAATTTGCACCTCTCCAAAGCGCTGCTCAGACTCGTCCCGTCGATGATTGTTGTTTTGAACCTCCATTAAAACGTGAGGCTCAGAAGAGAATGGATATCGTATCTCTCTTTTGTTTAGTCCTAGGATATAACTATCTGCCCTGACTGAGCCACTGATTTGGGGATATGAGAAAGAATGTGAGAGAGGGGGAAAGAAGGGTTGGGGAGATGGCTGGAGTCCATCGTTGTATCTCCATGTGGTTTACAAAATACTCCAAAAAGGGACATGTGGACATGCCATGTGGGGCCACAAAGGTAGCTCGTCCCTGGGAACACCCAGGGCTCACGGGGCAGCAGGGCAGGCAGGGAGCAGGCCTTGGCGTCGGACGGCCTGTTTGAAGCCTCCTCCCCATCACTGGTCCTCGACTGCCCTGGACATGGAAAGCGTAGTCTGAGAGCTGTGCCACCCTCTGGGCTAAGGCTGGAGGTTAAGTGGCTGCTGCCCTCCCCCCACCTCCTCCCCCATCTCTTCTCTTCCGAGATGCCTTCCCTGGCCCTCTCCAGCCCCAAGGCGGGGTGGTGCCCCTTTCTGAGTTCTAGCCTCCTCTAGCCCCTCATGAATCATGCTCAATTGCAGTGGGCCACGTCATTCCCCACAAGACGAGCAACTTGAGGATGAGTGCCATGCTCTGCCTAAATCCGAGCACCCAAAACAGCATCTGCCATATAAAAGGGGCCCAGTAAATATTCCTCAGTTGAACTAGAAGCTCCTCTGATGCTCCCATCATGATCGTCAGAAAGCAAAAGGTATTTCTCATGGCAAAGGAGTCAGAGAGTGGAGAGAGGGGCTCTTCCCTGCAGAAGCTGATAGAACAGCCCCTTCTGAGAGAGAAAAAGCCAGCTCTTCAGGACCCAGCAGGAGGGAGTGCCCAGAATAGCAGAACATGGAAGGGTGGAACAGAGAAAGACAGATGCATGGGTGGACAGGTAGACAGATGGACGGATGGACAGATGGGTGGATGAACGGAAAAGTGTTTGGATGGACAGAGAGATGGATGGAAAGATGAATGGATGGAAGAACAGATGGATGGACAGATGAATGGATAGATAATTGATGGATGGACGGCCAGTCATATCATTCAGCTACAGATGTGCCACTGTCACAGCCATTTTCTGAAGTAATAACTCCTTGAAAATCAGGTAATGACCCTGTGACAATTTGTCAATCAGCCATAATGGTACCATATCCTGGAAGAGGAATATCTGATTCCTAGAATGGGATCAGAGTTATCTCAAGAAAATAGGAAGCCCAGGCCCTTTAGAGGAAGAGGGAAAGTAGCATTCCTGGGGTACTAAATTGGAGCAGAGGCCTTGGCTTGTTGCTTTACATGAAACCCCTCATTTAATCAGCAGGGTGGTCTTCTTGGGGAAGGCTCTGCTGACAAAGGAAAGTCAGCCCTCTTTGCTCCCACCTGGTGACCGATGAAGGGAGGGGAGGAAAGATGCTCTCATTAGTTGAGAGAATGGGGAAAATACTTTTGGCTCTACCGTGCATGGGCCTAAACTGGGCCCTTTACAATCAGATAAGCACTGTGTAATTTATATGTGAGTGCATTGTTTTCCCCCTAATATTTACAGAAGTAAATATTTTCTTTGGCAGCTGATCACAAACCTCAGAAACTAATTTTTAGAGTGATTCTTACAGAAAGACTGAGCTGAACTCACATTGCCCTCTGTCCTCCCCGCCACCAGCACAGAGAGTCGCTTCTTGGATAAAAAAAAAAAAAAAAATGAATTTTTCATGTGCTTTTGATCTTGGGTGTCCCAAAGCATTTGCCAGATACTCTGTACTTTATTCTCCTAGTAACCTCCAAAAGAAGATGGACAGAAGGACCTGCAGGGTGACATGAACATCGGGAAAGAAAACGTGGAGCCAAAAGAATTCAAGTTCCTAAGGCGGGGGGAAGGAGTCCTTTCTGGAAGCAGGAACGGATTTGAAAGCCAAGAGGGGCCAGCAAAAATTACTTTCTATTAGCCCCAAACCTTTTCCCTTCAGGAACTGCCTTTCCTGCACCTGGTGGCCTGTAAAGCACCTGGGCCCCCTCCCCACCACAGGCACAGGTGAGCCCCTCGGCTCCCCACCCCCTGGCTACACCCAGTGATGTAGGGCTAAGCCGGGTTCACTGGGACTCTTGCTTTCTTTTGAATAACTAACTGGATGAACAGCACAGGTCGAGAGTTGATGGTGGCCGTGTGTTCTGCTCCATGGGAAAAGTCTACCGGGAAGTAAAGCGCGCACAGAGGAGATGGAGAGAGAGGAGCCCTAACGAGGTCATTTGAGCCCTTGGACCCAGCCTTGCCCCAAATCCCCTTGTCTTCTCCATTACACGAGACAATAAATTCCCCTTTTATTCAAAGCCAGTTTGGCTTGGGGTCTGTCCTTTGGAACCAAGCATCCTGACCATCACACACCAGCTTTTGTATATGAAGATGATCATGCTTAGCCAAGGTTTTCCTGAGTTGTTCTACAATGAGGTTGATGGATTTTCATTGACCCATCTATTCTCACCATGGTTACCTCTGGCTAATGGACTGGGAGGTAGGGGCTGTAATGCAGAGATAGCATCAAGGGAAATTGAATCCTCCTCGCTTACTTCAGTTCTAAAGTTCACTTGAATGAAACCAACCACGAGTTCTGAAACGGGCTGAATTCAGGTATTACCCACTGAATGTCCAAGCCCAGGGCCCTCCTTGGAGCCAAGGAAAATGCAAAAGGACAGTGCCAACCACAGATCAAGAGTTGAGATTTTTATTATCATTAATCAATGAGTAAGGATAGCTAAACATGTTTCCCTCTCTTGGGTCTGAGTAAATACGTAAGGTTATGTGGGTTCACGTCTCAGACCGAATGCTCTGAGTTGGGGGACTTTTCTGGGGAAAGACAGAGTATTTTTAAAAAGAGAGGAAGAGAGCTGCTTTGCTGTTGTCACTTTTGACCGATCTTTTATTCACAGCTATGAACCTTTCCTCGGGTATGGATGAAACATAAGTACCTTGCTGAAATGCTAATAAAGGAACACAAACCAAGTGAGCCAAGTAAAATCTAAGTGCTGAGCCTGCACTTAAGAGGCTCCAGCTGTCGACTGCACACAACTAACACAGGCGCAGAAGAGAGGTGGCACCCACGGAAAGGAACGGGGGTGAATTTCATCGCCTGAAAATGCTAAATGCTGTTGAAAAAATTCGGTTAGAACAAAATGACGTTTTAGAGTTCTTATGGTAAAGTCTTTCTCTTGGCAAACATTTGAGTCATTTCCACCCGCAAGGCTCTGAACTGCTCATGGAGCTACGATTATAATGGGATGTGTTCCCTGCCCCCAGGAGCTCCCAGTTGCCAAAGACACACACAGGCACACCAGGCTGGGCAAATGCTGTGCAGCCCGATGTGCGGGAGGAGCAGTGAGAGAAGAAAGGGCATGCTGCACCGAAGCTTGGCGGCAAACAGCTCAGACACTGGCATCAGACAGTCCTGGACAAATACAGGCTCCAAACATTGCTAGCTCTGGGACCTGGACCAACTTATTTAACCTTTCTAAACTTGTTTATGCCCCTTGAAAATGAGAATACAGGCATACCTTAGAGATATTGGGGTTCGGTTCCAGACTACCACAATAAAGCAAATATAGTAATAAAGTGAGTCACATGCATTTTTTTGGTTTCCCAGTACATATAAAAGTTATGTTTACACAACACTGTGGTCTATTAAGTGTGCGACAGCATTATGACAAAAAAACAATGTACACACCTTAATTAAGAAATACATCATTGCTAAAAATGCTTAACCATCATCTGAGCTGGTATGAGGTCTGGCCTCGATGCTGATGGCTGCTGACTGATCAGGGTGGTGGCTGCTGAAGGTTGGAATGGCTGTGGCCATTTCTTAAAATAAGACGATGAAGTTTGCCACATCAATTGACTCTTCCTTTCACGAAAGATTTCTCTGCAGCATGAGCTGCTGGTTGATTGTATTTTACCCACAGTAGAACTTCTTTCAAAATCGGAGTCAGTCCTCTCAAACCCTGCCACTGCTGTTATCAACTCCATCGATGTCATATTCTAAGTCCTTTGTTGTCATTTCAGCAAGGCTCACTGCATCTTCCATCTCAAGAAAGCAGGCAATAGGGAGTTCTGAGGAGAGGGAGCGAGACGGGGCAGTCAGAACACACACATTTATCGATGAAGTTCACCATCTCGTGTGGGCATAGTTCATGGCGCCCCAACATAATTACGATAGAACCGGCCAAGACCCCAGGTCATCATGACAGATACAGTAATGATGAAGAAGTTAAAATATTGCAAGAATTACCAAAATGTGACACAGAGACACTGAATGAGCACACGCTGTTGGGAAAACGGCGCGACAGACCTGCAGGTCGCAGGGCTGCCACAGAGTTTCAATTTGTAAAAAACGCAATATCTGCCAAGCACAATAAAGTGAAGCACAATAATACAAGATATGCCTGTATTAGTGACTGCCTCGTAGGGTTGTCATAAAGACTTAACATAACGTACAGCAAAGGGGGTTAGCCTCGTCTGTGACTCAAAGAAAATAAAACATTAACTATACCCAACAAAGTCAGAGAAAGCTCTACAAAAGAGGTAATATTTTAGATGATTCTTTTTTTTTTTTTTTCCCATTTACCCCCACCCTTCCCCAGTGTTTCTCTTGTCTGTCTGCTCATTGTTTGCTCACCTTCTCCAGAAGGCACTGGGAACTGAACCCAGGCCTCCCATATGGGAGGCGAGTGCCCAACAGCCTGAGCCACATCCGCTCCCCAGGGGCTGTAGTGCCTGCTGGCTTGTGGCATCTGCTCGTTTAGGCATCTAGGTCATTGTGGTGGGTGCGGCGTCTACTTGTCTTCTTTAGGAGGCACTGGGACCTGAACCCAGGACCTCCCGTATGATAGGCAGGCGCCCAACTGGTTGAGCCACATCCGCTTCCCTTAGATGATTCTTGAAGGACTTCATTTCCAAAGATAAGGACACCTAAAGTAGCAGGACATACTTGGAAAACAGCAAGGAGTTCTAAGTTGCTGGCCTGGGGGACACATTGGAGAGAAGCTGGAAAAGAGGGTTCAATATATGCTAGTCACGGAGTTTGGAGTTTATCCTGTAGGTGTTTGATCAAATGGCAATGAGTTTGGGAGTGCAATAGCCAAGTTCCACTCTCACCACAAACTGAGTGAATGAGCTTAGGCAAATAAGACGGCCTCTCTGAGTATCAGTTCCCTCTCCGTTAAGTGGGGATAATAATATCCACCCTTGAGGGCTGTTACATGGTTTAAATCAGTGATCAGAAATTTTTTTCTGTAAAGAGTCAGAAGATAAATATTGTAGATGTAGGCGACCATGCAATTCTGTTGCAACTCCTCAGTTCTGCAGTTGTAGCTTGAAAGCAGCCATAGATAATACATAAATGAATGAGTGTGGTTGGGTTCCAGTAAAACTTTAATGGCCAAATCAGGTGGGTTGGAGGAAAAATATACCAAATGTAAGATATGGACTGTGATTAGTAGTAATTTTACTTTTTTATTTTATTTTATTTTAGGTACTGGGGGCCGGGGATTGAACCCAGGACCTCATATGTGTTAAGCCAGTGCTCAACCACTGAGCCACATCGGCTTCCCTGAGTTGATTTTCCAGTTTGTTATTGCTTTTTTTCAGGGGCACTGGAAACAGAACCCAGGACCTCCCATGTGGGAGGCAGGAGCTCAACCACTTGAGCCACATCCACTCCCAGTAGTAACATTTTTTTTTTTTTTTTTTTTTACCGGGAGGTACCGGGGATCGAACCCTGGTCTCTCCATATGGTAGACGGACGCCGAACCTCTTGAGCCACATCCGTTTCCTGAAGTAGTAACATTTTGACGATGCTCTTTCATAGTTTGTAATGAATGTTTCACAATGCCAAGGTGGTGGTGGTGGGGTGATGTATGGGATGGGAGCCCTGTACGATGATATGAATATTTGTTTTATAAGTTCACAACTTTTACTAAATGCTTATTGTTTATGTATGTTCATGTATGAATGATGTACTTCAATAAAGTTTTATATTAAAAAAAGAACTTTACAAAACAGGCAGCTGGCAAGGTTTAGCCTAAAGCCAGTGGTTTGCCCACCCCTGGTTTAGATTTGAAAATGAACCTGAAATCCTCTAGCACAGTGCCTGGCACAGGGTCCTCTTTTTTCTTTGTACCCCACCCGCTTTTTTCTTTTTCTTTTCTTTTTTTTTTTTTTTTTTAACAATTTATTGAAGTATAGCATTCATACATGAACATACATAAACTATAAGTGTTCAGTAAACATCATGAACTTACAAAACAAACATGCATAACATCATACAGGGCTCCCACACATCACCCCCACACACAAACACCCTGCATTGTTGTGAAACATTTGTTAA
This sequence comes from Tolypeutes matacus, assembly GCA_026826555.1. Lineage (NCBI taxonomy): Eukaryota > Metazoa > Chordata > Mammalia > Cingulata > Chlamyphoridae > Tolypeutes > Tolypeutes matacus. Next base: position 4,789,779 of record JAKSZT010026446.1, read on the forward strand.
CAAATCATGAAAGAGCATCGTCAACGTATTATTACTAACTATAGTCTGTATCTTCCTCCCCTATGCTTTTTTTTAAGGATTTATTTATTTATTTACTTTTATCCATTTTTACACCACCACCCCTCCCAATTTTTGCTGTTTTTGTACCCATTCTCTGGGCAACTCTCTGTGTCCGTTTCCTGCCCTCTCTTCTCATCCTTCTCATGGCTTCACTGGGATTTGATCCTCAGAAGCTCCGATGTGGGAGAGAGGCATCCTACCGCCTGCGCCACCTTAATTCCTGGTTTTTCAGCACGTCTCGTCTTGGCTCTCCCTTGTGTCACTCTCATGTTACGTCACCATCTTGCCGCGTGGCTCGTGGGGCCTGGGGTGCTCACCTGCTCGCGGGGCCTGGAGGTTCACCCACTCGTGGGGCCTCCACCCCCCTTTTTCTGAATGCCAACAGGTTGTGCTTCTCCTAGGTCCCTATCTCATGCCCAGTGGGCCCAAGACATTGCCAAATGATCTGAAGATTACATGAGGCTCCTTCTAATCCAGGAGTTCTTAACCTTTTTTGTTCCACAGACCCCTTTACCAGTCAGGTGAAAACCACGGACCCCTTCTCTGAATGTAGCAGCAGGTAGTTTCATGACACTCAACATCGGCATGTCTTTAAATTAAAATTTAGGATTATCCAAAATTATGTTTTACAACTTTCCTATAATTTCAATACCTGATAACCTAACGTGGTTCAACATCTGTTCAAAGGGTCACTTTGGGCAAATATTTAGAAATTCAAGGTTTCCCACGGTGTCATAACACCATCTCCTCCATCGTTACCAACTTTTTTGCAGGCAGTTATCCACTGCACTCAGAACATGCTACGTCAAAATAAAAATCATACTAAGTCCACACTATACTGTGTATTATTTAATAAATATATCACACCTGCATCAACACATCCCCACAAGAATAATGTTTTTTTTTAATTTTCAATTCAAGCTCACGACCCCCTGAAATCTTTTCACGGACCCCTTGGGGGTCCATGGACCCCTGGTTAAGAACCCCTGATCTAATCTAAGCTCAAAAGGCTACAATGCATAAAGATAATTTGTTAAACAGAGGGAGAACTGCTTTGCCAGGAGAGCTGAGTGTTTTAGTAATCAATCAGAGAGAACTCATTAAGGGCATGGTGCTGTGCCATGCAGAGCAGTGAGGCTGAAAATTCATGAAAAGCACAGGGTTAGGTGAAAACTCCCGTTACCTGGGTTCTAGTCACAGTTTTACATGGGTCTAGTTGTGTGCAACCCTTGAGAGTCAGCATCTCCATTTCTCACTCTGCACAGCGAAGAAATCCAACTAAATGTGCATGCGACTCTGCCTGTGGATCAGAGACAGGAGGGCTTCTTGGAGACATTCCTGAAGGAAGTCTACGTGTGGATCAGCATCCAGGGCTCAGGCTGGCATTCCTTGGGGAGAGGAGCAGCACAAGCCACGGTGCTAACCATGACCAGTGTATGGGCTGGAAAGAGGGTCATCCTGGTTACATCCAGTGTCTCGGGACAGGAGACAGCGAAGGAGGCACAATAAGCTGGAAAGAAGGTGGGGGGCAGTTGATTGAAGACTCTAGGTATTTTTGCTGTATTGCAAGAAAAAAAGAATCTCTAGCATGTGGTATAGGTCAGGCGTTGAAAACTCAGATGGCTGCAGGGGCTGGACAAGTAAGAGAAGTGAGGCAAGTAGACTGGATGTAACCAGAGGGAGAGTGACTACAGGGGCAAACCGGAAAATACTTAGTTCCAGGTACCTGTTCTGTGTGGTTTTACAGGCTCAACATGGCAGGTCTGCTTTTTGAAGAAAAAGAATATCAGAAATTTAGATTTGCATATGAGAGCTCCTAATTTTTTAAAAATTAGACATGTCTAATTTTTTTTAATTATTATTATTTTAACATCATGCAGCCAGACAAAACATGGCTGGTCAAATTCTGCCCAAGTTGCAGGTACATACCCTGCAGAGGGTGAGGCTGAGTTTAGGAAGAGCAGAGCCAATGAACAAAGCTGAAAACCACTCCAGTTTCTGCAACTAGGACCTGCTTCAGTATCAGATGAACTACAAGCTTCACTTGGAACTAGGGGTTTCAGATAAAATACCGGACACCCCATTAAATTTGAATTTCAGATATACAACAAATTATTTTTAGAATAAGTATGTCCAAATATTGCATGGGACATATTTATACCAAAAAGAAAGCATTTGTTGGTTAGCTAAAATTCATTCAAATTTAACTGGGCATCTTGTACATTTATTTGCTAAATCTGGCAGCTCTCCCTGGAACCCCATCCCAGGCACAAACGGAGCCGCTTTTCCCAGTTCCTCTAAGCATGTTGCACTCCACCATCAAGGACAGGAGAACACAGTTCAAATGCAGGTGTCAAAGGAAAATGGCAGCAAATTCACATTTGGGTGCTACCACATTCCAGTAACAGAAGGGGTGATTTACACAGGCTTGACATCAAAGGACGGATGTTCTAATCCATCCCTGCCCTTCCCCAGTGGTGTGAATTTCAGCCTTTGGAGCCTCGGTTTCCTCATCTCAAACGGAGATGGGAATTCCTCACACAATTGTCACGAGGATTAAATGGAGTAATGAATGAAAAGCATGGCGCACACTGTCTAACACAAGGCAGACACGCACTGAGAGTTTGTTGAGTGTGAGATGAAATGCTTTGACCTCAGAATGATGATGTGTATTCCTACTGCACCTGTCTCCAAGCCAGGGCCTCTAGGGAGGGCCCCCAGCAGACCAGGGCAGGACCTGTGGAAGGTGACGGCTCTGGGGGAGGCAGGGAAGACAGAGGGGCAGAGCTCCTGCTTGAGCCGTCGGAATCACAGTTCGAGGGAAGCGTGAGGCCCCAGCTTTCTATTCTTTCTGGGTTTTGAGCCAAGCCTTCAGAATTCTCCTTCTTAATTTGTGCTTTGCCACCGTTCTTGGGTGTCATGGCAACCGCTGCAAGTAGCACAGAGATGGTTTCTAATGCACTCAGAGCATTCTAAAGGGGCTCGGAGAGACACGGAACCAGCTCCAGCCACCCTTCCCACTTCCTGAAAGTGGCCTCTTGAAAGCCAGACTCCAACTCAGAAGAGCTGGGAAGGGCTTCGAAGCATTGCGAGGCAGGAACCAGACCCTGGGGTGGGAGGTTTGTCATTTTATCCAATCCCTTCCCCGGGCTGCTTAAAGAACAACAAAAAATGTCTGTGTTATGCCACAGAGACACGGAAGGCAGCCGCTTCTCCCACGCAAACTGCCCCGCCCCTCCCCACACGCACATATCACATATATGTATTAAACCTGCTTCCCTTGGAAATAATGGTTGAGGGGAAAGTCTGCACCCGACTGCATATCTACACTAAAGTATGAACTTTGCCTTCACCGAACAGCCGACCCAGACATTCAGCCACGTTCAAGGAGGAAATGCCACTCTGGTTCCCACGGTGTCCTCCACTCTAGCAAAATTTCCTGCACATCGCAGGTGCTTGACAAATATTTCTTCTTTACATATTACGAAGCTATCTCTATAATAGAGTTGACACTGCAGTCTCAGGGCAGAATTTCTTCTCCAGGAAACCTGTTTTTGCTCTTACAGCCTTCAGCTGATTGCATGGAGCCTACCCACATTATCAAGACCAAATCTTTTTCATTTCAAGTCAACTGATTGTAGATGTTACCACATTTACAAAATAATTCCACGGCAACATCTAGGTCAGTGTTCACGTAAACAACTGGGCACTGTGGCCTAACCAAGTTGACCCATAAAATTAACCTTCACAGTCCTGTATTATAAGATCATGGAGTCCAACCAAGGTCTTATTGAGCACCTTCCAGTTTTATTTTCCTGTTATTTGAGGGGATTATATGTTACAGAGGTTATATTGAATTCAGGGATTCACAAAAGCATCAGCATATCTCCCCGTCTTGAATATAAGGGGGTTGATGTACCTTTAGTATGATCCCTTTCAGACATAATCCCATACAGTTTATCTTCCCTTACCAGGAGTCAGCCTGGAGTGAAGACACGAGTCCACTTCTTGCCACCCACGAAGAGTCAGGACGCTGGGTGTTTAGGTCCAGCTCCTTCACCAGCTCACATGGACCCTCAGGCAGACCCTCAGCCTTCCTGGCCCCCAACCCTGTCTATGAATTGGACATTAGGGATGTTTGGGGAAAATATACCAGACATATGCTATGGACATAGTTAGTGCTGATGGTCTGATGAAGTTCTCTCATCATCTGTAACAAATGTCCCACCGCAATGCAAGGTGCTGGTGGAGGGTGATGTGTGGGAATTCTGCACATTATGCAGGATGGTTTTGTAAGCTCACGACTTCCCTAATGAAAAAACATATATTAGGTTGGGCCACATGACCTCTAAGGTCCTCTTCTGCTTTGAGGTCCTAGGATCACTCAGAGCTGCCCACCTCATCTCCCTTCCTCGATGATTGGGAAAAAATAAGCTATGCCTACTGGGGGCTTCCTCGATACTAGGCATTATATTAAGCACTTTGTACAATTTTGATTTAACCCTCACAACCAATCTTTGAGGTATATGCTATTATAACGCTGATTTTACTTGTGAGGACACTGCAGCTTGACAAGGTCAAGTAATTTGTCCAAAGTCACACAGCTGACGGGGCAGAGCCAGTAATGAGACCCTGATATCTCTGACACCAAAGTCAAAAGCTCCTAACCTGAGCTGCTGTTTCTCAAACTGGGGTCCATGGACATGTACTAGGGTATCTGCAAGTTCTCCATGAGATTTTTTTTCATTTGATCTTTTCATTTTGTTAATAATCTGAAAAAATGAAAATTTACTGTGGATTATCTGAATGACCCTCTCCTAACCAGGAACCGCCTCTCGATGTTGGAGCTGGCATCGGGCTCTAAGGGGCTCCTGAAGAAAGCACATTTAACTTTTAACGTTGGGTGTCTCAGAGTGGTCGGCAGATCCTTCAGGGGCTGCTGACGTATCCTTGGGGGTCTCAGTTCTCGGATTTGAAAAACACTGCTTTATGAACAGGAAGAAAAGGTAAAGATAGCTATCCCCCCACCCCCAAAACAGAACCATTCAAGAGTACACAATTTTTACAGAATTGCGTCAATATTGTTCTCTGTGAAAACTCAGTTTCAAGGTAGCTGTAAGAATGATTCTATTCAGCGTCGTATTTTCAGGTACCTTGGTTCATTTTCACCACAACCATGCCCAGAAGACCCCCAGTGAGATCAGCCTCCTTTAAAAGTAGAAGATTGCAAACTGGTCGTTGTGGAAACCAGTATTGATTCTTGATTTCTAGGAGCCTGGCTGGTGCCCTATGGACCCCGCACCCAAGCAGGGGCCCTGGGGCCGGCCTAACTGACCCCTCCCATGTTCCAGGGAAGGGACATGGGTAAACAGAGCCCCCCAGCGTGGGGGCCACCCGCCTGGGAGAGGCCCCTCCCTGCTCGGTGCTGGTGCGGGCAGCCTTAGCAATGAAACGTGGGTGGCCAATTAACGGCGTGCTTAAAGGCCCAAGAGTAAGCTGCGGAAAACGTGACTTGCACTGAACGCAAGCAGCGTTCCCAGATATGACCCTCTTAGACCTAGGGAAGGATTTCTGGAGAAGACTTCTTCATTCTGTTCTTCCCTCTCTCTTTCCACCAATGGGTCTCAGGGTTGAGCACCTACATGTCAAGTCCTATGCTAGAGGCTGGCTCCCAAATGATCAAAACAGATGGCCTACTCGCTGGGAATAACTATACCGCTCACTGGGCCACAGACCTCCAAAAATAATCCCACCCTATGAGACAACTATTACCAACCGGCGAGTGCAGATGCCCAGAGCAGGCGGTCCTCAGCTCTAGGTGACTTGAAATGCAGCTCAGGCAGAGCCTCCCAATGCCCCAGGCAGGCCTCTGGGGCAGGAGAGCGAGCCCCAGGCTGATGGGCTGGGCAGCGAGGGACCTGGCAGAGCAGGGAGCAGACACAACTGGGAGCCAGGTCTCCCCACTCTCCATCTACCCAGCCTCGCTCCCTAAACAACGTCAATGTTCCCTGCCTAGCAATTTAATTTACGATGTTTTTTTATGGTAATGAGCTGGAACTGAAAACAGCGTGCAAACCACGCGGAGAGCTGAAAAATGCTAATCTCCCTCCACCATCTCCAGCGCCATTCTCCTGAAACTACCTGCTCCAGCAGGGTTCCCGCAGGTTAATTATTGCTGCAGAGGAAATTACACTGATTTGCATCAACCTCAACTCTAACCGGCAAACATCAGTCCTGCAGGAACCAGCCTGGGCTAACCTGTCGGCCCCAACCGCTTACCTGCGAGACCGTGGCTTTAGCGGCTGCCTCCCCAGCCCCCACGCCAAGTTTCCCTCCACTAATCACAGGCGGTGACTTGGCCCGCTCGGGGCCCCTGCAGCGATCCGGTTACCTGTTCGCTGTGCTTCGCACATCTGATACTCTCTCAGCCTCCCCACCTGCTCCTCACAGGAGCAGCGTGAGGCCCCAAGCTCGAGCCCCGGTATTGAATTGGCCTATTTGAAGCGTTCCATCCATACCTGGTGAGCTCATCAATAACTATCAAAGCCACCACTCTTCCCCTCCAAGTCCCAGGCTTTTTCAAGTGACCAGCTCCAAATGTAATTTCAAAATCTGGCTGGCTCGTGCAGAAGCAGCACAACCTCTCAGACTGGAGGCCAGACCCATTTTTGACGGCAGGGGAGTTATGGAAACAGAATCACTTGCATTACGGGGCCGAAGATCGAAATCGCTCTCTAGGCCCTCCGGGGCACTGAAGACCTGAGCCCTATATTCTCAAATTGCACAGGCTTTGAAAGCTGGCCGGCTGTTTGTCCGCCTGGGTATGTAACAGGCACCTCCTTGTTCTGAGAACAGGAAAGGTCTGTAATCCATACATTCATATGCAAACGAGAGTTTGCCCAGGGTAGGTGTAGTGTGAGGGATGCACCTGGGACAGGGTCGCACTCTTCACTTAGCTGTATTCCAGTATTCCTATCACAGAGAGGACTTAGAAAGAAAGGACTGTTTGCCTATGGTGGCTGTCTCACAAAATTCTTTCACTGAGCCATGTTTTAACAAACATAAAAGCCACATTATTTTTGCATTAGTATGTGTAGACAGTCATTAGCTGCTTTTGATTGTAACACATGCGCTGGATGAGCCTTTGATCATCTTTTTTTTTTTTTTTTTAAAGATTTATTTTTTTACTTTATCCATTTTAAACCCCCCCTTCCCCATTTGCTGTTTTGTGTCCATTCGCTAGGCAATTCTCTGTGTCTATTTCCTGCCATCTCTTCCCATCCTCCTCCTCCAGTCTTCACCAGGATTCGATCCTGGAGACCTCCAATGTAGGAGAGAGGTGTTCTGCCACCTGCGCCACCTCTCGGTTCCTGGCTTTCAGAGCTTTCGGAGCATCTTGTCTTGTCTCTCCCCTGCGTCTCTCTCCTGTTACGTCATCATCTTGCTGCGTGGCTCCCGGGGCCTGGCGGCTCACCAGCACACAGAGCCTTGGCAGCCCATGCACCTTCTATATATTTTTTTTATTTTACCGGGAGGTCCCGGCGATCGAACCCAGGTCCCTCCATATGGCAGACGGATGCCCAACCATTTGAGCCACATCCGCCCCCTGATCATCTTAAGTGTATAAGTATTCCACATTTATTGATGACACACTAGGTGCCCCTACGTTTTCTTTGGGAAAGGGACTGAGGAAATCTGGATTTCTAACTGTGCCGAGGGCCCCTAGGACTTCATTCATACTTCTTTTAGGGCATCTAGCTCCCCACCCTGCGGTCGGTTCTTACAAGCTGCAAAGAGCAGGCGCGAAGCCTCAGTTGTGTTTCTCTACCCTGGGCCAGCAGATTGCCTGGCTCAGGAGGTACTCAGTGACCTTCGGGGCGGGGGCGAGTGAGTAAGGGTATATACAGGTGCAGAGAAGAGCAGAGTCGAGCTCTTAGATAAAGCCAGGAGAAAAGGCCGCAGCTGCCTGAGAAAGCCAGCTAGGTGACGACAGTCAGCAGAGGCTGGTGACTACTACCTTTGAGCCACCTGGATATGCAAAACAGTTAAGCGTCTGCAGAGGAATTTGGCATGAAATAAATAGCATATTGTCTCCCAGTTTATAGGGATCTTCCTGAAGGGGATTAAAAAAAAAAAAAAAAAAAAAGACTGAGGACTCAGGTGTGTAAGCAATGACTAACTCCATTAGCTATTACAGAAGTTACACAAATCGGCTTCAGGGTAAAGTGCTCTCAGGTGTTACTCCCCCAACAAGTGGCTTCTGAGCAGACAGCAGGGCAAGGCCCAAGTCCCCCAGGGACGAGCGCTGCTCAGGGCTGCGTGGCCAGGTGCCGGGGTCTCAGGATGCTGTCAGCATCTGTTGGCTTGAGCCCCTGTGAACAGCCGTGTGTGAGCTTCTGAGAACGTGATGATGGCAGCCCTCCCACCTGCAGCAGCGCTGAAGGGAGCTGGCCTGCTCCCGTAGCACCACCCCACGCCCACCCGGGTGTCGCCACCCTACGGTGGCTTTTGCTGACAAAGGCACTGGGCCAAAACGAGTCCACTCTTCAACCTATACCTGGCCCCATGACATATCCTAACAGAGACATCCCCCAAACAATGCTATTGCCTTCCTCAGCCACCACCCCCATGAAGAAGCAGGTGCTGATGATGCTCTTCACCATCTCCAGCTAAGACTGCCCTCTGGCCAGCGTGTCTTGCCTTCGGAGACAGTTGTGGGCACAGCCACAGGGGCACATGTCTCACAGGTGGGCACCTCCACCTGTGGGCGTGGTTGATACGGAGCACAAATGCTGGCCGGCAGGGAGCGGACTCTGCACGGGCTTGTCAGCTCCCAGAAGGCTCTCATTTGCATCATCCTAGCATATCCTCATTTCCTGAGCAAACTAAAGGTCAGAAAGGTTAAAAATTAGCCAGTGATAGAGCCAAACCTCAAGCTCAGCTCTTGTGATCAAAAACGGAAATTTGAGAACAACTTGTTCTAGAAAAGGGAAGAACACTTACTATGGCTCTTGGGTGTCTCCCAGATTTTTATCTTTGTCCAGTATTCCTGACATATCAACGAGATATTCAGACTCTGAAAAGGCCCAAAAGGACCAGGCCCAAAGACTTTTGCTTCTTTATACTTATCCAGAACATTTGAGGTCTCAGTTCAACAGGAGTTCATATTTATTGAAGGTCTACAATATGCTATGCACTGTGCTAGGAACTGGGTGAAACAAAAACAGTTCCTCTGTGATGAAAGTGAGAGTCACTGAGTACACTTTGGATGGATTGTACAAGGCAGGGGACCACATAACACAGTGAACCCCGTGGTGTATGATGGACTGTGGTTAACAGCACAGATATGAGAATGTTCTCTCATATTTGAACTATAACAAATATACAGTAATAATACATGGTGTTAATAATAAGATGGTTTGTGGGGAAAATACACCAAATACAAGGAACAAACTACAGATAGCAGTAAGATTATGACGATGTTCCTTCATCATTTGTAACAAATGTGTCACAACAATGTAGTGTTGGTGGTGGGGCAATATATGGGAATCCTGTATGGTATGCTTGATTGTTAACTCATGACTTCTCAAATAAAAAAATAAATAAATACAGTTCCTATCCTCACTATGTTTATAGTCCAGTAGAGGAGAAGGAAAACAAATAATGACAATAGAATACTGGAAAAATGAGAGACATCTATATACAGTTCAGAGGAGTATGAGTGATTCTATCTTAAAGAGAAGGTTGGGGTAATCTTTATAGATGTGGTGACATCAGATGAGGGTTTTACAGGATGCATAGGAGTTTGTCAGGCAGCTAGGAAGTGGGAGTAATTCCCAGCAAAGGGAACCATATCTATGAAGACAGTAGCCATGTCCAGCATGCTGATGTTGGAGAAATGCAAGCCACTCAATATTGCTAGATCACCTAGTAGCCTTCCTACTCAAAGCCAGAGAATGAACAGGCACCCAGTCATGAGGCCAGCCTTACATGCCAGCTAAGGGCTCAGATGTGACCCATAACAGATCAGGAGTCATGGAAGCATTTTAAAAAGCAGATTTGCACTTTCAATAAGTCACTCTCATCAGAGCTTGAACAGAGTTTTAAAGGGGATGAGATCAAAGCAAGGAGACTAACTGGATCAGCTGATGCAACAGGTCAGGCAAGAGAACTGTGGGCCTGGATGGGGGCAGCTGAGTTGAAGAGACAGTAAATGCAGGCTAGTCAATGACAGAAAGTAGAGGGGAGGGGGAGTCACAGATGACTCCCGGGATTTCTACTGACTGAGAGGAGAAATCCCGAAATATAAGCAGACTTATAAAGGAAGATGGTGAGTTCATTTCTAGCCATGTGGAATTTGAGATCTCCGTAGGACTCACGTGAAAGTGTCCAACACAGAACCAGAAATGTGAGGGGTGGAAAAGCATGTAGAGTGAGCAAAGAAGAGGATGGAGATGAGCAACCTTAGCGAGAGCATTTTCAGCGGCATGATGCAGGCAGGAACCAGGTAAGGAAGTGAAGTCTGAGAGTGTAGGTGCCTCCTAAGCTAGTGGCGCCTAACTATGAAAGAAGGGCGGAGAGCTCAAACGAGAGGGGTCCTGCTGGGTCATGGAATCGATTTCCTTAGGGTGTGAGAGAGCCAAAGAGAGTGTGTTTAGACCACGAGGAAGAGGTGGGGGGAACCTCAGGTGAGAGGCCAGGGATGCCATAGACCAGCTGGCCTTGAGGAGTAAAGGGCAGCTCATTCTAGGTTCCTGGCGGGAACAAGGGGAACATGTGTGAGGGTGGGGGTGATTTGGTGCCTTGGGACAAGGAGGAACAAGAAGTTAAGAAGTGTGTTTTGTTCCCCCTTATGAAAACTGGACTTAATGCAAGTTACCCAGGTAATTAGGTTATGACATGACTGGGTAAGAGAATCTTTAGAAAAATAAACTAATTCTAAGTGTAATCTGGTCTTCTCTCTCCACAGGGTCTGTATATACAATGATTACACACCAAAGACCATGGGGAAAAAAATCCTCTTGGATCTGGCAACAGTGATTCTTTTCCTGAGATTTATCCAAACCAAGAGGATAAAGATAAAGCCCTGTGATAAAGCCACTGAACGCCTGACACCATAAAGACTTTGGCTACCACAATACAGAATCATTAAAATCCATGAAAACAAAACATAAATCGCTGCTCATCTGATAAAGAGAACCTCTGGCTTTGTGTCCTGTTCTTACAAATACCACCAAGCTCAAGAACCGAAACACAAACTTCAATCTCCGGAAGGAGAAACCTATCCCTCCATACAGGGCCAAGTGAAAATGCCTTTGGAGACAGAAGTTCGAGGGTGTTTTGAAAACTTTGAAGTCCTGAGAAATTTCAGGCTTGAAAGATCAAGAGCCAAGAAGAAATAACAGATCAATCTACTCATTCAACCAAGCGGAGACTTACAAAAGCCCTGGTATCTAGGGTGAATCCAAAATGGAGAGCACATGGGAAGCGGCTGTGGCTCAGTCAGTGGGGCTCCCGTTTACCATGTGGGGGGCCCCGGGTTCGGTTCCCAGGGTCTCCTGGTGGGGGCGGGCCCGCCTGCACGGTGTGGTTGACTGACCCAGCGAGCGCAGGCAGCAGGGGGGGGATAAATGAATAAATAAATAAAATCTTTAAAAAAAAAAAAAAAAAAAAAAATGGAGAGCACATTTATTGTGGGCTTGGGAAGCAGATGTGGCTCAGGGGACTGGGCTCCCACCTACCACATGGGAAGTCGCTGGTTCAGATGCCAGTGCCTCCTAAAGAAGACAATGAGCTGACGCACAGGCAGGTAGGGCGAGCTGACGTGACAAGATGACGCAACAAGAGAAGCAGGGAGGAAAAACAATGAGAGAACAACAAAGCAGGGAGCAGAGGTAGCTCAAGCGATTAGGCATCCCCCTCCCACATCAGCGGTCCCAGGTTCGGCTCCCAGTGCCTCCTGAAAAAAAGAGAAACAAGGAAGACAAACAGACACAGCAAGTGCAAACAATAAGAGGGGTGGGGAGAAATAAAGAAATAAGATTAAATTAAATTAAAATAAATAAATAAATACATACATAAATAAAACCTCTGACTTACTTTGAATAGGCATAGGGTTTGCGAATGGGTGTTAGGAGCCACCTTGTCAGCCCCACCCATTAAATGTCTACCTCTGCATGGTGCAGGTGCTATAACAAGAAAGGAGAGCAGACATGGACCCCACTACAAACCCAGGACAGACCGCAAGGCAGTGTCAGCACCCAACGCACCAGGTGCTGCGGGGGGTACAAGACAACCACGTAAAGCACTCAGCCCAGCACTTGGCACAGAGCGCAGCAGAGCAGACCCCTCCCACTGCTGGTGACAAAGAGGTGAAGCCCCTTCCTAACGATAGCACTCCAGAGAGAGGATCAGAGAGGGGGAGAAGGAAGAGCATGTGGCCTGGCACCAAGTGCATCCCTGAAAGCCAAGTCCAGCCCTTCAGTGAGTCATGCAAACTTCTGGCGTGGAGGCCGCGCCTCTCTGGAGCCCTGCTTGTTGTGCCTGAAGAGTATTAGCGATAAATCCAGGGTCTCTGGGAAGGGTTTGCCTCTGTGCTCCAGGTGCATGCTGTTAAATTACCACACCCTCTTGGCGAGGGTGGGGGGACCGCAAGTGAACATGACTCTGACCTTCCTGGGAGAACAAAGCAATGGATGCTAAAGGCTGGAAGCCAGAGGGATGATGTTCTCTGGGCACAAAAGGCGCAAATTACACAAACTCTCTGGGTAGCAGCTGAGGACTTAAGTGTCCAAAGAGAGATGGTCTCCTCTTCCTGGCCCCATTTTACCCCAATCTCAGTAAGATGCTTTGTATATTTTAAATTCAAAAGCAGGCTTTGGACAAAAGAGAAGCTGTTCCATCCAGAGAGTGTGCACTTGTCGAACAAGCCACTTGCTGGAACGCCTGATGGGGAAGGGCAGGAGCCACGGAACGACCTGCCCCACCGTCCGTGGGCAGTGGCAGGGCCCCAGAACACGTCCCCATTCTTAAATCAGAGGGAGGACATTCTTGCTCTAGTACCAGCCCCTCCACCACCACCAAAACAAGCTGTGTGACCCTGTCCCTGGGTCAAGAAGCAGGTGTGGTCTGTTGCGGCAAGTTTGCATCAGTGGCAAACATGTTCTGGGCTCTTCAGTTCCGTGTTGACACGTGCAGTTTCCGAGGCCTGCGTAACGCCTGACCTCCCGGTCAGTCCCTGTTTACTCATCCACACGGCCCACTCATCCACTGGATCATGACTGGGCCCTCGTGTTGAGCCTCTTGGCAGCCCCAGCAGGAGCATGGGGGGCGGCAGAGCAGGCCCTCCTCCAGGAGAGCAGAGGCCGCCCTGGCGCCTGGGAACACTGGGAGAGGCCCTAGCAGTGAAACCTGCCCCTCCTTGCCTCCCACCACCACATCAGCTGCTTCTCTACTTCATTCATGCACTCAGAGGAAAGATGCCGATATCTCCTGGCGACAGGCTCTTTGCCAGGTGCTGAGCAGAAATAGCGAACAAACTGGCATGCTTCCGTCCCTCATGGAGCTTACTTATGTTCTAGTGAGAGGGGACAGAACTAAAACAAGCAAAGACAAAAGCCAAGTGGTTTCCCACAGTGATACATGCCATGGAGAAAATCAAGCAAGGTGATGCCATTGGGAATGACTGGTGGGTGGGAGGTGGCTCATTTCTATCAGAGACGTTCTCTCCAAGGAAGTCACACCTGAGCGGCGGCCTGAGCGATGAACTGCAGGGACACTGCTATGCCAGGCTCCTGAAGGGACATACCCGAGGGGGAGCCACGACAGAGGGTCCGCTTTACCAGTGGGAGGGATGAGATGGTCTCCTGAGCTCATCAACGCACACACGCACTGGTCCAGAGCATGGGAGCCAATGTCCCCGCCTGCAGTCCAGGAGGGTCCCCAGCCCTGGCCCCTGACCCATGAGGGCTTCCTCCTCTGAGGCGGAGCACCTTGACACACTGCTACTTAGATGGGAAAGGGGGGGGGGGGATCCATGTTCCGTTGTGACCAGCAATTGCGACCTGCAAAGACGCTGGTGGCTCGAGGCCAGCCTGATTTACTCAGAGGACCCCAGAGGGCCAGGAGCAGTAGGTCCCCCCCAGTCAGTCCCGTCGACCAGACCAGCTCCTCCAGTGCCCCGCTGGTGGGTGTGACCCCACAGAGCATTGGGGTTCCTTTCCCTAAAGAAGGCTGCTTCAGGCAGGGCCAGGGTCCCTAGGCCAGGCTGCCTCACACATCCTAGTTCCAGAAACTCCCCTTCTTCCTGCCACCTGAAAAAAATGCCAGGCCACACCTAGGCATGCTCCCTAAAGTGATGAATGGCCTCGATTCACATTGGTGAAATAATGGCTTTCAGTCTCAGCCTTCTCATCCATTAGTCACATTGCAACACAGCCTTCTGTGGTGCGGAACCAGTTCCCAGGAGCCAGCTCAGGGAATTTCAAACACCTCCCTGGCTGGGCTCACCAAATTCACAGTCACACAATCAGCCCAGGTGCCCAGAAATGCCTTGGCTCGCTGCCACCAAAGGCCCAGCAAGGTGGATCTGGGAAAGGATAAGAGTCAAGGCTATAGGAATGGAGTAATTCCCAGCTGTCCCCTTGCTGTGTGACTTTGGACAAGTGACCTAACCTCTCTTAGCTTCTGCAGCTGCATCTGCAAATTGGCAATAATGATAAGAGTTGTGGGGAGAATCAAGTGAGAAAACGACCCTGAGAGCATGTAGTATGCCAGAAGGCACCACATCACTGGTAGTGGCTCTCTCTGGTTGAAAAACTGATGGTGATGTGTGAACTTCTGGGGTTTTTTTTTTGTTGTTGTTGTTGTTGTTTTTAAAGTTTATCTATTTACTTTATCCACTTTAAATGTCCCCCTTCTCCATTTGCTGTTTTGTGTCCATTTGCTGGGCAATTCTCTGTGTCTGTTTTCTGCCATCTCTTCTCATCCTCCTCCTCCAGTCTTCACCAGGATTCGATCCTGGAGACCTCCGATGTAGGAGAGAGGTATTCTGCCACCTGCGCCACCTCGGTTCCTGGTTTTTGGAGCTTTCGGAGCATCTCGTCTTGTCTCTCCCCTGCATCTCTCTCCTGTTACATCATCATCTTGCTGCATGGCTCCCGGGGCCTGGTGGCTCCCGGCACACAGAGCCTGGCAGCCCATACGCCTTCTATATATACATTTTATTTTACCGGGAGGTCCCAGGGATTGAACCCAGGTCCCTCCATATGGCAGATGGACGCCCAACCATTTGGGCCACATCTGCCCCCCTGAACTTCTGAGTCTTTACCCAAGGAGTTCTTGGGGTGTGAGGACAGATGGCCCTGATCCATTTCCAGGGCATGGCAAGACAACCTCATAAGACAGTGTTTTAGTATATTGGCAAGTAAACTTCCTTGTGTAAAATCCAGGCCACGTTGTAAAGCTTTATGATAAGGTTCCAGTACAGTCCATAGATCTAAACATCACAATACATCTTTTGCCCCAAAATAATTTCCTGGAGACCCAGAATTTGAATGTGCATGGCTACAAGTTGAGCTCACAGTGGCAAGATGAATTAGCGGGACCCATGGTGCTCCCCAACACCATCTGTGGCTCAGGCCATCTTCCCTGATGCAAGTATTTTGTAGCTTCCAACTTACACCAAGGAGGGAAACTTAACACTTTTTTCAAAGCTTCATGCCAAGTTAGTGGCCAAAAAGAATCCCAGCCCTCCCACCTAGTGGCCCCCTCTCTGGTCAGTGGTTCTTGCCACTCATAGAGCCCATCCTCTTCAAAAATACCTCTCCTTAAAAGAAATTGCTAGGCTCTACCATTCCATTTTACCAACCAAAAGAGAGTCACCCTTGTCCACAGGTGTTAAAACTGGTTAAACTGTGGTGCCCAAGGACAAAACACCAAGGAGTTAGGACTTGAATAGCAGTGGGCTGGATAGGAAAGGGCATGCAGGCTAGGTTTTGTACAAGGATGTTCCTTGCATCACATACACAAAACCTGGCTGATCTCCTTTCCCATCTTGTTACCCAACATTAACAGGGACCTTTAGCTCAGAGAGCAGGAGTCTTATCCTCCTTGAAAAATGTGGGGTATGGGCACAGAAAGGCTCCAGTCCACACAAAACCATCCTTCCTCTCTAGAATCTGAGGGAGAGAGCTTCAGAAATACTGGAGCCCAGGCCCACTTGCAGCCACTTAGGAGTAGACATCTCAAACCCAACATGTCCCAGATAGTCCTCTTGGTTCTCCTGAGCACATGCTCTTCTCCAGCATCCCCCATCTTGATCAACAGCTCAGTCCTCCAGCCAATTGCTCAAGCAAAAATCTCAAAGTCATCCTTAATTCCTCTCTGTTTCATGCCCCCCAGGAGTCCGTTGGAAAAGTAGGTCATTACCACCTTCACGCTAAGACTGGCCTTCATGCAGAATCACCCACACCCGCCCATGGCCAGCGAGGCCCTCCTACAGCTCACACCCCTGCTCACCCACCCCTCTAACCACACCTCCTGCCACGCTCAAGAGTAGAGTCTTCCATTTCTGCCCTGGAAGCCAGCCCCCCTCACTCCCCTCTGGGCTTTTGCACTAGCGGGCCCCCCTTCCTGGAATGCTCATCCACAGGTCTGGCACCTTCTTATTCGGGGTCAGCTTAGGGAGGCTTCTTCTGTGAGCTGCTATCCAAAGATGTTCCTCCCCTCCAACCAGTCTCTATCACACTGTGCATTTTGATTCTCCTTATGGCATATGTCACGCTCTGAAATGATTTATTTTCAAGTGTTCATCGTCTGTCTCCTCCAAGACAAGCCGCCTTCACCACTGTGTCCCCGGGGTTTGAGTCCATTTCTGGAGCAAACAGGGTGGTCAAAAAGTATTTGTTGACCATCTCCAAGAGTCCAGTAAATTAAACCAAACTTAGCATGTTCAAGTATACGGACGCTTCCTGGGATCGTCAACGGCCAATTTCAACACCTCAGACCACAGAGCCCAAGACCGAGTTCCTGCCATTGCCTCCCACCCCGTGCTGGGGGAGCAGCCCTGAGCCTCTCCCCTTCTGGCCTCCTCCTCTGCTGGAGCCATCGCAGCTCCCCACAGGAGCTGATGCCAGTGCCGTGCTGGCCGCATTGCCAGGTGGAGTCCCCAGCAGGAGTGCACCTTCTCCCTTGCCTGGCCTCGCCACCAGGATGGGCAGCTTTTCAATTTCCCCATCGCTAAGACAGGGACAAAGAATGCTTTGTCACCCCACCTACTTCTCACGGGTGTTATGAAACGGCTGTTTGCTCAGAAAACACTTTGAGCAACACAGGTAAAAGGTGCCTGTGGCTCAGATGACGCCTCCCATGTTCAATCCAGGCCAGGGAGGGCTGTGCCAACTAGTTGTTGGGTCACCGCCGCACCAGACCGAGGGGTGGGAGGCCAAGAGGTTCAGCAGCCCCTCCCACGTCGCCAAGCCTGTCCTCCGTGCTGTGGTCCTGGAAGGTGCCTGAGAGGTGTGTGTGCGCTCCAGGGGCCGCCTTACCCACAGATCTCGGCAGAACTGGAGCTCCCCACGGGCTGGCCTGCGGCCCGAGCGTCCAGCCTTTTGTCAGGAAGGAGAGCGAGGGTTACCTGGGGATAACCTGTAACCTGCCTGACTCATGCCAGCAGGGCAGGGCTGCGGCTTCCAGGCCATCCCACAGGCAGAGTCGGAACAAAGGAAAGCTGTCCTGGCCCACAGCCTGGGAAGGGCAGATCCTAACTCGCAGCCACGCAGGTGCCCCCTCGCAGGCCCTGGGCCAGGAAGACTTGCAGCAGGGGCAGCAACCACCACGTCACCAGGACAGCCTTATTAGGCAAATGTCATTCTGTCCAGGCCCCCAAAACTGACCCTCTCTACCCCAGCAGTTGAGCCCTGAGCAGCCCGAGGTGAAGAAGGGGGACGAGCCGCGACCGTCAGGCCAATGGGCGACAGGCGTGTCTGCTGCTAAGTCAACATTCAAGTCTTAGCTTCTGACCGTCAGATGCTGGGCTCGGAGCCCAAAGAGATCTCTCTCCCTGCAGCATCCATCCCAGAGCCACTGCTTCCAAAGGAGCCATACTCCCTAAAGGGGACGGCAAGGCATTTAGCAGACAGCGAACGACAGACAGCATGTACGTTTAATTATAACTCGCCCAGATAGGAAGGGCTGGCTATATACAGTACGTCTGCCTGTTACTAATTATATTTATTTTAAAGCGAAGTCAGGGAGGGGGGAAATCTTCTGAAGATGAGTCAGAAAAAAAGTCCTTCACTGTTAGGAAAGCAGAACGTCTCCCGAGGGAGTACATGACACACCCCTGCCACTGCCTGACAATGGAAAACCCGAGGGCCCAGCCCACCAAAACCTGTAAATACCTAATGATGGCTCTCCTGACCAGGGCTCCTTCAAGCCAGTGCCTGAACTGCACACCACACCACAGCCAACACAAGGGCCTCTCGCTCTTGGTGGAGGCCGACGTCTTAGAGCCCGGCTGGGCATCCCAGGCCTGTGAAGATGGTGCAAATCAGCATCTGCTGTCACGTTAACTGGGCGGCCGCGTTCCAGCTGAAACACAGCAAACCGTGTTATTACCAACACAATGCCGCGGGGGCCACAAACCCAGTGAGAACACCTGGGAACCCAAAGAGGGCCCCGCGGAAGTCCCCGCTCCGGAGGCAGTTAGATGACGGCGCTGTGTGTCAGCTGGGCTCGGGCCTCGGCCACACAGGTGGACTCGCGGCCACACCTGTCCGTGCCCTTCGTGTCGGCAGATGTGCTGTGCCCGCATTTGTTTTGGGGGACCCGTTCATCTGGCCTGCTCAGCCTGCAAGGGGCTCCCGCAAGACCACCCGGGTCACTGCACCCCCCTCCCCAGATACGCATTCACGGAGTAAGAAGAAAGAGAAGGACCCAACTCAGGCTGGCACACACGCCAAGGGAAGCGATTCCAAGCAAGAGCGTTTCAGAACGGGTTTTCCAAAATAATTTTTTTTTTTTTTAATATTCACCGTTGTTTTGTTTGCTTCTTCTAGGAAGGCTGCACTCAGTTCCTTTTCTGAATCTTTTAACTGGTTCTCCACACACAGAGCCTGGGAAAGCTGCGGGCAGAAGGCAGGACAAGACGAGCTACACTGCACAGTCGGGGCAAGGGCTGGCACTTGTCGGCTGCACATGCCCTTTATGGGCCTCTGCAGGAAAGCTGGGCTCAGCAGAGAAACGGCACTGAAGGACCTGGAAGAGGACTGCTTTCGCTCGCCACCCCACCCCATGCCCTCTCCCCCCTCCCCCCGGCAAGAAAATGTTTTCAAGGCCAGCTGTTTTGGGAATTGGTTTCCCTGTTTATCCAGACAATTATTAAATCAGTTTATCCATAAGAGAAGGCAGAAAATGTATCTCAGTAACTCAGAGACAGCACTGATAGCAGCCAACACCTGTCAAAGTGCTTTTTTCCACGTTATCTTACCCATGCTTCATGGTAAGCACCCCACGAAGCAAATGGTGGGGTGCCCATTTTCCAGAGAAGATTCTGAGAGGTTTCATCGGCAAACCCAAGGTCCCCCACCCACTCCCGCAGACTGGCAGTTTCCCTGGTGTACACTCTCTTGGCAATCTGTTCTTCTCCTTTGTTGCCATAATCTTCATTGGAAGTAAAAGGTATTGGTCTAATGAGTGGGTCCATGTCTGCCTCCCCCCACTAGAATGAAAATTCCATGAAGACAAGGACTCATCGGGTTCCATTGCTTTATAGTATGTTCTTGTTGAATGAAGGAATGAACCAAAAACTCCTGCTCTGGAGAAGAAATGGAGACCTAAAAGAGAAGCATGACGATCTCAAACATGCCAGCTGAGAGGCAGCGTGCTCCATTTTGAAACCACTGGCACAAACCCCTCCAAAGTTGAACAAAGCTGTAGCCTGAGGACCTGGGCTGCTGGGCTGAGAAGCAGCCTCTGCATTTCCTATCAAGATACTGCAAAAATGTACAGGGAGTGTGTTCCCCATCCCACAGATGGGGTACAGGCGCCCTTTTGACAGGTGGCTAACCAGGAACCGAGAGCAGTGCTTTAGCCTGAAAGTAGCTTGGCAAGTCGGTGGCAGAATTTGGGATCAGAGTTATCCGCCCTGCACATAAATTCCCTGATCAGATCATAAATCTAGTTTTCAGATTAATGGCCCAAACTCTAGTTTTGCCTCACAAAGAGTACACCCAGTCTCAAGGCCTAGGGGCCTGGCCACTGAGAAAGCCTCCCTTCTCCCTACCCTGGCCTCCTCAGTCCCCCTCACAGCCCCCACATTTGGCTAAAGAGGACAGTGAGGCTGAGGACAAGAAAAACTGACAGGAGAACCAGCAGAAAGGGGAATGGAACGGCCAAACTACCTCACCAAAACTGAAGGCTGGGAAGCAGATGTGGCTCAAGGCCATGGGCGCCCGCTTACCACATGGGAGATCCCGGGTTCAGTTCCCAATGCCGCCTAAAGAAGACGAGCAAGACAGCGAGCTGACATGATGGGCTGGCGCAACGAGGTAACACAACAAGAGGTTGCAACTGAGGAGACACAATGAGGAGACACAAAGAGCGACACAACAAGCAGGGAACGGATGTGGCTCAAGTGATTGGGCACCTTCCTCCCACATGGGAGGTCCCGGGTTCAGTTCCCGGTGCCTCCTAAAAAAAAAAGAAGACAAGGAGACACAGAGAGCAGACAACGAGGGGCGGGAGAAATAAATAAATCTTAAAAATAAATAAAGGGGGAAGCGGCTGTGGCTCAATCAGTGGGGCTCCCGTTTACCATATGGGAGGCCCCGGGTTCGGTTCCCAGGGCCTCCTGGTGAAGGCAAGCCCGCCCGCACGGCATGGTTGGCTGACCCAGCGAGCACAAGCAGCAAGGGGGGGATAAATGAATAAATAAATAAAATCTTTAAAATAAATAAATAAATAAATAAAGGCTGATTTTGCTCTAGGCAGACGTGTTGGGGTTTTGTCTGTCTGTTTTTATCTTGCTTTTAAGCATAAGCATTAATTAAGTGCTTATTGTATACCTGGCCCTACCCTAAGCACCTGGACTTCACAGGGAAGCAGAGAGGCTTGCCCCTAGAAAATCTCACGGTCTAGTGGTGATGCCAGGCAGGCAAGCCCAACAGCAATGACGCCCAAGTTTTCAAAGCAGAGAAGCACCAACCACAACGGTCCACCATTCCTGGGTTTTCCAGCTCTTCCACCTCAGTATGAGGATGTTGGGTAGTTCCAGCCTCAAGTGAAGCCAGTTCTTCCCTTTTGGCCTCCTAATTTCTGATTCTGCTAGGTCGAGGTTTATGAGAGAGTAGATCCACTTTTTCTTTCTGGGGGAAAGAAAAGTGGGGCGCTCATAATAAATCACCCTTAATGAGACCACACTCTGCTCTTAGATCACACAAAGCCAATGTTGAAAATTTGACTTAGCACATCTCTTTTCCTCTGATAGGGGGCCCTTCAGACGTGAAGCATAAAAGATGACTCCAGGGCCCAAGAGACTCAGGACTGCCTTGCCAGTACAGTGTGTAACACACACCAGAGAATACCCAGACAGCATCCGGAGACTCATCTTACCAGACTGCACAGAGCACATGGGAGTTTGTCTTCCACCACAACTTCTCTCCAAGGCTATTTGACTACAACATATCATATGACTTTGTTCTTAGAATTACATTTTAACTGACAAAGTTTAACAACAACTATGACTTATGGCTTTCTAAAATTGGCAGCAGAAAACTGAACTGAGGAAGAAATGGAAAAAAACCACAAGCAAAGCCACTCTATATTATGCGCAATATCTGGTTGTTGTTTTTTTCTTTCCAATCGCCTATGTGTGTTGTGTGTGTTTTCAAATGGTAGAAAATATTTTCCAGATACACTGTCCTGGCATTCCCAAGCACATATTTATGCCAAGTTTATAAAAAGCAGCTGCAGACAGAGTTGACTGAAAGGATTGCTCTTGCTGTTTGCCTTCCAGAAGGTGCTTCAGTTCACACTCTGTTGCCAGAACATGGACTTACCTCTTAAAACTGTAACTTTATGCACCTGAAGGAGGACAAACCCTCAACTCAGATGAACTGGAGAAGATTAGCCTCTTATTATTCTAAGCTTTCATAACACCCTATTTGCAAGGAGCTTGACTAACATTTATTATCCTTTTTAGTCACTCAAAACTCACACAGATATAAAAAAAGTATTTCAAAACTCATTTCACAAATATTTGGATGCCTCGGAGGGGCAGAGTGATTTGAGCATAATCACTGGTTTTCTGAATTGTTTAGAAACATATGGTGGGGCCCTCCCTGGGTAAATTTATGTCAAATTGTCTTTCCAGCTACTCATTTTGGGTTCAGCACTGGTCTAAGATTGCCCAATCGCTTCCCTACCCACCCCCACACTCTCCCACTGCTGCCCTGTGAGAAACTCCAGCCTCCATTTTAGGGTGCTCTTGGTTCACCGCCACCCACGCTCAACTGCCCTGGGAAACCCTGAGTGGTGTCAACTCCTGCACCCACAGGCAGGCTCTCCCACTGATTTTCTCACAGGCCTCGGGTGGGGACTCCACTCACCTCCCTGCGCCACCAGGGGCTTAATGAAGAATAATTTCCTGCTTTGTAGCCCTCCTGGGGGTGACTAATTGGTTAATCTTGGGAAGGCCCTTTGAAGCTGCAAAGGCTGGTCTGATTCATGGGGTTGTGGGCATGCACCTGGCCCTGGGCCTGACTCAGCAGAGAATGACCTCCTACCTGCAAGCTGGCAGGAGAGCTGGCCTGGGCCTGCTGCTCAAGGTGGGCCATGGGGAGGGGTATGGGAGGCACCTCTCTCTTCCCTCGAGGGCACACCAAAAGTCTATGGACACCTGTGGTAGGTGGGCCACTCTGAGTTTGGAGCGGTGTCCCTTCGGTGTTTACGTGGTTTAAGCCTGCGAATCAACCTGACAAGAGGACAGCATGGGTCGGGACTATCAGTCAAGACAAGGTTTCCTGGGGGTTGTTTGGGGGAAATACTCTTCTCCCAGCTAATTCCTTCCAAGTGGTGGCGTATTCTTCTCGCTCTGGAGGAAGGGAGCCCAGGGACTCAAGCCGAGGGGGGCGGGAGGCAGCACTGGGGAACCTGTGGTCTGGGGTGCAAGGTGTGTAGCAGCTGCGCTTTCTCTTTTTCTCTAACTCGTGGGCCTTCCTGACGTGTTACGCCCCTTGTCTCACCAAGGAAGAGGAAGTGGCAGCAAGAACTGGGGGACCAGAGACCAAACAAGTGGATGGGAGGCCAGGGTCATTGAAGACCACACCCCCACACCCCCCTGACCTGGTGGCAGCTGGGAAGCCAAGAACAGAAAGCCTTTAAGCTGTGTGACATAAGGCCAAGATTCCACGCCATGAGACCCCACTTCCTGCGCCCTCTGCACATTCCTTCCATTCTTTTGGTTCACCTTCCCCCACTGATTCCTCTCTGCTCTCTCACCCCACTGCTATTTTCTTCTTTCTTCTAGAAAACCAGTCATGTGGCCAGAAGCATTCCAGGCATCTCTTTTAGATCCCTGTGTTCTTATAAGTCTTTCCTGGCCTTTTCTCCTCCTGTCCACCTGGAGCTCCAGAGGCACCCCACCCCGCAAATTGCGCAGAATGATAACAATCCGCAAAATAAGATGGAAGCCCGGAGCGTGAGGGCGAGAAAGAGAGCAGATGGCTTACTAAATCTTTCCACCCAGCCAGGGGAAGGCTCGCAGGGTAGGGGGGAAGCAAAACAGCAGTAACAGGCTACGAAATGATTTTGTTCTGTTCTGCTTTGAAGGAGGTGGGTGGAAGGGAGTTTGGAGACGATTAGAATGGGGGAGGTAGGGGCCTGCTTCAGGGGAACCAGCCTCTTTTCTTCAGTTGTAACAGTGCCATCAAGTGGCTCCGCGAGCAGGCGCAGGGCAGAGCCTCTGGGTTAGCATTAGTGGCTCACGCAGAGGAAGAGGAGATGCGTCTTTGCAAAGGGGGGCTGCTCGGAGCAGCCTGCAAATTGCCAGCGGCCTCGTGGTGAGACGCCTCTCCCTGGAACAGGTCGAGGAGGTGGGGAAGACAGGCCCAATCAAGTCTACCAAACTCCTCCCCGCTTCTTGGTTGTGGCATTTCTGCCCACCCATGGAGACGTGGCTGTGAGGTGTTAGGACAAAAGCCACAGCCCCCCTCTCCCCACCCGCAAGCGACACCAAAGCAATTTTCGACTTGAGACGCGGCCAGTGACCAGAGCAAGGCCGATTGTGCTGCGGGCCCCCATACGCACGTCCAGAGGCCTGCTGAGGACAGGGGTCCTGGGGGCTATTGTGAGCACACCCTGGGGAGCCTTGCCAGGCTGCTGCCAAGCTACACTTCTGAGCAGGGACTCGGCGTTTGCCTGGCATTGCACTGAACTGCATCCGCTTCTTGTTTATTCGTTACAAATCTACAGATCAAAATCACGTCGCCTCTGAAATACTAAAGCGGTTCTATTTCTGAAGAGAGGAGCGCCGAAGAAACCAAGATGTTCTCGGCAATTGCACGGTTGGTTAGCTGGGAACCGGGAGGAGGTGGCGCGAGGAGGAGAACGTTCCAGGAGGCCCTGGGGCTGCTCCCGGCGCCGACACTAGGCCCCGCGCACTCTAGGCCGCATTTTGCTCTCACCTAAAATCGAGGAGTCGAGGCCGAGCCGTGGGTTCCCAAGCCGCGCTCCGCACGCCCTGCCCCTCTCCTGCGGGGCTTCCAGGTAAGATTTCTTCCGAAGGAAAAGCTGCTCGCGGCTGGAGCCACCTGGGGGGCGCCCGCCACGCCCGCACTGGGGGGCCCCGGGCCCTGGCCACCGCGGACGGCACGAGCGGCGGACACCCGCCCAGGCGCCACGAGCACAGTCTCTCACCCAGGAGTGTGAAAGTGGGCCCGGGAAACACGCCAGTCCCTTTTATTTTATTTTATTTTATTTTATTTTTTTTTTTTTACCGGGAGGTCCCGGGGATCGAACCCCGGTCTCTCCGCGGCCCGGAGGCCAAGGTGGCCATTTGGGGGGGCGGCCATCTTTGATCACGTGCAGGGGGCCTGGTTCGAGCCCCTCCCCAGCCCCATGGCACCCTGCCCTTGGGCGCCACGTTCTCTTAAAAATTTCCCCCGTTTTCCTTAGGCTTGTTTCAGAGGGCCTCTGTTAAAAGCTTTAAAAAGTATCAGAGCAGATCATCTGAAGTCTTCTTCCCAGCCCTAAGGAGCAACAGGTCCCTGAGCACAGTCCGGTGCGGTACCCCTCCTCTCCCCAGGGCTGCATCCTGTGGAGGAAAATACAGTTATTTCTAAATAGGCTGTGTAATCTTATTAATTAAAACGTTTACACAGTAGGGGACATGATGACTCAGTAAATAATGACATTATCGTCACTTCTATTACTGCAAGTTCAAAAGCATTTCATTGTTCATTTCTGCTTGGACCACATCTGTCAATAACACCTAAGGCTTCTTTCAATTTAATTGTCCTGAAATCTTCCATGCACTGACTTAGGGACCTGTAAGTAAGCTACTTCCTCATTTGGTCCATTGTTTTCTTCTCTAAGTTGCTCTGAGATTTACCAAATAAATAGAAGAGCTACAGGGTAAAATTTGAAGAAATCATAATTTTAAATGCACATTTTTTTAAGTATGGTTTTATATATGGTTATATTTATGTCATATGTATGACCATTTTTAAGTGTACAATTCAGTGGTACTAATATTACCAAAACTTTTTCATCACCTCAAACGGAAACTCTACCCATTAAGCAGTAACTCCCCCTTCTCCCTCCCCCAACTCCTAATAACCTCTGATCTGCTTGCGGTCTCTATGAATTTGCTTATTCTAGATATTCATATAAGTGGAATCACATAAGATTGGTCCTTTTGTGTCTGGAATATTTCACGTCTCATAATGTTTTCAGGATACATCCATGTCGCATGCATCAGAACTTCTTTCTTTTTTATGGCTGAAAAATATACCGTTGTATGGATATACCATATTTTATTTATCCATTCACCCATCGATGGACCTTGGGTTGCTTCTTCCTTTTGGCTATAGTGGATAATGCTGCTATGATCACCCGTGTCCAAGTGTTAAGTATGTATTTCGTAAATTAAGTTTCCTTACATTAGAGCACACCTGTGCATTACCCAAAGAGTCACATATTCTCATTTGAGAAAAGGACTCTGAGGTATTTCAACTCTGTACTTGTAAAAGTTTGGGTCACAACCCAATAGTGCTCTCAATAAATATAAAAAGATTGAAATTATACAAAGCACCTTCTCAGATCATAATGGAATGAAACTAGAAATCAATAACAGACCGGAAAAAAGTAAATTTGCAAATGTGTGGAGACTGAACAACAACTCCTGTATATTTGGTGGGTCAAAGAAGAAATTGCAAGTGAAATCAGAAAATATATTGAGACAAATGAAAATGAGAACACAACGTATCAAAACTTATGGGATACAGCAAAGGCAGTCTTGAGAGGGAAATTTATAGCCCTAAATGCCTATATTAAAAAACAAGAAAGAGCTAAACTCAAAGATTTAACTGAACAACTTGAGAAACCAGAAAAAGAACAGCAAACCAATCCCAAAGCAAAAAGAAGGAAAGAAATAATAAAGATTAGAGCAGAAATAAATGAAAACGAGAACAGAAAAACAATAGAGAAAATCAAAAAAACCAAAAGCTGGTTCTTTGAGAAGATCACTAAAATTGACAAACCCCTCGCTGAAGATGCAAATAAATACAATCAGAAATGAAAGGGGGGAAATTACAAATGACCTCACAGAAATAAAAAGAATCATAAGAGGATATTATGAGAAACTATATGCCAACAAACTAGACAACCTGGATGAAATGAACAAATTTCTAGAAACTCATAACCAACCTACACTGACACAACAAGAAATACAAGAACTTAACAAACCAATCACAATTAAGGAGATTGAATCCGTCATCAAAAATCTCCCAGCAAAGAAAAGTCCAGGACCAGATGGCTTCACAGGTGAATTCTACCAAGCATTTCTAAAAGAATTAACACCAATCCTGTTTAAACTCTTCCAAAAACTTGAAGAGGAAGGAAAATTACCCAACACATTTTATGAAACCAACATCACCCTAATACCAAAGCCAGATAAAGATTCCACAAGAAAAGAAAATTACAGACCAATCTCTCTAATGAACATAGATGCAAAAATTCTCAACAAAATACTTGCAAATCGAATCCAACAGCATATCAAAAGACTTATATATCACGACCAAGTGGGATTTATTCCTGGCATGCAAGGCTGGTTCAACATAAGAAAATCAATCAATGTAATACACCACATTAACACATTGAAGGAGAAAAACCACATGATTATCTCAATAGATGCAGAAAAGGCATTCGACAAAATCCAACATTCTTTTTTTGATAAAAATATTTCAAAAGATAGGAATAAAAGGAAAATTCCTCAATATGATAAAAGGCATATATGAAAAACCCACAGTCAACATCATACTCAATGGGGAAAGGTTGAAAGCTTTCCCCCTAAGATCAGGAACAAGACAAGGATGCCCACCGTCACCATTGTTATTCAACATTGTACTAGAAGTTCCAGCTAGGGCAATTAGACAAGACAAAAAAGTTAAAGGCGTCCAAATAGGAAAAGAGGAAGTAAAACTCTCGCTATTTGCGGATGACATGATCCTGTATTTAGAAAATCCTGAAGTATCCACAACAAAGCTACTTGAACTAATAAATGAGTTCAGCAAAGTGGCAGGATACCAGATCAACACGCAAAAATCAGTAATGTTTTTGTACACTTGTACAGAACAATCTGAGGAGGAAATCAGGAGGAAAATTCCATTTTCAATAGCAACAAAAAGACTCACATAGCTAGGAGTTAATTTAACCAAAGAAGTACAGGATCTATATGCAGAAAACTATAAAACAATGCTAAAAGAAATTTAAAAAGACCTAAACAAATGGAAAGACATTCCGTGTTCATGGATTGGAAGAATAAATATCGTGAAGATATCAATCTTGCCCAAACTGATTTATAGATTCAATGCAATACCAATCAAAATCCCAACAGCTTACTTTACAGAATTAGAGAAGGCAATTACCAAATTCATCTGGAAGGGTAAGTGCACCCGAATAGCCAAAAGTATTCTTAAAAAGAAGAGCATGTGGGAGGAATTTCACTGTCTGACCTTG
This sequence comes from Tolypeutes matacus, assembly GCA_026826555.1. NCBI lineage: Eukaryota > Metazoa > Chordata > Mammalia > Cingulata > Chlamyphoridae > Tolypeutes > Tolypeutes matacus. Next base: position 4,818,075 of record JAKSZT010026446.1, read on the forward strand.
AAACATATTACAAAGCTACAGTGGTCAAAACAGCATGGTACTGGCATAAAGACAGACATATCGATCAGTGGAATAGAATTGAGAATCCAGAATTATACCCTCACCTATACAGTCAACTGGCTTTTGACAAACCTACCAAGCCCACGCTGATGGGAAAAAACAGTCTCTTCAACAAATGGTGTTGGGAGAACTGGATATCTATCACCAAAAGAATGAAAGAGGACCCCTATCTCACCCCCTATACAAGAATCAACTCAAAATGGATCAAAGATCTAAATATAGGGAAGCAGCTATGGCTCAATCAGTAGGGCTCCCGTTTACCATATGGGAGGCCCTGGGTTCGGTTCCGGGGCCTCCTGGTGAAGGCAAGCCCGCCCGCACGGCGTGGTTAGCTGACCCAGCGAGCACAAGCAGCAAGGGGGGGATAAATGAATAAATAAATAAAATCTTTAAAAAAAAAAAAAAAATCTAAATATAAAAGCCAGGACCATAAAACTACTAGAAGAAAATGTAGGGAAACATCTTCAAGACCTTGTAGTAGGTGGTGGTTTCTTGGACCTTACACCCAAAGCACGTGCAACAAAAGAAAAATTAGATAAATGGGACCTCTTCAAAATTAAACCCTTTTGCACCTCACAGGACTGTCAGAAGGGTGAAAAGGCAGCCAACTCAATGGGAAAAAATATTTGGAAACCACATATCTGTTAAGGGTTTAATATCCAGGATATATAAAGAGATGTTACAACTCAACAATAAAAAGACAAATGACCTAATTAAAAAATGGGCCAAAGACTTGAATAGAGATTTCTCCGAAGAAGAAATACAAATGGCAAAAAAACACATGAAGAAATGCTCAACATCACTCATGATTACGGAAATGCAAATCAAAACTACAATGAGATATCATTTCACACCTATCAGAATGGCCACTATTAAAAAGACAGAGAACTACAAGTGTTGGAGAGGATGTGGAGAGATAGGAACACTTCTTCACTATTGGTGGGAATGCAGGATGGTACAACCACTATGGAGGACTGTTTGGCAGTTCCTAAAGAAGCTGAATATAGACTTGCCACATGATCCTGCAATACCACTACTGGGTATATACCCAGAAGAACTGAGAGCAGTGACACGAACAGACACCTGCACACCGATGTTCATAGCCACATTATTCACCATTGCCAAAAGTTGGAAACAACCCAGGTGTCCATCAACAGACGAATGGATAAACAAACTGTGGTCTATTCACACGATGGAATATTATGCAGCTGTAAGAAGAAATGAAGTCGTAAAGCATATGGCAACATGGATGAACCTGGAGGACATTATGTTGAGTGAAGCAAGCCAGACACATGAATGCGTTACTATGAACCAAATATACTGTGTAATACATTGTTTGATTAAAAAAAAAAAATTTACATGTATCCATTCCATTTGAGAAATGTATATATTTATTCATCTGTGTTTACTTTTTAGGTTTTTTTTGTTTTGTTTTGTTTTTTTCTCCAAAGATTCTATTTATTTATTCATTCATTTATCCCCCCCTTGCTGCCCATGCTCACTGGGCCAGCCAACCACGCCGTGCGGGCGGGCTTTTGCCTTCACCAGGAGGCCCCGGAACCGAACCCGGGGCCTCCCACATGGCAAACGGGAGCCCCACTGATTGAGCCACAGCCGCCCCCCTACTTTTTAGTTTTTAATTGTTTATATTTTCAATTATTAAATATACAAAATAAAGTTTTAAAAAAAGGAAAAAAATTATGGTAAAATAAAAATAATAATAAATAAATAAATAAAAAACCAATAGTGGGCTCCGAAATGAATTTAGAGGACCAAAACCAGCATTTTAGAACTTAAAAAAATATCACCATGTGTCACATGCAATAAGGTTTTGTAAAAATAGATTTCAGTACTATAAGTATGTGTGTCCTAGAACAAAATGTCAGATGTGTATGTCTCACTGTGGGTCTTGGTCAACAGGTCGGACAGTGCAGACTCTGGCCCAATCATTCTACCCTCTCCCCTTTTTCCCTCCTCAACCCAACCCAACCCACATGCATGTGTACGGATGCACCCAAGGGCACTTGTGCATTTTGCCACTCTCTCACAACTTCACAAACAGCCTGGGTACTGGCTGGAACGTAGGAAGACTGAGGCAGTGACTAATTACCTTTCCTCAGCGTGCTACTTCTGCAATTGGCAGTCCTTGTCACGTTTGATTCCCCAGCGTGCATCTGTTTGGAATTTGCTTTTGGCCTTTTGATAAGGGTGGGAGGTCAGGTCTGGTGGAATCAGTACAGTCCAGGAAGCCTGGCTCGATGCCGTCTTCATTTTGGTCATGCTGTTTGGGCTTGGAGGATTGGAGTTAATCCAGGAGCTGCTAGCAGTAGTAGCATTAGGAGTGGTAGGACGGGAGTTAGTCTAGGAGCTGCTAGGAGTTGTAGCATTAGGAATGGTTTTACATTTGCACAGCTCTCTACAGGGATAAAGTGATCCCACACATTATTGCAATTAACCTTTGGCAATGCAGGGACAGTCTCTGAGCATTATGGCCATGTCTACACAGTAATGGAGAATCTAATTGAAAAGCAAAAAAATGTATGCCTTCAAGTGGGTTTTTTTTTGGTTTACATAATACAAAGTGACTGTTCGCCATAGCTTTTTGTTCTTTTCACTGAAATGACTGAACTGCAGGATCATGGTGAGCATAGCATACCGTAGAGCCTCCCTACTCACAGCGTGGCCAGGGCATCACCTGGGAGCTTGTTAGAGGCAGCACCCCAGGCCCCGCCCCCACCCTGCTGAACCACTGTCTGCACCTTAAACAGGCCCCGCTAGGAGATACATGTGTAAGTTAAAGCCTGAGGAGCAGGTGTAGACCAGCGGTTTGGAAATGCTGCTCCACTAACTGACGCTGGGCTGTGCAAGGTTTTCACTGGGCTGTAAGTGGAACTGATAACATGTGCTCTAGCCTTGCTTGGGAGGGACTTTCTTTAACCGGAGTTTATTTCCTTCCTATGATTTTTTGGGCATTCAAATGTGTTTTGTTTTAGGACATGATAGTTGTTATTGTGGATGGTAGGTTGTTGGGGTTTTTTTAATGTCTTTACTTGGGTACTTATGTTTGTCCTGTCGTTTTAATTTTACTATTCCATGAATCCACAAGTCTGGGGAAAACTAGTAAAAACAAAGCTGGGAGAGTATGTCTTGCTGATTTCTGTGCCATCCTAAGCAGAATTGGAATGTGGTCTTCAATATTAAGATTCTGGGTGCGGCAGTTGTGTTTGCCTGATCATTCAGGGATTTGGAAACTCCAAGGGGGTCCCAGTCTGCAAGGAGCATTGTAGATCAGGCCGAACCACCCTGATGGGCCCTCAGCTGCATTTAGCACATCCAGAGTCCAACAGGTTTCGTAAGAGCACATGTGCTTGCAAAAGGCCAAATAGCACTCTGGCTAAAGCAAACTGGACATGGAATCTTATGAAAACAGCACTGGCATTTATGCCAGCCCAAGAAAAAAGTTGGTGGATCTGGGTGGGAGGTATGTTGGAATTCTCTGTATGGGTTGTAGCGGTGGTGGTGGCGGTGGTGGTGGTGGTGGTGGTTTGAGGTACCAGGGGCAGGGATTGAACCCAGGATCTCGTATGTGGGAAGCCGGCACTCAACCACTGAGCCACCTTAGCCTCCCCGAGTTGGTTTTCTCGTTTGTTCTGCTTGCTGTTTGTTTTTGTTTTTTCAGGAGGCACCGGACTCCGAGCCCAGGACCTCCCATGTGGGAGGCGGGCACTCAACTGCTTGAGCCTGTATTGCTTTTGCAACTGTTCTATAAGTTTGAAATTATCTCAAAATTAAAAGTTTTTTAAAAAACAACAAAAAAGAATGATAAGAAGACAGACAACTTCTCTGACATTCTCTCCTGAAACCTGGAAGGCCTCTTATAAGCAGGAACCAAGCAGAAGGTGAAGAAATCAAACTGTGGAGTTACTAGAGGTGGTTTTCCTAAATAAATGACGTGCTTGGAGGGATTCCGTGATACTGTGGGAAGAACAAACCGGCCGGCAGGCACAGCCCCCGGGGGCAGTGAGCAGTACTGGCGGGCGCTGCTCCGTGCCACCTTTTCCCCCAGGGGCTCAGAATTCCACCTTCCCTGCAGAGGCCCTCCTGAGAGCACAGGCCCTCCCATTCCCAGTGTCCTGGGATTCTCAGCATTCCAAAGCCTGGCAAATAACAAAGGCAGCGTTTGTGGCATTTCAGAACAAGCTTGGAAACTTTTAAATGTCAAAATGAATGATGTGGAAAGACTTGTGGGAGAAGCAAAGAGGCAGAAGCTGAGCTGAGAAAATGGAAAGGCAGTGGGGAGCCAGAGGGACCACTGGTTAACAAGTCCATGGAGCTCAAAAGCCTTTTAATAAAAGGGATACTCAGAAACAGAAAAACATCTTGAGCTGTCACGAGAATCAGTGATGTGGCAAAAATGGGAAGATTAATGTGGTCCCAGCAGGGAAAGCTGGGGCGCATGTCATTGATTTTATCAAGGATCTACCGTCTGAGGGGCAAGCCTCTGATTTCCGAAAAGATGTGGCAGAGCAGGGAGCACTGTTATCCAGTCTGAGCCGAAAGCTCCAGAGGGCCCCCGGCTGCAGGGACCCAGGCTGAATGTCGGAGGACACACACGACTTCCTCTTGCTAAGAGCAAGAGGCCTCCAATTAAAGGAAGTTTCCCACGCTGGAGGCCAGGTTTGTCATTCAGTTTCTGTCTTCCACGTCATTCCCTCGAGAGGAGAAGGGACACTCTGGGCTCTCAGAGCCCTTTAGCACTTTGGAAACCCGGGATCCAGCCCTGGCTCTGCCCCTGGGTAGCTGGGTATGACAAGACCTCTCCAGCCTCAGTTTCCTCATCTTTGAAATGATGGGCTTGGGCTGGATCGCGGTGATGTTCCCCTTGAACAGCAGGATTCTGTGGTTCTCAAAAATAAGACTCCTAATGTTTACCCTGCTGGTCAGGAAATGAGCTCTCACATTTCCACGGCATGTTCCTTTCGCACACATCATCTAAGCCTCACAGCAGTCCTGCAAGTTAAAAAGTTCCATTTTATAGATGAGGAAACTGAGGAAGACACCCGCCAACCCCCACAGCCCCCCCAAGGTGCACGGGCACTGACAGGCTCTCTCCTGACCCAGGTGAGGATGGGGCTGTATCTTCCTCCGCGTCTAGCAGTGCCAGGCGCTGTTGAAGGAGGGGCTGGGTGAGCTGGGTGCAAGCCCCCTTACTGGGGCTGAGACCAGACGGGCCAGGCCAGCCTGAGCCTCAAGTGGAGGAGCAGAGTCCTGAAAGAGGAAGCCACACAGCTTGGGAGCCCATCTACCTTCCCCACCACCACCACCACCACCTACGGGAGAACAAACCTGTTAGTGATGCCTGCAACCCCACCAGCTGAGATTCTCTCAGCGGCAGGGGGGAAGGTCTGGGCCAGGTAGCCCCGAGTTGCCTGCATGCTAACGGCTGGACTTAAGTGAATTGCCTCAGCCCGCTGAGCCCATTTCCACATCTGTAAAATGGGGTAACAGTACCTATGAAATGCTTAGGAGAACTAGAGGTGATAGTGTAAAGCACCCAGCACAAGGCCGAGTGTACAACAGGTGCTCAATAAATGGTAATTACTATTGGCTTAAGGTGGCTTCTCCCGTAAATTAAAAGGAACACCCCTCCAGGCCCATGGGTCACTCAGTTATGACCGTGAGTTTAACAGGTCCTCTCCTAACATGGGAGTCTGGGGGGGGGGGCACGGGAAGGGTGAAAACAGCAGTGGTCTTTAGGGGCAGGGGGACGGGACACTTGCAGGGAGATGCAGGACACAGAAAGGCAAGCCTGCGGCGTCCTTGCCAGTTCCTCCTGGAGCTGACACCGGCTGGCACGAGGGCAAGTGCAGCCAGCCTGACAGATCAGGTGCCCTGCAGCGGGTGAGAACAGGGAGCCCCGCCCACCCCCACCCCAACACCCTGGTTTCTCAGCACGACCTCCCCCCTGCTCCCAGGGGTGCAGCCCTGAACTCAAAAGTGCGGGTTCCTGATCTTTAAAGAACCAGTGCCACACTCTGGCAAAGAGAAGGAAATCAAGTGTCACTCTTGGTACTGTGTTCCTGGAGGGCAGCCGCTACCTGCCCTACTGTTAGGAGATGCCACATCCAAACACCACTGAGGCAAGGCTCCCACCTTGGGTGGTAGCGGTTTAGGCACAGTGGGCCCTCCCGTGGGACCAGGCCAGGGGCGAGGGAAAAGGCCGGTGGGCGGGGCTGGGAGGCCCAGCCGATGCCCTGGAGGGGGCACAGAAGGCTCATTCAGGAGCCGTCACGGGAGGCAGACCCCGTGACACTGGGTGTGTTCCCCCTCTCGGTGACACTCTCCCATGTGGAGCCCCAGTGCCGACCCACAGGACTGTTTTCAGCACTTGGTGACGTTCTGGGCTAACCACCTAGCACCTTGACCCGCCCTTGGGAAGCACCCAGTGGCGACGTATTGGGTGTTTGGCTAGCTCATGCGGAATGCTCTTCTGCCCAGTCACAGCAGGGAGCTTCCTGAGCCAAGCCAGCTGTCACTGTCCCTTCCCAGGAATTGGACCTGCTGGGAAAGTCAGTCTCTCCCTAGAGGCTGCCGTGCAACCTGGGAGCTGGTAGCCGTAAGCAGTCACCTCTCCCTCGTGTGGACCGGCAGGAAGAAGTGGGTACTGCCGGGAGGGACCCCTTCCCTAGAAAGGATTTTCCAGAAGACAAGAACAATTGATCTGCAGGTGCTTTCTGAAAAAAAAGGAACAGTGGAAGGTGCCCTACGGGACTGCCGAGAAACAACACCTATTGATAAACCCGTTTTGGTCCAGTGGTAATAGCTTAGCGGAATGGAAACGCCCACCGTACTACTCAAAGCATATCTGCCCCCCACTTTGTAAGACTCCCCTGTGTAGAAAGGACATTAATGTCAGACGTCTCCTCGCTGTGCTGCGTTTTCCCTATATAAGGCAGCCCTTCCCATTCCCCCGGTGGAGCTCTTTCCACCTGCAGTTTGAATGCTGCCTGATTCAAGAATCATGAACTGCTCATGTAAACCCCCATAAATAGCATTTGTCACCTCTTTTTTAACAGAGGTAAAACCAAAACTGGAACAGGATACGAGTGTTACAAGACAAGGAGAGGGAATAGAGACCCTCCACTTCAATTCTGCAAGCTATCCAATATCTTTCCAAGAAATTCCTTTTCTTACTTGAGTTAACCAGGTTTGATTTTTGTTGTTTGCGATAAAAACTGACCAGTCCTGTGTGTTATCACATTTAATTCTCACAACATAACCCCACAAGGGCAGTCCCACGATTTGCACTGTACACGTGAGGAAGCGAAGGCAAGCCCTCCAGAGCTCAGCTCGGGGCCTACCAGCTTCCAGAGCCCACCGTGCCCAGTCCTGTGCTGTGCAGCCCCTCGGAGGCTAAGGGGAAGGAACGTCTTTCAAATCGAAATGCCTATCGTTTGCCAACACATCTGTGCCAACTCTAGGAAGTATCCGCTGGGAAGCAAGCGAGCAGTGGGGGAGGATGGGCCCAACACGCTTCAAGCTGCTTGTGGCCGTGAATCTTCTATGTCCAAAGCTAGCCCAGTGCCGGCAAGAGAGCAAACACTCCGTCAACACGGTTGCCCACCCTCAAATGCCCCCTCCTTTACTCCAAGCTCCTCCTTCAGTTTCCTTTCGTGGCCCTAATCACACCTGTCTAATCATCTGCTTTTTTTTTTTTAAGATTTATTTTATTTTTCTATTTCTCCCCGCCACCCCTCCCCCTTGTTGTTTGCGCTGCCTGCTCTCTGTGTCTGTTCGTTGTGTGCCCATCTTCTTTTCTTTAGGAGGCCCCAGGAACCGAACCCGGGACCTGCACTTCCTAATCATCTGCTTTTATTCCATGTCTCCAGCTCCGTGAACAGGAGAGACCACTTGCTGGGCAGTTTTTATATCTGCTGCAGTGCGTTGCATCAAGTCAGTCCTCATTAAGGTTTGTTGAATGAATAAAAGAATGAATGATGCACACAGATGTGGAGATATACTAATACATGCTTAAAGAATTAAATATGGAGAAGGTGATGATTGATCATTTTGGTGGAAACAGTAAAATGTGGAAGCTAGTAACTTGCAGTACCTAAACAAGGCACTGGATGGCACCCAAACACCCGAAGAAGATGCTTCTGAAAAGAGCAGGCAGTGGGACTTCCAGGAAGTCTCCCAGCCTGAAAGTCTAAGACCTTACACAGATGAGCCAGCATCAGCAAGACACAGCCTCTCAGCTGTTTGTCCAGAGTGGCAATGATCTTGCCTGGACACCTGTGTTTATCCTCTCTCTCTCTCTCTCTTTCTCTTGTTTTCTCCCAATAGCCCTGTGATGACTGTAAGACCAGCTGGAGCCAAGACCTGTTTCCTCCCCGAAAAATCCAAAGGTTATGTTTACATCGAGCAGTATCCTCTTCCCAGGGGCACCCCTGTCCCCCAGAAGGCAATGCAGGAGGGGAGACTCATGATTGTGGTGATAAGCTAAATTTCTGAGGGCATGATCCCAACCTCCAGGGTTGAAATAACGGCGTTTGCAGAATTTCAGTCAATGTTTAAAAACCAGCTGAGAATTCCTAAAGGCCTATGAATTAATTTAGTTGGAGATGAGTAATGTGGTGAGACAAAGGAAGAAATGTAACTCTTTGTAGCTGAAATCACAGGTAGGAAAGAGCTATTCTCAAACTCACTAATTGGAGTTCCATTAACACTCCCTTGCCAGCTGGAAACTGTTGCTTATTTAAACCTGAAATCTCCTGAGTTCAGTAGAATTGTTAGAGTCTCTCCACTGGGTTGTTGGCCCAGACTCAGGCAAGGCACAGATTCGCTTTAGCTGTTAAATTATTTTCTTTCACCATAAAACTGCAAACAGTACCACCATCAGTAAAATTACTCATTGTTCTTTTTTTTTGTTTAAGCAACTCCTCTCAAGAGAGACCTTCAATTTGTGTTTATACCCAGTGTTGGTTAGCGTAATAAAAGCCTTCTTGTTCAAAGCAAAATTAGGCCATTTGTATTAGACTCACAAAAACTATTGGGGAAAATACACATAATCATACGAGTTACACTCTACTTTGCAATCCAATTTTTAAAAGCAAGGCTTCTAAGTAGCCAACCAGAAAATGACATAAAGGGGTTTCTGTCTGGGGAGAAAAGCCACTGCAGCCGTTCCCTCGCTCCAGCTGAGAGAATGGAGGGACAAGGCAGCTGAAAAAGCTCATCAAAGTGGGGGTGTCCTGTGACAGCAGACCCCCTCAGGCACACTACTGGGTCACCTCCCAGCTGCCAGCAAACAGTCGAGGTCGGTCCTGGGGCACTGGCCTTCATCTTGGAGATGGACGGGCCACGTCAGTGAGGCATGGCCCAGTGGACTGCGCACCTGTGTGGTCGGGGTTCCCCGGTGGCACCCCACAGACACGGGAGGGAGGGAGGGAACCCGCTGAGGTAGGTTGTGGGCCCGGTGGGTTTTCACTCCCCAGGGCTATGTGGAGTGGGGGCTGAGAGTCTCTTCAAGACGAAAGTGGGGGGCTATTCCTAGGAGACAAGGGACACTGGGCAGGCAGATGTCCAGGGGTAGGAAAGCAGGGGTTTTTTTGTTTTTGTTTTTGTTTTTGTTTTTGTTTTACCGGGAGGTCCCGGGGATCGAACCCCGGTCTCTCCATATGGTAGACGGACGCCGAACTTCTTGAGCCACATCCGTTTCCCGGAAAGCAGGTTTTGATGGTATGAACGATACTGCTTTTATTTTTCCATTTCTCCTTGCATTTTCCACTATTTTGTGATTTTAATGCATACTGTGTTCCTCGCTGTGACTTTTTCATTATTTATCCTTTCTCAACCCAAATATCCACAAAGGTAAAATGGGAACAAATAATACCTACCTTGAGAGTTTTGTTATGGCTTGAACTGTCCCCAGTCCCATGAATGAGATTCTATTTGAAAACAGGATCGAGGCAGATGGACTCAGTTAAGATAAGGCCATGCTGGGTTAGGTGATGAGAAGAGGACATTTGGACCCAGAGACAGACACAGGGAAGACACAGATGACAGAAGCAGAGGCTGAAGTGCTGCAGCTGGGAGCCAAGGAGCTCCAGCAAACACCAGCAAGGAGAGGCGGCCGGCGCCTCCCCTCCAGGCTCCAGAGGGCGGCGGGCACCTTGCTTTCAGGCTTGCAGCCTCCAGAGCGGCACGGCCCTCAGGGCCTGTTGTTTCCAGCCACCTCGCAGTGGCGCTTTATGAGGACAGCTAGCAGAAGTTATGAGCATTGAGCCACATTGTGTGCCCAGTATATCAAGGATCCTCCATGAGTAGTTGCTGAGCTGATGTTTTTGTCATTACTTAAAATGCATAACTATTTCTTAATATCCTAAACATTGGGAAGCGGCTGTGGCTCAATCAGTGGGGCTCCCGTTTACCATGTGGGAGGCCCCGGGTTCGGTTCCCGAGGCCTCCTGGTGAGGGCGGGCCCGCCTGCACGGTGTGGTTGGCTGACCCAGCGAGCACAAGCAGCAAGGGGGAGATAAATGAATAAATAAATAAAATCTTTAAAAAAAAAAAAAAAAAAAATATCCTAAACATTTGCCCTGGGGTCCAACGAAACCAGATTATAGCCTATTTGTTTCTTTTTCTTTTTCTTTTTTTTTTTAATTTTTACCTGGAGGTCCCGGGGATTGAACCCAGGTCCCTCCATATGGGAGACGGACACCCAACCATTTGAGCCACCTCCGCCCCCCTTATTTGTTTAAAATGTAGATTGCCGGGCCCACCTCTGCCTTACCTATCTGAATCTCTGAGATGGGGCCCTGGAATCTGCATTTTAACAAGCTCCCCTGCACCTCCCACTCACCAGGTGATTCTGTTGCCCATTAAGGTATGTTCTGTGAAGGAAAACAGGATCGATTCAGAAACAGATCACAGGGGGTCGGATGTAGCTCAACTGGTTGGGCATCCGTCTCCCATATGGAGGGACCCGGGTTCGATCCCCGGGACCTCCCGGTAAAATAAAAAAAATTAAAAAATTAAAAAAAGAAACAGACCACACAACTCCATGTCAAATACTGGTTAATAGACCAAATTGCTGGCTATAAGAAAAACATGAAATAAAAAATTAAAAAAAAAAAAAAAAAGGAACACGAAAGAGGGACTGGACAGTTTATGCAGGAAAGGTTATAAATCAACCTTCTTTCTACAGCCAAATTATTCGCCTAACTGGCAATTTAAAAGGCACAAATAGGACAAATCTAGGAAAGTAAATTTCCCAAGCAGCGGAGTAAGGCCAAAGGAGCCCCTCTCTCGCCCACTTTTGGGGATCAACAGCCCTTTGCGGCTACTTTGTAAACTAGGAATGGGGATGGAGTCCCTGGGCCAACATTTTCTTTTCCCAGAGCAACTGCAGCATTTGTCAGCAAAGCTCCCCTTCACCCCCAGAGGCAAACAAGGCGCTTCCTGGCAGACCCTCTCTGACATCTGCAGCTGCTGCTTCCTCTGGCTCTGCTCCCCCTTCATAAACAAGCAAGGCCTCCATCTTCCCAAAGCCCCAGAGAGCCGGGCAGCTAGCAGCTGAGCACACCTTCCCTAAACAGATGTGCTTCCTCCGGTTGTCAACACAGGAAAAGGAATTAAGTGTGAGACTCTCAGGGTCTGTAAGAAACTATGTGGTCTGGAAGGAAAGTCCCAGCAAACCTTTTGTATGTAAGACATTGCAATACAGGTTTTGGTAAGGAGAATCCTACTTTCCCACTGCATAATGTGCTTTACGTTGGAATAATGTGAAAAATGTTCACCATCTAATCCAGTCCATTCCTTTTCCACGGAGGAAGAGGGAGAGTCCAGAGAGGGTAGCTGCATCTAAAAGAGAAGACGAAACTCCAGTTCTCAACGCTTTCACCATTTGGTGGCTCTGGGCAAGGACAGGGGACAGGGACTCATCTCAGTGTGGGGAGAAAAAAGGTGAATGTTGCCCAAGAAAGAAAAAAGTGCAAACAGAAATGTTTGAGATGCAGAGAGAAAAGAGAGGAGGAGGACAGCCTTCCCTGAGCCTTGTGGTGTTGGGAAAGTTTGATCAGAGGTGTAGATCCTTCCTTCCTGCGTAATCCTAGTGGGTTAGCATTATGTGAACAGTCGGCGAGGAAACTCAGCTAAGTTCTGGAGTCAATTAAAGCAGCTTTACTTAATCTAAGTCTTCTGGAATTAAACCCTTTCCTACTGGTCTCTCCCTACATCATTGCAAATCCTTTCTGGAAGTAGGCAGGGAGAATGAGCCTCTGTGGTTTTCTGGCCATCCTCCATCTGTTTGCCCTCTTTGGCAAGTGGACACCACATTCCCTCTAGGAAACTACCCTTCCCCCACTCCTAGCCCTGTGCTTGGAGAAAGGGTTCCACCCCCATCTCAGGTGAAGCATGTAAACGAGACATGAGCCAATCTCTCTACCCACCTGGCCACAGGGGTTGGTCTTAGGGGGATACATGAGTCAATCAGAGCCAATGGGATGCAAAGGACATTTTGCCAGGAATTGTGGGATAGAAAAGTGTTCCCACTAGACATGAAATTGGAGGGGTACAAGACAAAAGCCACTACAGCTGTACTGTGACCATGAGTGAAGCACCTGCCTGGAAATGGAGCCACATCAAAACGGGAAGGTCTGTCTGCACATCCAAGATGCTCATGAATTCCAAATAGGATAAACCCAAAGAGACCCAGGCCACAGCATATTATAGTCAAACTGTCGACTGCCAAAGATAAGAGAGAATTCTGAAAGTCACGAGAGAAGCAACTTGTCAGGTACAAGGGAGCCTCAATAAGGTAAGTGCCAGTTTCTCATTGGAAACCATGGAGGCAGGAAGGCAGTGGGATGACATATTTAAAGCGCTGAAAGCAAAAAACTGCCAACCAAGAATTCTGTATCTGGCAGAATTGTCTTCCAAAAATGAGAGAGAGATTAAGACATTCCCAGATAAACAAAAGCTGAGGGGTAAGCGGATGTGGCTCAAGTGATTGGGCATCCATCTACCATATGGGAGGACCTGGGTTCGATCCCCGGGACCTCCTGGTAAAAAGGCGAGCAGGCGAGCCGGGCCTGCATGGCAAACCACACAGCAAGATGATGACACAACAAAAAGAGAGATGCAGGGGAGAGTCAAGGCGAGACGCACCAGAAACCAGGAACTGAGGCAGCGCAAGTGACAGGGTGCCTCTCTCCCACATCGGAGGTTCCTGGGATCAAATCCCGGTGAAGCCTGGAGGGGAAAAATGAGAAGAGAAGGCAAGAAAAAGACACAGAAGATCACCCACCAAATGGACACAGACAGCAAGCAGGTGGGGATGGGGGGAGCTGAGGGAGTTCGTCACCACCAGACATGTCCTATAAAAAGATGCTAAAGAGAGTTTTGCAGGTTGAAAGGAAAGGACACTAGACAATAGATCAAAGCCATATGAAGAAATAAAGATCTCTGATGAGGGTAGTGACATGGATAAACATAAATATCAGTACTACTGTATTTTTTAGTTTGCAACTCCACTTTTTACTTCCTGCAGTATCTAAAAGGCAAATCCATAAAATGTAATGAGAAATCTGTGGTTTTGGACTGATAACGTTAATATGCAATGGAATAGGGTTTCTGTTTGGAAAGATGGGAAATTTTTAGTAATGGAAAGTGGTGAGAATACTGCAATATCGTGACTGTGATTAATCCTACTGCATGGTATGCTTGAGAATGGTTGAGATGGGAAAGCTTATGTTGTCCATATGTTCCCATAACAAATTTTTAAAAGACCAGTTCAAGACACAATGACAGGGGGCAGATGTGGCTCAAATGGTTGGGCGTCCGGCTGCCATATGGAGGGACCTGGGTTCGATCCCTGGGACCTCCCGGTAAAATAAATAAATAAATATATATATATATAGAAGGCACATGGGCTGCCAGGCTCTGTGTGCTGGTGAGCCGCCAGGCCCCGGGAGCCATGCAGCAAAATGATGATGTAACAGGAGAGAGACGAAGGGGAGAGACAAGACAAGATGCTCCGAAAGCTCCAAAAACCAGGAACCGAGGTGGCGCAGGTGGCAGGACACCTCTCTCCTACATCAGAGGTCTCCAGGATCGAGTCCTGGTGAAGACTGGAGGAGGAGGATGAGAAGAGATGTCAGGAAACAGACACAGAGAATTGCCCAGCGAATGGACACAAAACAGAAAATGGGGAAGGGGGGGGTTAAAATGGATAAAGTAAATAAATAAATCTTTAAAAAAAAAAAAAAAAAGACACAATGACAGTTAAATGTAATATATGATCCTGGATGGGATCTAGCAAGGGAGGAGAAAAGGAACAAAGGGACATTATTGGGACATATGAATATGGAAAAAATTGGAATATATATAGACTGTAAGCTTTCCATCAATGTTAAATCTCTTGAATTTGATAACTGCAGTTATTGACATAAGTAAATATCCTTGTTCTTAGGAAGTATTCATGGCAGTAATAAGTGTTCACAAAGCATGACATATACAACCTACACTCAAGTGTTCAGAAGATAGATAGAGATAGAAGAGGGGCGGGGAGACAATGATATAGCTAGGGGGCAAAATGTTAAAATTAGGCATGGGGACAGAGGGGTATGTTGGAGTTCTCTGTATGGGGTCTGTATTATTTTTGTAACTGTCCTCTAAGTTTGAAAATATTTCAAAATAAAATGTTAAAAGAGGCGGGGGGGGAGGGAGGGAGAAATGGGAGAAGAAGAAAACCCAGGTCCAAGTTCATCATTTGAACTCCCAATCCCAGCTATATGTAAAGCCTGGCCCTGCCTTTTTCTTAGGTTTGATCTGGGCTTGTTATTAGCTACATCAGAAAGTGTTCCAACTGACACAGTAAGTTTAGAACAAAAAGCCGTACTTGGTTTTATTTTACTATGAGAATATGTGGTGGTGGCAGAAATTTTGAAAAATATAGGAAAGTGGAAGGAAGAAAACAACTATCGCCCATCATCCCATAACTTAGAGATAATGGTAAATGGACTTACTGTTCCCCAAATTCACTTTCAAAACAGGAAAAATCACCATTCGTGAGTACCTGCTACTAAGCCAGTCACACAAAACCAGATACAAGTCATCCTATTTAAGCCGCACAACAGGAAAGTTATTGGCTCATTTCTGTTTTGCTTTGGAGAGTAGCTCTAACAGGCTTTTTACTTAGTTGGGAGGGTTTTTCCCTTTCAAGTTCAAAAGCCATAAATCTGTCCTACTAGAAACCAAGGACGTGGTATGGACTTGGCCTATTACTGAATACTTTTTGCTGGCATTTCATGTCTACCTTCATCTTCCAGTGGCCACTGCAAGAGCAGAATGGAGGCAGCATGTGCCCACCAAGCTGCTGAAAAGGATTCTCTGCACAGGGAAGTGGATGTGGCTCAAGCGATTGAGCTCCCACCTACCACTTGGGAGGTCCCAGTTCAATTCCCAGTGCTTCCTAAAGAAGACAGTGAGCTGGCGTGACAGGCAGGCACAGCAAGCTAATGCAACAAGACACAAGAAAAACATAATGAGAGACACAACAAAGCAGGGAATGGAGGTTCCTGGTGCCTCCTTAAAAGGACAAGCAAGACAGCAAACTGGCATGATGGGCGGGCGCGGCAAGCTGACACAACAAGATGACGCAATAAGAGACACAAGAAGAAAAACACAATGAGAGACACAACAAAGCAGGGAACAGAGGTGGCTTAAACGATTAGGTACCTCCCTCCCACATCGGAGGTCCTGGGTTCAGTTCCCGGTGCCTCCTAAAGAAACAAGGAAAACGAACAGACATAGCAAGAGCAAACAACAAGGGGGTGGGGAGGGATAAATAAATAAAAATAAATCTTTTTTAAAAAAGGATTCTCGGGGGTCGGATGTAGCTCAACTGGTTGGGCGTCCGTCTCCCATATGGAGGGACCCAGGTTCGATCACCGGGACCTCCTGGTAAAAAAATAAATAAATAAATAAATAAATAAAATAAAAAAGGATTCTCTGCACAGATCATGGGGGCATGAGATGAGACCACCAGCACTGCAGGAATCTCGCCAACAGTTCCTGATCCTCCGGCTTGGTGGGCAGTCACAGTGGGGCAGTGGTTTTGACTCGACAGCATTGTAAAGACTCTGTAGCCATTGGTTTTCCAATATCGCTCCACAGCATGGTTTTCTGTTACATTTTTATTATTAAAATTTTCAAACTTACAGAGAGTAGAAAGAATAGTATAATAGAACACCATAGACACAGGACTTTGATTTCACCATTTTTAACATTTTGCCAGTTTTGCCTCATGCATTTCTTTTTGTTCAAGTATTTTAAAGTAAATTATAGACATCACAGCATTTCACCCCTAAAAATTAAATTTATATATACAAACATGCACACATAAATACATATTATATACACATATATAAATAAAATGGTTATTTTCATATATTATAACCTCATTAAAACAGCTAATACTATTAATGTAATTCTTCCACATCATCTAATATCCAGGTCATATTCAAATTTCCCCTAAATTTTACAAAAATGTCTTTTAAAGCTGTTTTGCTCAATCAAGAACCACACAATGCATTTGGTGTTTTATCTTTTATATTTCTTTTCATCCAGGACATTCCCCCCATAACACCCCATGCCCCCTTTTTTTAAAGACACCACCTTCTGACTGCTCCCTCACCATGCACTTTTCTTACCTTTTAATTTCCTATCCAAATTAGATCTCTAAGAAGGTCGAGGTAAAATATTGACCATTTATCTATTTATTAAGTGCTTACTGTTTACAAAGTGCTTCATTCATTCATTCCTTTGTCAATATTTATTGAGCACTAACTAGATACCAGACACTGTTCTAAGGATACAGCAATGAACAAAACTGGAAAGACAAATCCAGCCCTTGTGGAGCTTGCATTTTTGTGAATACAGGCATTAAATAGATAAATAAGAACAAAATTGTAGCAGTTTGATATTATTGATGAATTCCAAAAAGTAATATTGGATTATGTTTGTAAACTGGTCTTTTCCTCTGGGCATATTAGAGTGTATTGGATCCAGAGGTTTTACTTTTACTTAATTAAATTATGATTAGGGCTTTGATTGGGCCACATGAGTAGGCCATTGCATCCCTGCCCCCTTAGTGGGCAGGGACTCACAGAGAAACTGCACTGCAGAGAAGGGAGGTTTGAGTTTTTCAGCTGGAGCCCTGGGAAGTAAGCATGCAGAGGAGCTTGGTCATGAGGAAGGAGAGAAGGCCCTGAGAAAAGAGACAAGCTGTTTGCCTGATAGTCTACAGCTGGCCTTGTGGAGAGACCCAGAGAACGACAAGCCCTTGGAAGAGAGGAACCCAGGAAGCCTGAACCCTGGCAGACGTTGGCAGCCATCTTGCTCCAACACGTGGCCATAGATTTTGGTGAGGGAAGTAACTTAACGCTTTATGGATTGGTAACTGTAAGCTTCTACCACAAATAAATACCCTTTATAAAAACCAACCGATTTCTTGTGTTTTGCATCAGCACCCCTTTGGCTGACTAATACAGAATTTGGAACCAAGAGTGGGGTAGTGCTTTTGAAATTACCAAAATGCTGAAACAGTTTTATATATGAGTAAGGGATATTCTTTTGAGGAATTGTGAGATGCTTGATGGAAAAGGCCTAGACTGCTTTACAGAGACTGTTGGTAGCAATATGGAGCCTAAAGTTATTTTTGATAAGGCCTTAGAAGGAAATAATTGTGAGATGGATGCTAAAGGACTTTTTATGAGGCCTTAGAAGTAAATGATGAAACTACTATTGGAAACTGGAGGAAAGGCAATCCATGTTTTAAAGTTGCAGAGAACCTAGCAAGATTGACTCCTGATGTTTTATGGAAGGCAGAATTTGAAAATGGCGAGCCTGGGCATTTAGCCAAAGAACTTTCCAAAGTAAACTCAGAGAATGCGGCTTGGCTTTCCCTTGCACCTTATAGCAAAATGCTAGAGGAGAGAGGTAAGCTGAGGACTGAATTGTTAGGGACAAATAAAACAGAAACTGATTCCAGAAATTCCAAGCCTCTGGAAATCAAGCTCCCAGAGGATAGTGCCCCATTTGAGGACTTAACTAAACATGGAACTTGTAAATCAGGATTGAAGATGCAGTTATCTAGGAAAGACTTGTGAAAAGTCTTACTGTCTGATGGCTTGGACCCCTGCTTCTTGCATGCTAAATCAACAAGCTTTTTGAGAGAGCTGTATGAACAAAACCACTGTCAGCTTGGACTAAAAGAGACATGGAAAGGGGAGACTGAAGGGGAAATGACTTCAAGAGGAAAACCATGGAAGCTGAGATCTGGAATTAAGACATCACTTTTGGCCAAGAGAGGAACCCCACCCATGTGTAGAGAGGGTCAGTTTGCTCTGGCAGTTGAAGAGGGTGGATGTTCCTGCCAATGTTCTGGGAGAGTTTTGCTGCTCCGGGGTACAGGGAGGGGGGAGCACATTCCTCAAGGATTAGGGCAGTTAAAGGTCAGCACCCCATAAGTCTGAGAGGGGTGCACCTATCCTCCATGGATTAAGGAAGGCCAGGTGGTCAACTCATTGCTCTGAGAGAGTTGAGCCTGTATGCCAAAGGTTAGGGAGGATATGGTCTTCACTGTACTAGGGGGGTTAAGATTCTAACCCAAAGATTGGGTAAGGTGTGGCAATCACCCCAGTGTTCTTGGAAGGTGAGGTTTAGAGCTTGGTCAACACCCAGATGCTTGATGAGGGTGGAACCAAGATAATGGCCATTGGCCAAGCCTATGGAAAGGGTGGGTACTCATGTGGCCCCAAGGAGAAGAAACCATCATCTTAATAATGATTCTCATATTTTTCTCTCTCTTTGCTTCTTCCCCCGAAAAAAAAAAAAAACAAAACAAAAAACAAAAACAAAACAAAAAAACAACAACAACAACAACAAAAAAAAAAAAATAATGATTCTCAGACTTTGACATCTAATGAAGTATGTCCTGCAGGTTTACTGAACTGTAGAGGACCCATGATTCATATTTCCCTCCCAGTTTCTCCTTATGATAATGGAAATGTTTATCCTTTGTCCATTTGTGTATTGGAAGCAGAAAAATTGTTTTGTAAGTTTCAGAGGTCTATATCAGATGGGACTTTGCCCCAAGACAAACTATCTCTTTAAACTGATTGTGATGTGATTCTATACTTAGCATTGCTACTGATTTAAGGCTTTTTTGAATATTGTAATGTCTTTTTGGAATTCAGAGGGTAGAATGTAGCAGTTTGATATTATTGATAAATTCCAAAAACATTGGATTATGTTTGTAAACTGGTCTTTTCCTCTGGGCATTGAGTGTATTGGATTCAGAGGTTTTACTTTTACTTAATTAAATTATGATTAGGGCTTTGATTGGGCCACGTCAGTAGGGTGTTGAGTCCCTGACCCTTGGTGGGTGGGGACTCACAGATAAAAGACATGGCAAAACAAGGGAGTTTTGATGTTGGAGTTTTGGTGCTGGGGTTTTGATCCTGGAGCCCGGGAAGTTAACACGCAGAAGCAGATACATGAGGAAGGAGAGAAGTCCCCATTAAACACAGGCAGAGGCCTCAGGGAGAGAGACAGAGCCATTCGCCTGATAGTCTACAGCTGGCCTTATGGAGAAAGTGCCGCAGCCGAGCTCAGAGAGAAACAGAGCTCTGGGAAGAGAGGAACCCAGGAAGCCTGAACCCTCACAGATGTCAGGAGCCATTTTGCTCCAACACATGGCAATAGATTTTGGTGAGGGAAGTAACTTATGCTTTATGGCCTGGTAACTGTAAGCTTCCACCCCAAATAAATACCCTTTATAAAAGCCAACCAATTTCTGGTATTTTGCATCAGCACCCCTTTGGCTGACTAATACAAAAATATACCATGATTTGGACATTTTTCCCAGTTTCATGTGAGTAGTTTTTATTTATTATTACTATTTTTTTTTTTTTTTTTTTTACCAGGAGGTCCCGGGGATCGAACCCAGGTCCCTCCATATGGGAGACGGACGCCCAACCAGTTGAGCCACATCCACCCCCATGTGACTTGTTTTTAACATAATAAATCCCATTATAAAAGCCAACTCAAAAAAAAAAAAGAACAAAATATAGAGTTGTCACATGGGCCCTGGAGAAAAATTAAGTAGGGTAGGACAGAGAGAGTACTGGAGGTGATGAGAAGTGACTGGATTTTTTATATTCTTTGAAGGTAGAGCCAACAGGACTTCCCAACAGATTGGATGTGGGGTGAGGGTAAAAGAGGACTCAAGGCTGACTCTAAGATTTTTGGCCTGAGTATCCAGAAGGATGGAGCAACCATCAACCACGGTGCAGGAAGAGCAGGTTTGGAGAGATAGATCAAAAGTTCACTTTGGACATGTTAAGCTTGAGATATCTTGGAGACATCCAAGAAGAGATGTCAAGTATGAACAGATATGAGTCTGGAGTTCAGGGATAAAATCTGAGCTGGTAACACTAATCTGGGAGTTGTCCTAATATATACACTGTATTTTAAGCCTTGAGACTCGGTAAGATCACCAAGGAGATCACTAAGGATACCTAGAAAAGACATCCAAGGACTAAGCTCTGGAAACTGGGAAAGAGTGGGATATCCTGGAAGCCATGGGAAGAAAAGGTTTCCAAGAGAAGGGAATGATCATGTCGTGGCTGCTGATAGACCATGGAAAATGAAGACAGAGCTGGCCACAGAATTCAGCACTGTGGAAGTCCTTGGCTCCCGTGGCAAAAGTAATTTCCAAGAATTGGCCAGAACAAAAGTCTAATACCAGAAGAAAAGAATGGGAGAAAAGGAATTGAGATGGTGAGTATAAACAACCTTGTAGGAGACATTTTGCTATAAAAGTAAGAGAAATAGGTGTTAGATGCAGATGATGAGGCATCAAGAGGTTTTTTCTTTTTTTAGGAGGTACCAAGGATTGAACCCAGGAACTTGTATCTGCAAAGCAGGCACTCAACCATTGAGCTATACCTGCTCTGCAGGAAGTTTTTCTTGGATAGAAATTATACCATATTTGTAGGCTAAAGGAAATCTGTAGAGGGGGGGGGGATCGATGATGCAGGAGAGAAGAACTGCTGAAGCACTGTCCATGAGTGGGCCAGAGGGGATGGGACTCGAGGCACGTTGGACAGTTCATTCGTGGTACTAGAGGGGAAGGCGGAGGTTATGGGCAGATACAGGTACGTGGTAGACATGGTGGGGGTTCTAATTCTTCTGAAGAGATCGTATCACCCCCTTTGGAAATGAGGCAGCTGAGCCTCAAAGAAGTTAAGTTCTCTAGTAAGTAACAGATCTGGAACCAAAGCCCCTGGTCTGATTCTAAAAACTCTGTTGGCTCCAGCACCCCACAGCTGCCCCTCTATCCACGCCGGGTGATGACACAGAATTTGGAAGTTAAAGAGTTCAAGAAACTCCCTGCCACATGTTCTTTTCCTTGGCTATAAAGGGTAAGTGCACTCTGAGGATTCACGTGGAATTATGCCTCTTCTTTGCACAAGGCAGCGTCCTTCCCACTGTTCTTATGAATTCCTTCTCTCCTTTGGCATGTTTCCATATGAAATTTTAATTCAGCAAGACCTGAAGTAAGACTTCACAAAATGTCCCATCGGTACATTTTCCGAGATGAATTTTCCCTTCCTAAGGAAAGACCTGTGCGAGCACTTTCCTTACTTTAAGCTGCCGGTCTCCATCGTTGACAGAAACACGGCTCCGCGCCGGCGGGGGGCAGAGCCCGCGGGAGCCGCGGCGGCCGGGGTGCCACTAGGTGGCGCCCGAGGCAAACGCCAGCACGTTTCCCGCCCAGAACGGAAGCGGCGCGTCACCCGCCTCGCAGCCGCGACCTAGGACAGCTGTATACGTCACTTGCCAATGGCTGAGGAAAACCAGACAGGCTGTAGGAAGGGAGGAATCTATTTCTGTAAAAATACAACTTGATGGGAAGCGGCTGTGGCTCAATCAGTGGGGCTCCCGTTTGCCATATGGGAGGCCCCGGGTTCGGTTCCCGGGGCCTCCTGGTGAAGGCAAGCCCGCCCGCACGGCATGGTTAGCTGACCCAGCGAGCACAAGCAGCAAGGGGGGGATAAATGAATAAATAAATAAAATCTTTAAAAAAAAAAAAAAAAAATCATTTGCACGCCGGCCGGCTGGCAGCTTTAAATCGTTCAGGTGAGGCATGCATGCCTCTGCATCCATACATTCCACAGCTCACCTTCTTCCTCTCTGGTCTCATGGTAACAGATCACAACAGCACAACACATGACAGTTTACAGAAGCCTGGAAGGGAAATCTGTGGTTGACAAATCCGTCCCTGAAAACCCGAGTGTGTAGCCTCCAGGAAGGGCGAGTTCCGTGCAACACCTCTGCGTGTAAAGTGCAACACTGGTAATTGTAGTTAAACCAACCCGTACTCTTTCGAGATGCTATTTTCTTGCCTTGAGTTTGTTCCTTCAATATATTTGAGAGTACAATATCTCTCAAAAACTTTCCTACATGCAATGAACTAAAATGTTTAAACTGTAGACTATTTTAAACAGGTCAGAGTAAACGTTGTGATGGAAGTCTTTTCCTGGCATACTGGTATTCTAGAGCTGATGTTTGCAAGGTAGGCATGGATGTCTCCTGGAATCATATTTTAACATATGCCTAAAATCACGCTAACAAGTTAATCTAATTCATTATTGTTTAGTTTTGCTTTGAGGAGGGGGTGGCTGGAAAGATGTGCAGGAGTGAAGTATAACTGAGGAGAGGTAATCCGTATTATGAAAAATATTTCATTAGTCAGGGCCTCCAGAACCCATTTTTTAATTATTCAGCATTTATTGAGGTGCTCGTCTTGTGCCAGACACTGTTCAAGGCACTGGGGATACAGCAGTGCTCAAAAACAGTGAAGCACTGCCATCCTAGAGTGTACTACCCAACCGGAGGAAACCAAGACTTTTTTTTTTAATGCACACTGTTAAGATGAGGGTTATGTATCACCTCATTGTCCTCAAAGTATTCCTTTTTTTAAAAGAAAGATTTATTTATCCCCCCCACACACACACCCTCATTGTTTTGCACCGTCTGCTCTCTGTGTGTTCTTCTGTCTGCTTGTCTTCTCTTTAGGCGGCACCGGGAACCGATCCTGGGACCTTCCAGAGTGGGAGAGAGATGCTCAATCTCTTGTGCAACCTCAGTTCCCTGGTCTGTTGCATTTCATTGTCTCTCCTCTGCCTCTTTTTGTTGCTCTCTGCGCAGGCCAGCTCACCATGCAGGTCAGCTTGCCTTCACCAGGAGGCCCCAGGAGTCAAACGCTGAACCTCCTATATGGTAGACGGAGCCCAAACTCTTGAACCACATCCGTTTCCCAGTTCTCAAAGCCTTCTAAGGTGGTGACTTGTGCTGAGATGGCTCAGGTTCAAGCCAGGAAGCTGAGCCTTAACCCATTTTAGTCATTAACTAGTTTGGCGATTCATAAAGATCACTTCACAGTTTTGTGCCTCTGTTAATATCCTACTTTCCTCATAGATTTGAGAATTCAATGTAAAACATCTAGAGCTATAAAAACATTACACAACTGTAGGTTTTTTTGTTATTGTTGTTGTTACAACTCTTATTTAAGGAGAGCACAAAATAAGCCAAAATAAGGGAACACTCAGTGGTTCTTAAGGCCAGTGTCAAAAGACCAGTATGATTAGGCTAGAACTCTAGGCGACATCATTTACTTTCAGCTCGTTAGGAATCGAGACTATTCTAAATGACTCTTAAAGTGTACCAGGGTTGAGTAATGTCAATTCTGAAAGGGATCCGTGAGGTTCTAAGTGTCCTCCTAGCCTCCTCTGGAGGACAGTTGCTGTAGGTAGTTCTTTCTCCCTGGAAGGGCTGGCTTGCCCAAAAGTGTTGGAAGAAACCAACTCTGCAAGCCCAGGCAGCATGAATTTGACAAAGCCCAAGGTCACCATGGATAAACTGATGCTAGAGCTCAAGGCCACTGAGGTGTCCTTGTGAGTCTCTGTCCAACGCAGGGGCACTCCATAACCTCTCAGGAAGCATGACGACTGAGATGTACAGAGAAGACAGGCCACTAGACAGATATCCTGGAGAAGGTGCTGTCTAGGCAGCTAGAGGCCTGCAGTAAATCCCAGCTGAGGGGTCAGGAGAAAGTGACTCACAGCTGCTCAAATGATTTTCTGTGCTTTCCAACTTTCCTATTTCCAGCCACTTTCCCTTGCCTCATCACCCAGGGGCTTCACCATGAATACTTTTTCATGAATAACGGGTAGTATTTCACACGGTAAAAGAACGAACATGTAAATTCTACAAATTTCCTGTTGAAAGTCCCCTCTATGTTTTGAAATTATGTTGCTTTGCTATTTTGTGTCTACTAGAGAATCCAGAGAAATAAACCCTCACTGACCCAAACAAAGCAAAAGGACTAAATGGGTCAACAATTTTTCCTCAAGGAAAATTATTAAAAGGGCCAAAATACCTCCCTTTCCACCTCCCCACTCCCATATGAGATGTTGGTCTCAAACACTTACCACCCTCATAACCAAATAATTGGGCTTTGGCCCAAAACGGACCTACTTTGTGGGTCAAAAGCTGAGTCAGCCTTAGGCTGTGTCCCTCTCCCCCTTCCTGGGGAGGTGGGTCCCTGGGGTCCCCTTTGTCTGTAGCCGCTGGCCCAGAGGCCTGAGAATGCAAGTGTCTATAGTGTGGAGGTTGCTCGCAGGAGCAGCTGCTGCTTTTAACTCAGTCTTGCCGTCGCGATTCTTTTCCTTTGTCCCTCTCTTCTGGGCAGTGCCCAGCCTTTCCCTGGTGTCCTAAGCCCTAGAAAACTTTTTTCCAGGCCATTTCTGTGTGTTCTTTAGCTATTTTTCTGGGATTGAAGAAAGTCCCATGCCTTTCCAGTGCACTATCTTCCTGGAAGGAACCAATACCTATTTAGATTGCAGTCACGCCTATTTAGTAATTTTTTTTTTTTTTTTTTTTTTTTTTAAGATTTTATTTATTCCCCTCTCCCCCCTCGCTTGCAGTCAGTCTGCTGTGTGCTCTGTGTCTGCTCATCTTCTCTTTAGGAAGCACTTGGAACTGAACCTGGAATCTCCGATGTGGAGACAATCACTTGAGCCACCTTAGCTCCCTCGTTTGTGGTGTTTCTCATTGTCTGTCTCTTCTGCTGCCTCAGCTTGCCACACCTGCCCACCTCGCTAGCTCACCTTCTCCAGCAGGCACCGTGGTAGGCAGAAGCCCAATCACTTGAGCCACATCCACTACCCTATTTAGTGATATTTAAATTGACCTTGCTAAATGTCTAATGTAATGCCTGGGAAGCTGAGAATGTGGAAAACCATGTCTTCCATCAAACATTCAGTAAGTGCGTGGTAACTTTCACCAGCATCTTTTTTCTGAATACAGTTTACCAGGTGCTGGGGTGGGGGTAGATAAGGGAGTTTATCTTAAATTGTAGAGTCTGGGCTGATGGAAAAGTTTTGGTCATGGATGGTGACGATGGAAGCACAATACTGTGATCCTAATTAACAGCACTGAATTATATATTTGAATGTGGTTAAAAAGTTTTAGTTGTAGATGTTACTAGTACAAATTTTTTAAATACCAAAAAAACCATAGGACTGTAAAACACATGAACCCTAATGAACTAATGTATTAATTTAATAGTTAATTCAATTAAAATATTCTTTCATAAATTACAACAAATGTACCACACTAATGCAAGGCATTAATGGAGGAGGGGATATGGGAACTCTTTTTTCTACATTTTTCTGTAAACCTACAATTTTTCTTACACATTTTTGAAAAGTGAACTTAGAAATCAGTCACCTGCTAAAGATAAATCCCATGTCTTCAAAGTTCTGTAAGAGTTGACTATATGTAGTTCCTTTGTGGCCCAAAGGAAACAAAGCAATCCTGTCCTTCAAAGGGAAGCGAATGTGGCTCAAGCGACTGAGCTCCTGCCTACCACATGGGAGGTCCCTGGTTCAGTTCCTAAAGACGACAGCGAGCTGGCACCATGGGCAGGTGCGGCAAGCTGGCCCAACAAGAGACATAGGAAGAAAAACATGAGAGACATAAGCAAGGAGAACCTGAAGCGAGGACGAGCAAGACAGCAAGCTGACGCAACAAGATGATGCCACAAGTGACACAAGAAGAAAAACACAATTTGAGAGAGACAACACAGCAGGGAACACAGGTGGCTCAAGTGATTAGGTGCCTGCCTCCCTCCCACACCAGAGGTCCCAGGTTTGGTTCCTGGTACCTCCTAAAGAAATGAGGAAGACAGACAGACACAGCAACTGCAAAGAATGAGGGGGTAGGGAGAAATAAATAAATCTTTAAAAAATTAGTCCACAGACTAGCAAGCTTAAGTAATGAAGTACACCTAACTCACCCCCACATTTGACAATGTTTACATGAAAATGATTAATAGTTTAGAACAACTTTTTTTTGTTTTACTTTAGTTATGTTCCCTTTTATTTTCAAGTTGTTTTTAATAACCAAATGACTTTTAAAAAAATACATTGTATCACTTCTTAGCCTTAGTCATATACTGTTTCCTTCCATTTAATCCTGCAAGTGTAATCCCAAAGAATATTTTATTTTTATTGTGAAAAATTCCCAGTCTAATGCTGCTAATTTGCATTTCCATTCATTACTTACTGAGCATTTAACTATGCTTTATGCTGGAGAATCAATGATCCACAAAACACTTAAAAGTGGTCTAGCTGCAAAGAGGGATAAGTCACCAAGAAATTACGAGAGACCTTGATAAGTGCTGTGTTAAGAATATCTCAGGGTTCTACAGAATCTCCAACAAGGGGAACTAATCCTGCACCAGGGAAAGCTTCATTAAGAATCTCGATTAGACTGTAAAATCAATGAGGGCATAAACTATTATGTCCATCCAGATATCCTGAGATGACAATGCTTAGCCCATAGCATAAGGTACAGGATGTGCAAAGGGCCTGAAATAATAAAGATGAGTGCTGTAAGACACATTTGGAGAAGGGAAAAAAAAGGGGGGGAGACAACAAAAAAGATATATTTGGGGGGGGGGGGGGGTTTCCAAAAGCCCATATTTTTCTTTTTAAAAGACCAGCTCTTGAGTACATGTGCTTGTTTTGGGGAAGGGAGCAGGCCATTTGAGGAGTAAGACTGTAAAGATTATAAGGGACTTGTATGCCATGCAACAAGGGTCATGTGTCAGAAAAATTCTGCAGGCATCAGCGTGGATCTGGAGATGAGGGTGTGGGGTAACTGAAGCAAAATGACCTCAGAGAGTGACAAGCCTGGGGGAAACAGAATGGATTAGACATGGCAAGTATGAGGGACAGGGTTTGGTAATGGATGGGATGTGGTGAGTAGATGACAGCAAGGAAGAAGAGGATAGCTCAGAAGCAGGTTCAAGGGAATTCTGTATGCCAATTTGAGGTGCCCACGGACATTCAAATGGTGCTAAGCAGTTAGCCAGATCCATCTAGGTAGCCACTGAAGCCAAAGAGGGATGAAAACACCAAGAATGGAGAACTTGGAGAGAAATTTTTTTTTTTTTTTCTTACTAAAACAGCACATCTTGGCTAGAGTTACAAGAAACAAGTTCTAGCACGTTCTACTCCCTGCCTTGAACCTCACTCCAGATTCAGCCCCAGTTAATTCCAGCTTCTCACTGTGATCTGTTCCCCAACCCAGGCTACTTCTGCTTATCCAGTCCAGTCTGTGACAGGACCCCAGGAAGTCACAGCATACCATCCCCAAAGCATTAACTTTATGTCAGTAACTTGGGAGGAGGTAAAGAAATTTTTATTAATTTAGTAAAATTATAGGGATCACAAAGAAATTTTTTTTAAAAAAACGTATCACACAGGACTGGGATGTTTTGTTTTTTCAACTCATCCTCAGGCTCTGTATTCTGACAAGAAATAATATAATTATATATGGACATTTTGTTTGCTCATCTCTTACTTATTTGTAAAAAGTACTCCCACCATTTTTTTTTTTTTAAAAACCCTCCCTAACTAGCTTGTCATATAGGTAGCCAAGAGCTGTCCTTGTTTGGAGATCCCAGTTATAATCTTTATTTTTTAAAGAAGCTTTAGATGATATAAATGACACATCAAAGTATAAAGGATTCCCATATACCCCCCCACCGCCCACCTCAGTTGTAATCTTAAAGGTCAGATCCACTCCTCTTCTCAGGAGCTAATGTTATTTTCCTTAAGCTAGTTCAAGAAAAGTAGGTTTCTGCACTCACTATAGGAGTCCTAATTAATAAAGGGAATGTTTATGAAAACTTTTTGAACTCTCTCACCTTCTGTACCCTGCTTTCGCTGTGTCTCCCCGCACCGACCCACACACACAAGTCAAACCTGGGCATTTATCATCTATAATGGGAAACTGTAGCCTGTAAATCAGCCCTCTTTATCACTGTGCAGCCCCTTCGTCTCTACCTGGGACCTATATGATGTTATTTTTCTCCCATTTCTCTTCTCACCATTCCTTAATAAATTACTGGCGTAATTTAAAAAAAAAACCAAAAAAACTTGACAATCAATTCAATTCAGGGCCCTACAGGAATGGGATACTCATGCAATTTGTTTACTAAGGACAAAATTTTTTTTTTATTAATAATTTTTTATTTTCTAAAAGATATTTAGATAACA
The DNA here is from genome assembly GCA_026826555.1 of Tolypeutes matacus. NCBI lineage: Eukaryota > Metazoa > Chordata > Mammalia > Cingulata > Chlamyphoridae > Tolypeutes > Tolypeutes matacus. The sequence continues at coordinate 4,846,835 of JAKSZT010026446.1, forward strand.
TAAATGCTACACAAAAATTATAGGAGACAAATCTGCTAGGACTACAAAGTCATACTCTTTAAACATGATGTTTAACCTGTGGGAACCAGTCTTTTCAATTACTCTGGGGTAAACTGAGGCAGGTTCTGGTTTTAGAATTCCAAAGATCCCCACATTACTAAGAAACAAACTGAAAGGTCAGCTTAATTCTGCCTACTGCCTTATACAACAAAAAGGCAGGGTATGGACATTTTCAAAAAGATTGCTGCGGGATCTTTTTTTCTCCCTGAATGTTCAGATGAGGCACTGGCACAAGACACATGGCTACATTATGCCGTATCCCACTACCACTACCCTTTTTCAGATCAAATTCCAGCTTAGAGGGAAACGGATGTGGCTCAAAAGGTTCGGAGTCCGTCTACCATATGGAGAGACCGGTAAAAAAAAAAAAAAAAAATTCCAGCTTAGCCAAACTCTATTCTCTTCTTCCCAGTCTCAAATGTCATCCCTACCCTCCGACACCCACAGCTTGTTTAAGTAACACTCATATCACTAATAATGAAAATTAAATAAGGTTTCTGTCACTGTCTCTTAGTGTGATCCCTAGACCAGCAACATTGCCAGATATGCTGACACTTGCGCCCTGCCCCAGAACTGCTGCACAGCAGTCTGTGGGGTCAAGCAGCCTGAGTTTTAACAAACCTTCCAGGTGATTCTGATGAACCATTACTAGAGAAAAGCCCTCAGCTATTTACATTACAGCAGGTGCTCTTAACCAGGAACCTGTGAAAGCCCTTAAGTCAAATGCAAATGTTCATTTTCTTAGGGGAGCATTTCTACAGCTTTCTTTTTCAAAGGGATGTCAACCTAGGTTAGCTACCACTGCTTTTAAAGTCATCAAATTCAGAAATCACTTCTGCAAATATACACCAAGCCAAAAATTTCTCCAAGCCCTTTAATATTCACATAAAGAGTTCAGGCACAAGCAATTAAAAAAAAAAACAAAAAAACTTTATGTTACAAGAAAGAAAATTTTGTATGATAGCCACATGACATGCCAATTTTCTCAACATCTCTTCTGCAGTAACATTTCATTAACACCCTGGTCCATAGGTTCATTCAATGAGGTCACAAGACATGCAGGAAGGTGGTAAAAATAATCAAGCTCGCTGAGATGTTAGACGAGTCAAATATTTACTGACTGCCTACTCTAGGTTTTACATACTTTACATAACAAATGTGCACATAAGCCCTACAGTTAACTATTAATAGAATAACAATGCTACATTAGGTAGCATTTTAAATCTTTTAAATGTTTCCACTTTAAATAGAAATTATGGAACCTTTCTGTTTAACAATGGTCTTTGCCCAAAGCACGCCACATACAGTAATACATGTTTTCCATTTCCAAAGACTTTATACAAGTGTGCAACTTTAGCACATGGGAGTATCCAATCTGTTGTCGATCCAACTTAAATCTTTCACTCCCACCCACTGGGCACCATTTGCCCAGCATCATGATTTCCTGGTTTCTTCACCACTGTTAAACCTTTAGGTAGGAAACAGTGCGGGGCTGGAGGAGAAGTAGGTGATGTTTTCTTCTGCCTAATACAGCTAACTTTCAAAAGCAGAAGCTAATTTTTTAAAGTATCAAAGCTGTTGTTTAAATAAGAAAATGCACGTGGCTTAATCAGCTCTCAAGTGAAGATATCACTGCCTTTGCAACAAGCCTTAACTCAAAGCTGATTATTTTTCAGAAAGCCAAGTGATGCCCGGCTTGTATTACACTAGTTTTCAAGAGCATTTATTAGCTTTCTCCCCTCCTAAAATCTAAATTGAACCCTCCAGCCAATCCTTAGTTTTTCTGGGCCCATTCTTTTCTTGCCAAGCCATCTGCCCCTACTCTCTTCTATCTATATCCCCTGTAAGGCCCTCAATCTTTACCTAGGATATTGCCAGAAAGAGTGTTTCTTAGGTGTATGGTCAAATTACTGACTAATCACCACTACATGCATTGAATTTCAGATCCTCTTAGTAAAACCGATTAACCATCGTTTCTACTATTCATCCCCCTAAAAAGCACACCAAATGTCCTAATTTTTTTAAAAAGTACACTGTGTAAGAGTTCTCAGAAACCTAGAAGGTACCTGGAGAAAGAGTCCTTAAAAGTTTGAGTCACCTAGTTCAATGTTCTAATTTATAGGTGGGAACACTAGAGGTGATATGACATGACATGCCCAAAGCTACTGATAGCTAGAGGCAGAAGCAAAACCTTTCCACTATACTACAACCAACACACACACACACACACACACACACACCTAGGTTAATGTAAGAAAAGTTCATAAGTAAACCAAAATAAAAAGCCCAGTACATCTTTGGGATCTCTCCACAGACTTCTAGATAGCATAAAACCAATGTGTACAATGAGAAAAGCTGCTCAGGTCAGCAGATGCCATACAATACCAAGGATCCTTACTCTCAGTCCTAAAATTGAATCTTTGACTGCAGATAACATGCCAATATTTGAGTACAAAAGGTCGCCACAAAGTTTTATACCTTAGTTTCACTGTTCAATAAGATAAATGAATCAAGCTGAAGTAGGATTAAAGTACACTGAAGATAAAAGCAAAGGAGCAAAGGGGAACAAATATTCATCCCAATTACCTTAAAGGATACATTTCAAATTAATCGTTACAGAGTTGTGACAGAACCATATGATTTCTGTGAAAATCAACACAGGAGACAGACATTAACAAAATATCAATTTGGAAATACTAAGTCAAGGCAAGCATGCAAAAATCAGAGTATAAAAAAATCCAAGGTCTGGTGGCCAAAGAGACACTCCTCAGAAGATGGACTTGAAGATGCTGAACAGAACTACATAAATCAGGAGCTGAAAGGGACACCTCAGGTATCAGTGGACCAGTTCCCTTATTTTATAAATGAGGAGAGTAAACAGACATGAACTGGTGCAGCTCATACTGCTAGTGCTATTTGTAACTACACATATCTAAAATACAGGGAGATAAATACCAAGAACCAATCATTTCACTAAGCCCATTGAGTTAAATTTCCAGACTGATATAAGGGGTAGGAGTGAAATTGTTAATACAGCACAGCAGCACGTTTCACAAGTATCTCTTGAAGATTTTAATGCTCAGCTTTGATAAACACAATTGAGTTTTCATCCAATTTTCTGATGTATATATAGCAAAATGTACTAGCTTTAAAAATATGCATTCCTCAGCTTTCTCATATAATTTTTGTTGCCTCATCTTTCAAAACTGAGCACTGGGTATTTTTAAGGTATGTACTGTTACATGTATGTACACTTTAACTGCACATTTTAGGAAGAAACAGAATCCCTATTTCAATTTTCAACATATCATAGTCTATTTATAAAATGAAAAGCTCTCATCAAAATACACTTTTCACTGGGAAAAATAAATAAGACAAATGGATCTACACAAAGCAAAAATTAACTTTGGTAGATTTCAGTGTGGTACACAGTCCATATATCAAGCATATTTGCCGTTATTCTCCCCGAGCTGTTCATCTTCCAAGTTAAGAATTTTTTAAAATATTTTAAACAGAGATTTTATTATGCTGACATTTGTTTTTCATTCCACATCATCTTCAGCCAAGCTCTGAGCACTTACAATTCTCTGATGGAGGGGGGAAAAAAAAAAAGGAAAATAATTTCTTTAAGTATTTAATCAGGATTCTACGTACAACAAGTAGTCAAAGAATCAAATATTGCTAAAGTTTATCCATTTTAACATCTATTTCAACATGTCATCAATCATCTGGGAAAATGATGAGCATACTAGTCAGTTCTATTTCAAAATTCAGGTTAATTAAGGAAGCATAACATTATGTTATATATTATCCAATTATCTAACTAAAAAGAAAAATCTCTTCACTCCCAAGCAAAGAACACTGATTAGTATTAGTTTTAATGATCTTTCTACACTCCAAACATTTCTCTTTTGTCCTGGAAATGCTCTTATCATCAATTAAATGAGCACTGTGAAAACATGAGACAAGTTAACTGAGTAAAGCAGACCATCCTCATGGAATGAAATTCAGGTCTCATCCTGAACTCAGCCTTATCACAGAGAATATCGCCCTGAGGTCAATATCCCAAAAGCACTAGGCTATACTGCCTTTCAAACAGCATATGATATTAAACAGATGATTTTGATAAAGACAAGACAGGAAAACCATATTAAAAGGATCCTCAGTTTTCAAACTCTTTCCCTTCTTCCATCTTTGGGACCTCTATTTTTTTCCCCCAGTCCTTTTTCAATCTGGCTGAGTAAAGACCTGTTTGAAGAGTAAGCTATACAGTTATTAACCATAAAGTTAAACACCAACTGAGGAAATTAACACATGTAATAGATACGCTATTCCAAAAAAGTAGATTCATTTGCACTCCTTGGAACGGATTAAAAACGAACAGAATACATTTTAATTAACTCAAATTATGGATAAATTATCTTTTATATAAATGGTTAATTTACACTACTCAATAGTAATTTGGAAAGGTAGTCAAAATAGCTCCAAACTCAAAACCCACCTCAGCAAAAACAGAGGCACTGAGCCTTTAGACAAACTATGGTCAGAGGGAGCCCATGGTCCTTTATGACATAATTTCCAAGCTATGCCAAAATGGCACCTCTGCCTTCAGTCAGGCCACCTAACCAAATGCCTGAGACCTCAAAGAGTAGGCAGAAAGCCAGATTTGTTGAGTCTTATTCTACTTACTTTTATTTCACATTTCCTTACCTGACTAATTGTTGGGAGCTTAGTCAGAAGCATCTGGAACACTGGTGGTGGAAGAGTTTGCTGTAAAACTTGCAATAACTGCTGTGGCTGTCCACACACAGCAATTGCATTTGTCAAGTGGTCCACACCCTTCTCATATTCACCTGTTAAGATTTACATAAATTACACAAAATCCAAAGTTTTCGCTTTCTCCAAGTAATGCTGATATAAAAAACAAGATCAAGTAAAAACCAGGAAATAATCTATAGTATATTCATTCATATATCTGAATACTATATACAGCCATTAAAAAGAATGAGTCAGATTACGTATGCGAATATGGAAATGTCTCCAAGATATATACACAAGGGGGGAAAGTTAAGGAGTATAATTGTCCAAGTGTATTACCATTTATATACTTAGAATATTTTTGCAAGATTACATAAACTGCTAACAATGAAATAGTTCTCTTCTATTAAAGAAGAGAAATGGCAGATTGGAGACTGAGGTAGAAAGGAGTGCCAATTTCACTTTAATCTTTTGTACTATTTAAATGTTTCCACATGTAAGTTCAAGAAAAATATCTTTT